>CM065392.1:4045000-4532500 GCA_033060915.1 Euryodendron excelsum | reverse complement strand
TAACTAGTGGTGGATGTTGCATGTTAATGATGGTGATGCTAATGGTGGCTATGGTTTGGGGCTGTAGGAGGCAGTGTAACGGACATTGCAAAGGGGTGGTTATGGTGGCAAAACCCCACTAACCCCTTTATAGCCTATTCTCCCTCTCTCTCAAGTAAATAACCAGGAAATTAGGGTGTTTTGGGGTTGGCCAAAGAATGGGGTTTGTGTTAGGCTTGGGGTTAGCTGGAATGGTGGATGCACTGGTGGGGGAAGAGGCATTTAAGCGTGGCGGCAAGGCTTGGGTTAGGGTTTGGCCGGACTGAAGGGAAGAGGATAGTGGGATATGCACTAAATATGTTTTAGTTAATTAAAGTTTTGTTAATTACATTCATAAGGGTAGTTTAGGAATTTAGAAAAATTAAAGTTTGACTTAGTCAAGGGAGGGGGGAATCTGTTCCAAGTATCATAAAGAAAGGAAGGTCAATGTAATTTCTAAGACATGAGGGGTAAATTGTGTATTAAAGCTAAACCTCGGGGGTGGTCAGTGTAATTTACTCTTTATTTTAACCATATATATTTCCTTTATAGCCTTATGCAAATTTGGGAAGGGAAAAGGAAGAAAAAGTTTTAATTTTTTTTTCCGTTCCTTGTTTGATTCTATCTAAGAGGGGAAAAAAAAGAAAAACTTTAAATCACTCTTTCTATTTCTCTCTCTTCTTTCCTTCTACTTTTCTTTTATTTTATTTACAAAACAAAACATAAATGAAAAAATACTTTTCCTTCTATTTTCCTTCAAGTTCAAAACGGGCTTTTAAAAACATAGGTTAAGTCAAGTCCACCAAGGTTTTGCAATTTATTATCATAATAAATAATTCATTGATAAACATTTCGAATCTACAGCCCTCTTGTTCTTTTTTGACAGATTCTCCTTCTCTCTATCTACTAATGTTTGAGGCTAGAGAGGTTTTGTACCGTGGGTCGTGTGATTCTTGCTCGATTTGTGGTAGGTTTTCTTCAAGGATCGTAAAAGAGCTGTGTGCGAGTTTAATTGAGGTATGTGTAGCCTGAAACTCCGTACAAAAGGTTCATGCTATGGAAGCTCTTGGACAGATATGAAACATGCTCTGAGTGATTTAACACCTTTTAAATGCAGTTTTACCCAATCCAAATCTCACATTCTATGCAAAAATTGGCTCGATTTTACATATGTTGCAGTCCATACATTTGTGCAATTAGATGTCTGTTTATTCTTTTTCTCATTTTTGGGTTTCATGGAATGAAATTTGCGTTGTTATAATCCTTGTTACCTAAGCTTTCTTTGAGTATATATGGCCAGCTTACTGTGGACGTGTGGTTTGATATGACTAGTCAAAGTTTTAGGTAAATATATGGTTTTAGGATTCCAGGGTTGAAGATGAAGTACAGTTGAATTTGTATGGTTTTTGTGGAAAGAAATTATTTAGTGCTCTTGTAGCACCACGTCACCCTTACTAGTCACTCCTCTTATGTGAGATCAAATACATTACCTAGCAAGTGTGGGAACAAAGGCAATAAGTTTTCTTTTGTAGGCTTTATAAGTAAGAAATCACCAACAAAACTACAGAAGTCTTTTTAAAAAAAAAAATAAAAGAATAAACTATCGTCAATCATTGGCTTCTGAAGGCAAAGGAAATAGTTTAAATTTTGGTCTGCGAACTGTATTGGTCACTTTTATTATTTATCATATTATTCCTTGGCTTTATTGAACAATAAGTTGGTTTGATGGAAACCCACTGTTTTTCTAGAAAATTACGTGATTAGGTAGTATTAAGTTTTTGAATACTCTTACTTATTGAAATTTTGCGGTTCAATCGTCCATCGGGACAAAGTTAATTATCTCAATTGGCAAATTCATTTTCAATTATTTTTATGACACAATGTTTCGATTTTGTGGGAAAAAGAAAAATAAAAATAATGATATGAAAAAAAAATGAAATTGGAGGAGTTATTTTTTTCATATTTTTATTAAGTTAAGAAAATGAGAAGAAAAGAAATATACATTTACCAAAGAAATTTTTTTTTTTTGTGTTTAGTTACATAGAAAAACTAAAATGTATAGATAATATTAATTCTCTTTTATTTCTATTTTTCTTAATAAATTAAAAATCTAAATATAATACATTTAAAAGTCAAATGGAGCATCTAAGTAGACATAAGAACCTGGACCAAGTGCAAGGGCTCTATATTTTAAAACTCCAGTTTTGCTTATTTAATAATACCAAATCCTCATTTGGCTGGCCAGCCTTTTTTAGAGTTAAATCGGCTCGAGGTGGATAACAATTGATGGCATACTCTAACAGTTCACTAAGCTTCATTTGGAGCTCAGATTTTGTTAGAAAAGTGAAAGAAAAAAAATGTAATAAAAAAATAAAATAAAATTATTCTTTCATTTTATTTAATTTTCTTTTGTCTTTTTCGTTTCTTATTAAAAATCCGAATTTCAAACGGAGCGTTAAGTGTAACAGTCTTGTAATTTATTGTGAAGAGTAGGTGCAACAGTTAGATTGACCCAGTTTATTGCCTAACTGTAGCAAAAAAAGATCCTAATTAGGGAAATGAATTCAGTAAGCAGATAAAAAGTTCCTAAAAACGGTTTGAATACCGTAGGAAACGTGATTGTTGTCGACTCTGCTAAAGGATTTACTAGGAGGTTGATAAAATACTGAAATAAAACTCTGCTAAAGGATTTACTAGGAAGTTGATAAAATACTGAAATAAAACCTAAACGCCATCAACAAGATAACGGGTGGAGCCAAAACCATCTTTGTTTCAGAAGTTTTGTTCAAAAAATTGTGAATAATTTGTATATTGTCACAAATAGTCACGTCATTTTATACAAAAATTATGTACGAAAGTTATGTTTTTATATCGTTACTCTTGTTATGTTCCATTTTGCTTATGTGAAATCCTAGACTTTTATTATATTAGTTAACTTCCTATATGATTTGGTGGTGAATCTGAATGTATAGGCCAAACGATGTGCTAGAGAGTATCTTGATCCTAGCTACATGACATTACAACTGTTGTTCTTAATTACACTTTAGATCTAGTTAGCATGGGATTACTACAATTATATATTGACAACTATAATTAATCTTTGCAGTGATTGTCTTAAGTTGGAACTAGCTGTCAAGCAGTTGAGGAAATTGTCTGCAACGAGAGAGATAGAGAGAGAGAGAGAGAGAGAGAGAGAGAGATGAAGTTGAACATTTTAGCCATAAGCATCCATTGATTTTCAGTGAAGAGAACTTCACGAGCACCCACTCCTTATGAGGAACAATATATAGCACCATTGATAATGGTTGTGCTGCATGTGAGGATCAAAGGTTTTTAAAGTTCTCATTCAGATGCGACACTTGCGGATTTGATTTACACCCCATATGCGCTCTGCTGCTGCCGCCTATGATCACGCATATGTATGACGAACAACCATTTACTCTAATGTATTCCCCTATCAAAGATGGCCCCCATGAGTATTACTGCTGCGAATTTTGCGACGAAGAAACATAAAAGTGGTGGTGGTTCTATCACTGCGTCCCTTGCGACCAGTCTGCTTGTGCCAACCAAATGCAAATGGGGCACCTCACTTTGATTCGAGCCACGAAGGAGAGCCCCTACCACTGTCATTGGGATTTTCTTAATTATATGCCGTCCTTTAAATGTGAGGAGTGTAACATTAAGCTGCATCCACTGTGTGCTTGTCCTCCTTTGTTGAGTTCATAGAGTTGCTTCCTCATGTAAAAAAATATATGCAGTTCGGATCCCCTCCATTAAATATTCCTTCATTAATCGTCAATTCCAGTAATTTCTTGGCACTTTGTTGTTCAAATATGATGAACTATCAATTGGACGAGTTTATTGATTGTTGAATTTTTAAATCAGAGAAGTGTAGGATTGCTATCCTAAAACTGCTATTATCTCCCTACTCAAAGGCATTAACATCCAACACATTACTCCAATATTCAACCTAGATCAAAATACGTATATTTGAAATTTATGGTTATAAATAAATTGGGAATTTTTAACTTTTTAATTCTTCTTTACAATTCGTAAGCTGTCATTAGCTGCCAAATATGAAGATGTTGAAGTAGCAGCAAACAATGTGGTACTTCTGCAACATAAAACCAAGAAGCATGTGCCTAATTAGTAGAGTAACAATATTGATTCTCAACCAAGTTGATTTCTCTTAAACAAATGGTTGAACCAAGTCCACAAAGAATCTGTAGTTTAGTATTAATAGGGCTAACAATTCAAAGGTTATGTCCCAAAGGGGGCATGTGCTCTCGCTGAAAACAAGGCCCGAGGGAGGGTCCAGAGCAAGGGGACGTGCTCCCACTGAAAGCAAGGCCCGAGGGAGGGTTCAGGGCAAGGGGCATGTTTCCCTATCGAAAACAAGGACTGAGGGAGCGTTCAAGGCAGGGGTGTTTACGGGTCGAGTTGGATAGTGATTTATCAACTGAATCGCTAAAGTTGGATTTAGAAATATTATAATTAATTTCGACTCGGTTGGGTTCGGATTGGGTCGGTGCAGGTTAGAAATTCATCTCTTGTTGCAAAAAAGAAAAATTTTAATAAGTACTTAAATAACAAATAAATAAAAGCACCTAGTAAAAATTTATATACTATTAAAATTCAACTATTACATATGGTTTAGGTCCATTTTGGTAGTGACTCACCAACCAAACTATTAAAATCTGGTACACAAATATCAAAACTGATTTCGATTCGATTTGAGTTCGAGTTGGGTCGATCAGATTGCCGGGTCGGATAAATTTTTGAACACCTCTAGTTTAGGAAAAGGGGCATGTGCCCACTAAAAAACAAAAAAATAACAACGAATCAGTAGAGTCACATGTATCTCAACCATATCTATTTTCTTTTAAAATAATAGGTTAGGTCAAGTCCACCAATGTTTTGTAATTTATCATCATAATAAATAATTCATTGACAAGCATTTTAGGTCTACAACATTAGACGGTAAAAAATCCGTATCTTAAACCAAGACGTTACAAGTTGATTCCATATTAAACACTTCCTATCAAGTTGCTCAAATTCTCTAAACAAAGACCGAATGGCCATAAAAGAATTATCATCGACTCAAACCATTATTAAGATAAAATGAAAATGCACACCAATCGGGTAGAGTCACGTGCTTCTTGACCGTAATTATTTCAATTGGTTAACTCAACTCAACCAAAAGTTTGTACATTACAAATATGACAATAATTCATGGAGATGCATTACTGCTGTGTTGATTGTCATTGGCCTTGTGGTTCGATATGAGCAATCAAGGTCTTTTGTAAACATCTAGTTTTAAGGTTCCAAGGTTGAGACGATGAGGTACAGATATTCATGTTATGGTTTTTGTAGTCTTCATAAGTAAGGAATCACCAATAAAACTTCAGATCTCTTTTTTTTTTTTTTCAAAAAACATAAAATAAACAAATATACTGCTGTCATCATCATTATATATGCAGTTGAAGGCACCAATGGCTTTGGGTAAAGTTATCTCTGGAAGTTTCATTTTGAACTCTTTTTATCATTTATTAACACAATGTTCGACTTTGTGTGGAAAAAATAAATAAATAAAGTGACTGAAGTTATTTTTTTGGGTAAACAATCATTTTATCCTTGTAACTTTCGCTCGATTTTCAATTTTATCAATTAACTTTTATTTGTTCTACTTGAGCCCTCTAACTTTAAAAAAAAAAATCAATTTACTCCAAATTTTAAATTAGGTGAGAAAACTTAAAGATTAATTACAATTGACCTTCTAAATTATTACTCAATATCTATCTAATAAAACAGGTCGATTTTTGAATCTTGATGGGACATTTGTCCTACATGGCATGTAGTTATATCCAATGATTGGTATTAGTTTTGCCTTCAATCCAACGGTTGAGATCCCAAACTTTTTTGTTGTTTGTTTTTTATGTTCAAAATTTGAAACTAAACCCTTCTCTCTCTCTCTCACAGTTTCCCTATCTCCACTGATCGTTGGTTGAGGCACCCAAACTAGAAGTTCAGAAATCCAAACCAAAACCTTTCTTTCTCTCTATGCGTCGCAGCCCTAATCGACGATGCAAATGATTTATGGTTTCTCCTCTCTAATTTCAGTTCTCCATGTCAGCCCCAATCATAGCCAAGTTTAGTTTTATCTTTTTAATCGGGTTCACTCTCAGGTATAGTCTCTCTCTTCCTTTCCCCCTGTTCTGCTCTTTTGCTTGCGAAATTTTGCCTCCTCTCTTCATTACCATTCTCTCCCTCAGTTACATTCATCTCCATCTATATCTCTTTTTCTTATCACCAATGTCAAAAACTCTCTAGATTTATACATTCTGCTCTGTCCTAACAATATGCTCTGTTTTAACTCAAATTTCCAGGTTTTCTTAGTTCTCTTGATTTTGAAGCAGTGACAGCGTTTTGCGATTTTTTCTTCACGTGTTTCTCGACGAGCGTTTTTGAGTAAGTTCTGATTTTCATTTATTGTTCTATCATTTTCTACATCCGGCTTAGCCATAATCAATCTGGGGGCCATAGACCCATAAATAAAAAGAAAAGAGAGAGAGAGAGAGAGAGAGAGAGAGAGAGAGAGAGAGAGAGAGAGAGAGAGAGAGACCCAGATGAGCTCCCTTGGTAGCTAGAAAAAGGATTTGTTTGGACGTGTGGTTTGATGCGGTGCTATGTATATTATTCTGGCTTAGATTTTGCAGTTGAAGTATTCTTGGTTTATGGACATTTTAAAATTTCTGCTATACCCATTTGAGTCGATGTTTTATGGTGGATTTTGATAATTTGATGGCTGATTGTGTATTGGGGAACTCTCTCTCTCTCTCTAGAGTTTGCATTGACTTGGGAGATTGGATGTTGGCTGTGGGCTGGGGTAGCTCATTTGGCTTGAATTTGGATTTTCAGGTAGTTTGTTTGGCGTGTTGGTCATCCACGGTAAGCATTTTGGGTTTCCTTTGTTTTATCTTGAACTTTGTTGCTTTTTTGAACTATGCAAGTTCTGATACATGCAATGCAATTCAGCTATCCAAGCTTGGGTGTTCTTTTTTATTTGCTACAACGTTGAATGGAGAATATGCTTATGTTTGCCAAGTGTGGAGGCTGTTAACAGGCCTATAGCATGTAGGGTCAAAGTTCATTTTTCTTCATTCCCATGATAGCTCTCTTCCAAACATTGTTCTTATATAACTTTTGAAAAGTGCTATTCTTCCAAATAATTTATACAGAAAAACTCAAAGTGTCTATAACGTTTTTGTAATTAAGAGCCATAATGATGAGTGATTTGTTTTGAAATGAATCACTCTCATTCAACCACGTTATTTTGGTGACAAATTATGTATGAATTTTTTGGTTGTATAGCATAACTCATATTTTTTTTTAACTATTAGTTGGTATCCTTTTCATGAGAAACTGCATTAGACGTAGCTAGCATGAAAGCTAGATTTTTTAATCTGCTAGGTTGTTTAATGCCTGGGTAGTAGATGTGATCTCAGATTTCATCATAGGAAATTTAACACAGTTTTAACATTGAAGTGTGCTCATTTATTTGTTAGATAGGGGACATAATTTCTTTGGTGGGTATATTAATTGTAGTTCATATATATTTATCTAAAAAATCTAATCTTTGTTTTGTTGGTTTTGTTGTTTTACCCAAATAGTGTTAGTCACCAAACAGAAATCTCTGACCTTAAAGCAGGTGCATAACTTCTTGATCTCATTCTCACCAAAGTACTCTCTCTCTCTCTCTCTCTCTCTCTCTCTCTCTCTCTCTCTCTCTCTCTGTGGGTGTGTTTGTATCGACATATCTCGCATATGAATTCAAATTGAGGACTAAAAGCTCTGTTTGGTTGCTCAAAAAAAGGGTACAAAATGAAAAGAAATTGATTTTTGGTCTTATATTATTTAATTCCTGAAACACTAGGAAATGAAAATGTCAACTGGTATTCATGAACATGTTTATATATTTGTCACCAACTGGGTATTCATGAATAAGAAAATGCCAACTAGGTATTCACAAATATGTTCATATAATGTTAGCCACCAAAAACAAATTGATTTTTGGTCTTATGTTCTTTAATTCTTAAAACACTAGGAAATAAAAATGCCAACTGGGTATTCTTAAAACACTAGGAAAAGAAATTATTTTATTTTAGGTTTTCTTTTTTTTGCCTTTCTTGCTAATGTCTTATGTAGTAATACACACACACAAGCATTCTATGTTTGGTTAAGGAGTGTCGTAGGCACGGGTTACCTTTTGTATAGCAAAAAATATGCTTTTGTATAATAGTTCTTCTATTGTCCCTACTTTGGTTCTTCTTCTTCTTCTTTTATTTTTAAATCCTTGATTGGTAGAACTATTGCGTTAGTTTGGACTATATTTTTCAAATTTTCACCTTATGACAAAATAAG
This sequence comes from Euryodendron excelsum, assembly GCA_033060915.1. Classification (NCBI taxonomy): domain Eukaryota; kingdom Viridiplantae; phylum Streptophyta; class Magnoliopsida; order Ericales; family Pentaphylacaceae; genus Euryodendron; species Euryodendron excelsum. The sequence goes on along the minus strand of CM065392.1, from coordinate 4,524,061 downwards.
CACTAAGCATGTCTTCTGTGTTTTTGACCTTCTTCAATTGCTCACAGTTGTTACTTTGTAGACATTGAAGTTAGTTGCAAAGAATTTAGATAAATTATAGATTTGGTGTGGGAGCAAGTTCAAATGTGAGCTGATTAGATCAATTCATTATCATAGTGAGCTTCAAATTTCAAGTTTAAATAATGTTTTCTTTTTATTGGTTTTCTTGGAGAACCTGTATATAGGTTTGGAGTTTGGGACAACAGTTTGTTTATTTTTTGAATTTAAAATTATAATTATCATTAGCAAGTTTGGATGATTTGATGCCCAATGTGACTGTGTTTATAGATATAATGTGGCTGTGTCAAAATAAGAGTAAAAGCTTTATTTATCAAAATTAGGAACTAAAGAAAATCAGATGATTGATGTGCACAAGGATTGAATCCTTTATTTATCTATTGACTATTGCTTATTTTTATTTTCTGTGGACAACTTGCTCTAAAATTAATTTTATGTTTTTTGCTTTTATAGATCTACAATACTTAATAAATCTGTTATACGATTGCTTTTTTTTTTTTTATTTATAGAAGTGTCGTAGGCACGAGTTATCCCTAATATATATACCGGCAATAGACACATTTTCTGGTTGTATAGCATAACTCATAGTTTTTTAACTATTAGTTGGTATCCTTTTCATGAGAAACTGCATTGGACATAGCCAGCATGAAAGCTAGATTTTTTAATTTGCTAGGTTGTTTGATGCCTGGGTAGTAGCCTGGTGGAAAATGTGTTAACAATGACCAAACAACATGTGTCATTTTTTTATTTAACATTTTAAGCCAAATAAACTCCTAAAGCACTTCAAAAGGCACACCAAGTGACTTCTCAAGTGCTTACTTCTGGCCCACAAGGAATGGATGCATATAAGATTCTACTGGACAATGAGTCACAGATGGAATTGAAGGCTGATCGGAAAAAAAATTTGTTAGGTAATGGGTAATGAACTGGTTGCTGGGATTCAAAAACCTGAATGGTTTACTTAAAGTTTTCACATAAATTAATAACACTTTGGTGTTGATGTTTGTTTGTGCAGAAATTGGTGGACAATTACATTATTGAGTCCTACAATCCCTATTTGAAGCATTGTGTTTATGGTAAGAAATTGTTAGTAAATATTTTGAGGTTTGACGTTTTTTGATTTGATTAATTTATGTAAATATTTTATTTAAATTTGATTGGGTTGTTTATTTTCTTTATTTTTATTTAAATTTGCTTAATTCAACCCACATTAGAGAGCTTGAGGAAGAAGTGAAGTTTTGAAGAACTTCTTAAAGCACTCCCAAATTTTTTTTTCTATTAATGAGTTTGTACATTTCATGTTTTTGCAACTGGCTAATTAATTAATATGTTTTTTGTTGTTGATATTGTTTTTTTTTTTTTTTTTACCTTAAGTGTTGAGAAAAAGGACAAGAATGTGCAAAAATAATTAGGATGCTACGAGGAGAAATGATATGGTCGTAGCAAATGCATTAACTGAAAACTTCTGTTTTGTGAATTACATTCCAATTTCATTGTTATTGCCACAACAAAATTAGCACTAATATTTCAGAGTATTTTTATTTATTAAGAGTTTGTTATTGTAATTGTTCTCATTTAATTGTTGAATGCATCACTATATTTTTCTGTTTTTAAACTAAAATTGCATTAACATTCTAATTTCGTTTGGGAGTGCCGTAGGCACGGGTAATCCCTAGTTTTAAATATAATTAATCTTTGCAGTGGTTGTCTTAAGTTGGAACTAGCTGTCAAGCAGTCGAGGAAATTGTCTGCAATGAGAGAGAGAGTGATGAAGGTTAAACTTTTAGCCATAAGCATCCATTGATTTTCAGCGAAAAGAAGTATGACAATGGTGATGAAATTGTCTGCAATGGGTGTTCCCAAAAGATATCTGCATATAGTTGCAAACCTTGTTCATTCTTTCTGCACAAATTATGTGCAAAATTACCAGAAGAGATGAAGCTCCCAATGCAATCAGAACACACACTTACCCTCTTCTCAGAACCTCCTTATTATCACCATTCTGATTCTGATTCTAATTCTAATTACGAGGTTGGATTATGTGATGTTTGCCGAGAAGGCTCTACTGGATTCACCTATCATTGCTCCCTTTGCAAATTTGATTTCGACATCAGATGTGTGGTGAGAACACTAAATCAAAGGGCGAAGAGCATGTATCTCCTTATTTTTCTATGACTTTAGCCTTGCTACTTTGTTCACTTTAGCTGCAAGGTGGAAACATGTGGAACCTACCCATATGCTTATCTTTTTCTCTCTCTTAAGATTTTCACAGTCAGTATCAAATCTCTCATCTTTTCTCTCTCCACTCATGGATCTTTTCACTCTCACATTTTTTCTCTCCACTCACACATTTTCTCTTTCCACTAACCAATGTTTCCACTCACTCACCTTTTTTCTTTCCACTCACTAATCTTTTTCTTTTACTTACTCTTTGTCTGTACTTAACCAAAGACCTATTTCTCCTTTTCTTTTTTCCAGCGTCTTTTCGGCCAACATCCGGCCACCTTCCAGTAACTTTTTAGCCACTTTTGACGACTTCTGACCAACTTCCAGCGACTTTTCAACCAACTTTCAGTGACTTTCTGACCACCTTCCGAAACTAAAGTTGTCGAAAGTTGGCTAGAGGTCACTGAAAGTTGGTTGGAGGTTATTGAAAGTTAGTCGGAGGTCGCCGAAAGTTGGCAAGAGGTCGTCGGAAGTTGGCCGGAAGTAGCCGAAAGCTGTCGAGAGTCGCCAGAAGTTGGTTGGAAGTCGCCGAAAGTTCGTTGGAAGTCATCGAAAGCTAGTCAAAAAGTCACCGGAAGGTGGCTAGAGGTTGCCGAAACTTGCCGAAAGTTTGTGGGAATGTGGCCGGGAAGACGCTGGAAAAAAGAAAAGGAGAAGTAGGCCTTTGGTTAAGTGGAGATAAAAAATAAGTAAAATAAAAAGATTGGTGAGTGGAAAGAGAAAATGTGAATGAGTGGAAACATTGGTGAGTGGAAAGAGAAAAGTGTTGAGTGGAAACATTGGTGAGAGAGAAAAGGTGTGAGTGGAGAGAGAAAATGTGAGAGTAAAAAGATTAGTGAGTGGAGAGAGAAAAAAGGTGAGAGATTTGATATGGGTGTGAAAATGTTAAGAGAGAAAAAAGATACGCATGTTGGTAGGTTCCACTTGCTTCCACCTTGCACCTGAAGTGGACAAAGTAGAAAGGCTAAAGACAGAGAAAAATAAGGAGAGATACGCTCTTCACCCTTTGATTTTGTCTTGAGGAGAGAGAAATATGAGGGAGCAACTGGTAGAAAATCGAGAAGCTAGAGCTGAGATGGTAAGCATATAGATCTAGCGAAAATATTGCGATGTTGTGATGGCAGTGCCTGTGACGGCGATGCCAACACCTTGGCGGAGTTTGAAGAATACAACGCCTTAGGAGGCTTGGAGCAGAGGAAGGCGGTAGTTACTATCAGAAAAGGCCACATCGGTGGCTCTAATAGACAGATCAACAATGATTTGCAAGTTGGCAATGTGTGACCATTGGAGCAGAAGGAGGCAAGGGGAATGGTGTCAATGAAAGGCAACGTGATCCGTAGAGAGTATTGAGAGGAGACCACAGATCGGTGGTTCTGATACCATATGGAAACACCTAGAGAGAGCTAAAGCTCAGTATCGTAATGCATTATGAAATACAGAGAGATTACATTACAAGATAATAAGATGATACTACAAATACAATAGGTACAAACTTTTATTTATAAAGGAAGAGAAATAGAGATATACAGAGATAAAGAGAAACAGGCGCCAAAGTCTACAAGGAGATTTTGGTGTCAAAATTACTTTCGGTGCACATGGCAATGGCGGTGCCATGTGCACCTCTGGACTTTAACAAACTCAAACAGTTGAACACAAAAGTCACCAACACCCATTAACCCCTCTGCTTATTGTGGCCTCGTTTGAATGTCATGGTTGTCGCACTATACATGGTAAAGGCTTCTCTTATCAGTGTAACACCTGCAAATTTTGGATCCACGAGGATTGTGTTTCCTTACTGACCAAAATCAGACATAGTGCACACCCTCATCACCCTCTCACCCTCGAATACTCTTCCTCGACTAGACTCTTATTCATAGACTATTGTTTTGTTTGTGAGAAAGAATTGAAGCACAACTGCTGGCTTTATCAATGCGCAGCATGCGAGTTACTATTCATGTGAATTGCCTCGAGAAGAGAAAGTACTTCCACGATAATCCTAACTTTAACCTATCTTTTTTTTCTTTTTCTTTTTCCAATTTGTTCTTGGCTGTGTTTTTCTCATCATTTGGTTTATACGTTCTATTCTTATTATTTGTGGCTTTAGGGGAAGCGAGATTGAAGTCGAGGCCCTTGATGAAGCCAGTTTGTCCCACTCGCCGGTGCTTAATAAATCTGTTGATCTAATTGGCCAATTCATCCAGCAGATCAGCAAGGGAAGCAACAATAGAGAAACAGACCCCAATCAATTCCATCACGAACATCCATTAATAAACCTTTGTAGTGACTAAAAGTTGTGCTCTGGTAGCAAACTGTCCTTCTTGAATTATGAGCAGAAGAAGAAAGAAAGACAAAATATGCAATGGATGTGTGGGACCCATCTCATCGGGTCCATTTTACAGTTGTAGTATTAGCCTATGTAGTAATTTCTTTCTACACAAATGGTGTGCGAGCTACCGATTGAGCTGCAGCACCCGTGCCACCCACACCAGCTCATCCGCCTCAGAAAACGCCCTCTTCATTTCGGATTTTTCAGGTGTTCCGGCTGCCAATACATTTCAAATGGATTTGGTTACGAATGCGCTGAGTGCGAATACTACCTGCTTGATGTAAAATGTGCTACACCACCAGCTCATCCGCCTCAGAAAACGCCCTCTTCATTTCGGATTTTTCAGGTGTTCCGGCTGCCAATACATTTCAAATGGATTTGGTTACGAATGCGCTGAGTGCGAATACTACCTGCTTGATGTAAAATGTGCTACACTACCGAGGTCCGTCATGCACAAAGCTCACGATCATCCCCTCCTCCTAAGGAACAATATGGGCACCATTAATGCTTTTGCTGCTGCTGCCACCGACGATCACGCACAGGTATGACGAACACCCATTTAGTCTGATCTATTCCCCTATCAAAGACGGTCCGGATGAGTATTACTACGAATTTTGCGAGGAAGAAATAGACGAAAGGTGGGTGGTTCTATCACTGCGTCCCTTGCGACCAATCTGCTTGTGCCAAATGCATTTATAACCAACATCCCAATATCAAGTTGGAGGGCAAGTTTAACTATGCCAGGCATTCACACCACCACGTCACTTTGATTCAAGCCACGAAGGAGGGCCCCTCATGTGACCACTGTCATGGAGATTTTCTTAATTATAAGCCGGCCTTTAAATGTGAGGAGAGTAACATGATGCTCCATCCACTGTGTGCTTGCCCTGCTTTATCAAATTTATAGAGCTGCTTCCCTCCATTAAATATTCCTTCATTAATCGTCAATTCCAGTAATTGTTCAAATATGATGAACAATCAGAAAAATAAATCAATTAGATGAGTTTTTTATTGCTGAATTTTAAAACAATTTTGAGCCAATTAAACTTTGTCGACAGATTGAATATCCTAATAAAATTGCTAAAAATTTTAGATCACTTTGGTCTTTGGTTCACTTGTGAGACTAGTGAAAACTTATCATGTGCTTGTGCTTGATCTTCTCATGGATGACAAATTAATGGAAACAAGAATTTTTAATGGAAGAGAGCCGAACGCTGTGGGTTGTCTTCTCTCTGTATTGTATATTTATACTCTATAAAACAGGACAATTACATCAAAATAACCCCGGCCTGCTTCAAAGGGAGTGGAATTGTGAGGTTAGGCATGTCTGGAGGGAGGCGAATCAAACTTGTATATAAGGGCATCGCGTCCAGGCCCAACACCGATGTAATGGATGGGAATGTCAACGAGTTTGTCTATAAACTTATAAGAGATGTGATATATCTATAAGGGATTAGATGTAAATGACTAATATTTTAATACACTTTACAAATAATATATAACTTAATTTACTTTAACATAATAGGAAACTTAATTGGATCACAAAATATATATATATATATATATAAGAAATATAAATGTGAAGAAATTAAATTTTAGTAGACTTTATAGATAATAGGGAACTTAAATTTTTTTAGCATAATAAGAAATTTATTCAAAAGAGACGAATAGAGTATATTTTAATAGATTTTATAGTTAACAGATTTTAACAAATGGACCATGTTAAACTAGTGCATTTTATCAAGCACAAAGTCAAACAAATGCTACTTGTCATCCTATTTATTTTCGGTTGCTTTTTCCTCACTAGCATTTGTCATTAACTTAAAAATTAAATGTAATATGGAAAAACACTCTAAGAAACATAAGTTCTTTACGAGTAAAAGCACATGAAACACTGCTCAATCTGTGAGAAATGATTCAAATCGTCTATCTAATTAGGTCACCAAATGAGAAAGAGAGAAGGCAATTAAACAGGAAACAGAGCATAGGAGGAGGAAGAAATCAAGTATCTACTTACCACTCTAATTAGGTCACCAACAACTCTAGGCGCAATGCCAATTGCCAAGGCCAGTGCAGATCCCACCTGCTGATGGGCTAGAGGAAGTTACAAAGGGGTAGGTTCCAAAGTCAATGTCCGACATTGTTGTCTGACCACCTTCCACTAAAATCTTCTTCTTTTGTGCAATGGAATCATTCATGACATGCACAGTTTCAGCAATGAAAGGTTCCAACCTCTCAACAAATCTCTTGTACTTTTCAACTTCGTCCCTTAGCATTTTTGGACCATACTTAAAACTCTGGAATCTTGAAGCTGCATCAGACAATAAGAGATTAAGCTTATGAGGAAAGTGTTCAGAACTGATCCGATCTGGATCGATTCTAAAACATTAAACCTAAAAGGCTAGAATCGAATGGATCCTTCCATAGAATCGAGCCGAACCAATTCGAGGTTATTCAGGTTCGGTTCTATGTCTCAAGTTGGGTCTGATCAAGATCATTTGGGTTTGGATCAAGCTAATTTTTTGTACAACTGGTAGTTTGTTTATTTAAAAATTAAAAAAATAGGATTTATTTTATATCCTCAATTTTTAAAAAAATTAAGAAAATAATTAAAAAAATCACAAATTAGTAATAATTAACTTCAAATAATTATCATTTAAAGACATATATACAATATATATAAACTTTTATGATAAATATAAGATCGGATCTTAGTTCGATTCTTGAGTTGAGTTGAGTTGGGTTGGGTCAGGCGGGATCTCGGTTATGTTGGGAACTAGAAAATACAAACCTGACAACTAAATTGAAATGATTAATTTAACATTTTTTAATACAAAACTAAACGAATCAAAAAAATTGATTTAATTCAGTACTCTAGCTTTTCTAACGTCTCTCGTATAGATTTGATTGTACCAACAATTCATTCGTTGAGTCAAGTCCCAAAAGGTACGGACGCCCCCACTAAAAACAAGGACAGAGGGAGGGTGTAGGGTAAGGGGCACATGCCCCTAAAACAAACAAGGATCGAATTCGTAGTCGTATGTATCTTAAGCATATTTATTTCCCTCAAAGCAACAGGTTAAGCGAAGCCCACCAAGGTTTTGTAATTTACTAATATTATAATTAATTTATTGACAAACATTTTAGACCTACAACATTAGATGATAAACCAAGACGGTACAAATTGATTCTATTTTAAACATTTCCTATCAACTTGATAAAATTCACTAAACAAAGACTGAATGGTCATAAAAAATTATATAATACAACCAAAAAGCATACCTAATCCGTAGAATCACATGCATCTTAACCGCAATTATTGCTCTTGAACAATTGGTCAAGCCAAGTCCACCAAAACTTTGTAATTTATTAATATGACAATAATTAATTGACAAAAGATGGCCGGCGGCCCGGGTTCTATCACTGTGTTGATTGTAATTGTTCTGCTCATGCTAGATGCATTGATAACGTAGCTGATAAATGTTGATTATTAGATTGGATCCGACAGGGTTGTCTACGGTGTGCCCGACCTAATAAGGACGACCCATGTTTTGCTTATGAAAAGGGTTAGAAAACTCTAAGATCAGCAGCCATAGCCCTCTTCTTCTTCTTCTTCTTTGCCAGCTTCTCCTTCTCCCTCACTACTATTGTTTGAGGTTAGAAAGGTTTTCTACAGTTGGTCGTATGATTCTTGCTCGATTTGTAGTAGGTTTTCTTCAAGGATCACAAAAAAGTTGTGTGCAAGTTTGACTGAGGTATGTGTAACCCGAAACTCTAGTTCTGCGTATATAAAAGGTTATTTACATTGGTATCGGAGCAAATTTTGAAATGTTTTCATGCTATGAAAGCTCTTGGTTAGATATGAAACATGCTGTGAGTGATTTAAAACCTTTAAGTACGGTTTTATCCGAACCAAATCTCATATTTATGCAAAAATTAGCTTGATTTACATATGTTGTAGTCCATTTGTGTTTGCGATTAGATGTCTCTTTATTCCTCTGTAATTTTTGAGTTTCATGGAATGAAATTAACATTGTTAGAGTCCTTGTTACATAAGCTTTCGATCAGTACATATGGCTAGCATAATTTGGACGTGTGGTTTGATATTACCAGTCAAAGTTTTCTATAAATATCTGATTTTAGGATTCCAAGGATGAAGATGAAGTACAGCTGCATATATAAGGTTTTTTGTACGCTTCTTAAGTAAGAAAGCACCAATAAAACTATACACTTATTTTTTATCATATATTTCTTAGCTTTATTGAACAATAAGTTGTTTGATGAGATCCCAGGCCATCTTTTTTTTTTTTTTTTCATAGCAAATCCAGCATTTAAGTAATATTGAGTCTTGAGTACTAATACCTATCAGATTTTGTGCCCCAATAGTTCGTTTGGATAAGTTTATCTCAATTGGGAAATTTTTTTCTATTATTTATTGACACAATGTTTCAATTTTGTGGGGAAAAAAATAAAAATAAAGATATGAAAAAAAAAATGAAGTAAAAGAAGTTATTTTTTAAAATTTTTATTAAGTTAAGAAAATGATAAGAAAATGAATATATATTTGTTAAAAATATATATATATATATATATATCATATTTTCCTTTTATTTTATTTTTGTTAAAAAATTTAAAACCCAATATAACATCAAAGTCGACATAGGAACCGGACCGAGTGCAAAGGCTTATATTTTAAAAATCTTAAAAAACCAACAAACAAATCACTTATTCGGCTGGCCTGCTTTTTTGGGGTTGGGCTCCCCTCCAGACCCCAATCCTTCTTACTCCTCCAAACTTTATCCTTCTACTTGCCATGGGTACATTTAAAGATTTAAGGGCTTACAAAAAATCACGTCATAAAAAAAAAGAAAAAAAACTGCTATTGTTGAAACCGAATAGCAGCCCTGCCAATCTGGTCGTCTCTTTTCTTGGCCTCTCTTTCTTCTCTCTCTAGAGAAGCCCATGTGTATTTTGATTTTTTTTCTCTATAATCTTCAAATATTAACATCCAATAAAGCACTAGAAAGCCAATCCATGACTGGTTGTGAAAGCCTTCACTAAATGAGAGAGATTCTCATCAAGTCCCAACCAATTTTCAGGATGTCACTTGCATATAGAAGCTCGTCGGGAACTATGGAAAACACAATTTGTCGGAAATAATGGAGGCATTTTTAAAAAACTCCATCAGTATGAAGCAATAGAGGCATTTTTAAAATTATAATTTAAAATAATGGGTGTTTTAATTGAAATAAAATGGCCCACATCATCCTGTAGAGAAATTATGTACAAGTTATAATCCTTGTTTTTTTGGGTAAGTAATTGTTATAATCCATTTTTGCTTATGTGAAATCCTAGTCTTTCATTATATTAGTTAACTTCCTATATAATCTGGTGCTGAATCTGAATGCATAGGCTAAACCATGTGCTAGAGCCTATCTTGATCCTACAAGCCATTAGAAATTTGTTTTTTGTGTTTTTTTTCCCTGAAAGGAAGAAAATCTCTCAACAAAAGCTAAACAAAGAAAACATGCTTTTGAGTGGTGAATCTGAATGCCTAGGGTGCTACAGCCTCTCTGGACCTTGCATGCAAGCGTGGAGCTACCATGAAGGCCGACGTGGGCTAGCCTAGGGTAGCCTGGCCCAAAAAAAAATTTACTAGTTTTAAATTTATTAAAAATACAATTTAGCCCAACCCATTATTTTGTAGCCCACCCCCTTCATATAGTAGCCCACTCAAACCACTCTAGCCCATTCCAATTTCAAACTCAAGCACATAGAAAACCATCACCAACCCACTCCATGATAGTTTATTTTTTAGCTATACTTTTGCTCTTTTTGCTCTTTATAGCCCAGACTAATAAAAAAAAAAGCATCCACATAAATCCAATGGCTCAAGTATTTCGACAAACTACTATGAACAAGGTCTCAAATAGGGATGACAGTGGCCCGAAAAAAAGTAGAGATCCGACGAATCTACCCTGTTTGAAGAGGGTATAGAGGATTCAAAACGGGAATAAAGATTAAAATAAAAATTCATACAAATATGGAGGCGAAAATGGACCAAGGTTTCTCCATTTCTCCCCAACCCGCCCCTGCCCGCTTGTCCCGCTTTAATATTTTTTATTATTTTTTATGTATGCTGATTTTTTCTTTGCTTTACTCTTTGGACATCTACCCGAAACTCCCACTCTCTCTCTCTCTACTTTCTCTCTCTGTAAAGAATCTAGACCATCCGATTCAACATTAAGCTAAAACATTTGTATTTGATTTAACATCTTTTTACCTTTCTTCTCTTAGAGGCCGCGATCGGAGTCGACATTGAAGTATTCTCAAGAAAGCTTGAAGAAATCGCATAGCCAATACCCTCCTTTCCTTCTTTTTTAACGGTATTTTGATCATTTTTGTCTCCCTCTATCTCCATATTTTTTCCGTGTTAGATGTTGAATATATGAAAATGTAGCTTTCTTGTGAGATATTATATGCATATACATATGTGTTATATGCACTGAAGCTTTTTTTCTGCTATTGGTTTGCAATTGACGTTTTTCAAAGTACGTTTCTTATGTTGGAGATTGTAATTAAAGCAAATTCCTTGTGTTTCTATTGAGAAATACCAGTCGAATCTTTAATTGAAAAAAAAAAAATGATGTTAAGGAAAGTAATGGCTTCTTTTGTGGCGCTATTTTTTTCAGTCTTGTGGGTTTGGACTGTTTTTTTTTATTTTTTTATGGACAAATATGGTAGGGAAACAAATGTGGCTGAATTGTTTCTATTTGTTAATTCAGAACCACAGTCTTCATTCTAAAATTTTTATGGAGGGCTTGATTTTCGTGGAAGACTTTTCCTCCTATTTATTGGTTGATGCATATGTTTGGTTGCTATGAAAATTGGGCTGGAGCGGAGGCGGAGGCGGGGATGGAGACAACTTTGTACCCATAAAGGCGGGGATAAAAGTCAAAATTAATCTTCAAGCAGAGATAGAGATGAATTTTTTAGGTGGAGGCGGGGATGGAGATCCCAATCTCCGCCCTGCCCTGGTCTATTACCGTCCCTAGTCTCAAAGCAGAAAAGACCCTTTTAAGTGTAAGATTTGATATCCGTAAATATATAAATGCTGTTTGATTTAATGCCTCACCGAAACTTTCTAAATCTTGATTTCTTTATGATGTTGAACTCTTGACATTCATTCATTGGAATCTTTATTTTAGTAGAGAATTTTCTGTTTAGATTCTAGATAGGTGGTTTTTGATGCTTTTCACTAAAATCTTTACTCTTTCGTTCTTTCTTTATTTTGCCTGGAACTATTCGATTTTGCATTAAGTTTTTTTTATGTTTTCTTATTTTTCCCCTTCTTTTATTAAGTGCCTTTTGTTTTTATCCCTTAATTGATCATAACAAATTTGGAGTCTAGCAAAATCCCTAATAGGCAATGGTAACGATGCAAACCCTAGGGGCAAAATTTGCCAGCCAATGAGCCTACTGACAACCAATTTGGCAATTCCTAGACTATCTTGTCTTTTCATCACCAATATGCAGACCAGCCGACTAGGAAAGTCTTATTCCCTTGAAAATATTTATTTTATATAGGTCGGGTTTATTGCAATACGAATTAGTTTTTAAAGTCTCCATCTCGTGGTGCTTCATTTTGTCTTCGTTTATTTTTTAGTATTATTTCAGTTTGTGGTGGATAAAGACTTCCTACGAAGATTTGTAAACCTGATTCTAGTTCTACTTTCATTCAAGTATTCATAGTGATTATTGTATATATTTAGAAGGCAAAAATAGGAGCATTGGAGGAGCACTCAACTCCAACAAAACTCAACATAGTGAAATCTCAGCCCAAAACCTGACAAGAAACAATAGGAACTTGAACTAATGTGCAAAAATACAGTCCATTTGAAAAGTATAGGAAAAAATTTAAAGAAACGAAGCTAACATACAAGAAAATAATTGAGAAGGATTCTTGCACTACCCAAAGTGCTAGTATCCAACACATCCTGCACTAGTGTCCCAATAAGAAATGTCCATAAAAAATCAATCAACACAATCATAATGAATGGTTCACTAGTGTGAGGTTTAGTGCTTAAAAACATAATCAAATTCTATGATTATCTACGTCGAAAGAGAATTTTTTGAAATGATTGATTCGGATTTAATAATAGATGATTTCTATTCTATTAAGAAATATCGGGCACAACTTCAATTGTATACTTTTATGTGAGTATTTTTTATTATTTACTTATTTATGTACAAATTTACTAAATTAGTTGTAAACTTGCTCATTTTATATAACTTTTGTATATTCATATTTCGTAAATTGTTTTGAGACAAATTATAGTGATGGTCCCCATCGTTTTACTTATGTTTCAATTTGGTCCATGTTGTTTCAATTGTAACAAATATGACCCTCGATTTACAAAAACTTACACAATCAGTCCAATTTTGAATGGTCGTCTCACAAACAGACGGAATGAACCCATGTGCACTACGCGTGCCGTTCTATCAAGGCAAAAAAGTAAAACAATCATCTTTATATATCAAATTACAGTAAAGGTCCCTGTAATTTTACATTGGTTTCATTTTGATCCCTGTTATTTCAATTGCAACAAATTTGCTCTTCAATTTAAGAAACATGTGCAATCAATCCAATTCGTCTTAGAAACAGTTGAAAAGGCTGCACGTGTAATTCATGTGATGTTGAGGGCAAAATGATAAGACTACACACTTCATGTCCTTACCCAGTCTACCCCACTCACATAATATTGGAATGTTTTTATGTAGTTAAAATCCTTGTTACATCAGCTTTCCAATAGTATATGAATTTGGCATGTGGTTTAGTATATATGAACAATCAAGTTTTATGTAAACATATAATTAGCGTAGAAGTAGTAGTGCCCCACCTATGATTGTGGTTATAAGTAGGTTCGACTCCCCCTCTCCCTACCACAAGCCTTTGGAATTGGCCCTCCAAAGACTATACTTACTATTGTACTCAATTGAAGATTTCTAAAGGCAAAAGAAAACATGATTTTGAGAGTGGTGAATCCAAATGCATAGGCTAAACATCGTGCTAGAGGTCTCCAAATCTTCCATGACATCACAAATACGTTGTTTTATTATTGCAAAGATAGCATGTGATTACTAAATTTTATTTATCTTTGTAGTCGTTCTCAAGTTGAAGGTGTCAAGTATGATCAGGTTGAGGAAATTATATGCAACGAGAGAGAGAGAGAGAGAGAGAGAGAGAGAGAGATGGAGCTTTAACGTTATAGACATTAGCATCTATTGATCCAAAGTGACGTGAAGAATGATCATGGTGAGGAAATTTTCTGCAATGGGTGTTAACAAAAGATCTCGGTTTCTACATGATGATGCAGCAAACTCATGGTAACTTGCCCCCAAGTCTGGGATGGATCGCCCTCTCGTCGGCCAGTGACCTCCTGTACTAAAACCCATCGGTGTGATGGGAGCCAAAAGCCCTCCAGTGTTCAAGTTAAATTCAAAGTCTTGGGGAGGAAAAGATCTTAGGGTTCTCCTTTCGAGTTGTGTTTTGTTACATACCTCAGAAGGGGTTGAACTCTTTCCCTTGTATGCCTGCAAAGGGGTGGTAGGTGGTCTCTCCAAGTGACAGCCTCCAGTTGAAAGATCAGAGTGGTGTCAGAACACTCGAGAGGGTCATCCCTGCACTCCAAGGTGGCGTGTGTCAGAACGATGTCAAGGAAGTGGGGGGTTGTTGCAAGCACACGCCACACCCACGCCCCCGAACCCTGCCAGGATGGCCGATGTCAGAAGTGGGCCCTATTGGCACGGTTGGGCGCCGACCAGATCGGTGAACGGTTATGGACGTCCACTTAGCTCGGGAGGGCGAGGACGATCAGCCGAGAAGACCTGATCGGGCGACGACCAAGTGGACTGATAGTACAGCCCCCAGTCTGGTCGGGAAACCATCATCACCATATGCCCCCAATTCATCTGGCCATCTGCTCGGGGTCAGAGAAATTTCATGGGACGATCCGACCACGAAACACGGGGTGCATTTATAGCAGGGGCGGTGCAATAATGACAGGCGCTGTCGCGTCGCTTCACATGCCCCCACGTGGCGGCCAGGGATTAGTTGTCAGTAGTTGAAAAGACACGCCATATCTCGGTCGTTGATGTCCCGTCACCGAAGGCCATCTGGGCAGCTGATTTCAAAGATGTGGGGGGAGTTTTGTAAGGTAGTTGCCCCCATTTTCGCCCTCACTACTTTTTACCAAATACGCAGAGAAAGAAAGAGAGAAATAAAACTTACTTCGTCGTCCCCAGCGTCATCTCCGTCGCCTCTAGCCAGTCGAAAGGGTGTCGTTCTTTGCGTCGTAACGCGGACTTGCTCCGGAACTCGTCGCCAGTGCTTCAAATCGTGGTAAGCCTCATTTTCTAGTTGTATGTACTGGTTGGCAACCCGCTGTGTCTGGGTTTACGAAAAGAGGGCAAAAATCCCCAATCTCTTAGGGTTTGTTGATAGGCCGGAGTTTGTTAGGTCGGTATTTGAAGAAGTTACCCTGTTGTTCAAACCAATGTTGTTTAGGATCGAGAGCGAAAAAAGGTTAGGCACCATGGAGAACCCAGAGCACGTGAGCTCGGGTTCTGAGAGAACGGACTCGAACAAGTACGAGTTAGCTAGGCGTGAGGCCGGGGGTGAGGCCTCCGTTAGCGGCTCTGGGGAATCTATACAGGTTCTTGAGTCGAGTTAGGCAGAGGCCACTGACTCCAGTGCTATAGAGGGAGGAGAGTCGGGAGAGTCAGGAGATGACGATCCTGGGTATGAGGCCATTGGGGTGTCCTCCATTCTTACCAAGGAGAAGGTGGGGGGCCTGCGGGCCGCATATCAGATCCCATGGGGTTTGAAGCTCAAGATCCCGAAAAAAGAAGATTAGGCGTGCTCGGCCAGGGAGGGCAAGATCACGGTGTATAAGGGTGCGTTGGCCGACGGCCTTCGGATGCCCTTTCCTCAGTCTATCCGGAGGATCTTACAATGGCTTCGCCTGTCACCGGGGCAGATACAGCCGAACGGATGGAGGATCCTGCTTGGCTGCTCAGTCCTCTGGCAGATCGTCTATAAAAGGGACATCACGCCAGAGGAATTTCTGTTCTGCTACAGGCCAACGGAAAGGGACACGAGCTGGTGGTACTTCTCGGGCAGGTCGAAGGAGTACAACCTGATCGACGAGCTTCCTTCCTCAGTCAAGAACTGGAAGGATCGGTTCTTTTTTGTCAGTGGAAATGGATGGGAGTTTTAACCCTGGGAGACCGAATTCTCTGCTCAGGTTCCTAAGCAATGGGGTTATCCGAGCAAGAAGGGTACGTTCTTTCTTTACTGAACCCAGTTTCCTTTCCTTTTTTTTGTTTTCAAGTGTCGGTGTCCTGACCTAGGTTGCCTTGGGTGTCAGGTCAGGCCAAGCCCAGAATATCTAAGGAGGTGAGGGCAGCCATAAGAAAGGTCCAGCAACATGAAGTCCATAGTCACAAAGACTTGGTTACTGCTGAGAGCTTGTTAAATTACTTGCCAGGTCCTGAGCTCACAAGAGAGGCCCTAGCTGCTGAACATGAGAGAAGTGAGTGTTTGGTCGTTTGTAGAGTCCTTCAGTGCCGCCCAACTAACATTTCTTCTGCTTACAACTGGTGCGGTCATTGTCGACAGTCCGGCTCCTGCTATTGCCCCTCAGACCGTTACTCCCACTCAAGATCAGGCCGCTGAGGAGATGAGCTTCAAAGTCACTTTTCTGGAGAAGAGAAAGGCAGGTGGGTCTGAGCCCTAGCCGAAGCGGCCGAAGAACGTCGAGACAGAGCCGGCCAGGAAGGACACAGCTCTAGTCAGAGCGGGTGAGCCAAAGACAACTGAAGCGCCTCAGGTTCAGCCACCTACATTGTAGACCGAGAGGAGACGCAGTTCAATCGCCACAGTCGAGCAGCAAGTAAGGGCCGAAGCCACTCCTTCTTCCAGAAATGTTTTTGAGAACCCGGAGGAGGCATGGACGAGGGCGGGGGTTGCTATGAAGGACGCCGACCTTCAAAGGATCGACAAATATAATAATAACTGTCTGGTGAAAGACATAAATCACGATCTCCTCAGGGTACGTGCTTACTACTCGGTCTTCTCTTTTATGTTCCTTTGGTTTGTTCTGACACGTCGCCTTTGCCAGTTTGTCGCTAAGAATGTCAAGATAGGCCATCGTCTGGCAGGCCTGGAGAGGGCATTCAACCACGAGAAGAGTACTTGCGCAGCCCTTTTAGCCGAGCTGAACGAGATGAAGGAAGAGATCACGGCTGCCCGTGCCGTAAAGGACGAGATCACCATTGTTCGTGTAGAGAGGGAGTCGGTAGTGGCGGACCTAAAGAAGGCCCAGTACGAGTGCCAAAAGCTCGACGCCACTGCCAGCAAGCTCGTACTGGATCTCTCGGTCGAACAGGCCAAACAGCACGAGTTGGAGAAGAAGACAACAATTTTTTATGAAGAGCTAGCGAAGGCCAAGAGTGGAGCGGTGGAGGAGTTCAAGGACGAGGACGACTTTCAGGCCTTGTTGGAGCCGACCTTCCTCTAAGGTTTCAAGTATGCCAGAAGTCAGGCTTCGAGGAAGTTCCCTAGTCTGGACTTCTCCATTCTTGAGCCTTCCGAAGAGACTCCTCCAAGTGGTGAGGAGGTTATGACCGAAGCTCCTGCTCCTATTGTTAAGAAGGGTGCTGAGCTTCAACCCGGTGCATAAGGAGTGCCTCCTACTGAGGGGGCTCAGCAAAAAGATTCTGGGCCTCCTACTGAGGGGGTTCAGTAGAAGGGCTTTGGGCCTCCTGTCGAGGGGGTTCAGCAGAAGGGCTCTAGGAAGAATGGAGGGGTGACTGAGGAGCCGGCTCGGACTTAAGTAGTCTTTCCTTTTGTAATACTTTTTTTTTTTTTTTTTGAAAAATGGGCATTTCGCCTTTGTACCCCTCCTTACATTAATGAAATGGACTTATCTTCATATACTCTGTGTCTGCTATATTTTCTGAGCATCTTATCAGAGTGTTTTGAAGAATGTTTATGAGTACTAGCGCGGACCTGACCGGCAACGATATCCGAACAGGTCTAACGTTGCTGCTAATTCAATGCTCGGCCACGTGGGCCGAGCAGATACTATGCCCTGGCCATGTAGGCGAGCAAGTTCTGTGCCATTGCCATTTAAGGCCCTCTGGCCCTGCTCGGCACTTAGCCGAGCAAATTCTATGTCATTGCCATTTAAGGCCCTTTGGCTCTACTCGGCACTTGGCTGAATAGATTCTATGCCATTGCCATTAAAGGCTCTCTAGCTCTGCTCGGCACTTGGCTGAACAGGTTCTATGCCATTGCCATTGAAGGCCCTCTAGCTCTGCTCGGCACTTGGCCGAGCGGATTCAATGTCGTTTCCACGCAAGTAGACAGATTCTGCGTTGATTTTACGTAAGTAGGCAATTGTCGAACAGTCTCTTTTATTGATATTTTGGTGAATTACAAGTAGGAGCCTTTCAAGAGTAGTACTTCATTAGGTGCTCTGTATGCCACGGGTGTGGGAGCTCCTTGCCTTCTGAGTTTTTCAATATATACATCCCCTTTCTAGTACTATTGATCACCTTGTAAGGTCCTTCCCAATTGGGTCCGAACTTGCCCTCTCTGGGATCTTTGGTGGACTGGTTGACTCTCTTTAAAATAAAGTACCCGGTCGTGAAGTCTTTTGGTCTAATTCTAGAGTTGTGGTACTGGCGCATCTTCTGTTGGTAGGACGGCACTCTCATAGCTGTCTGTAGTCTCCTTTCTTCCAACAGATCTAGCTCCATATTCATGGCTTCGCCGTTGGTCACAGGGTCGAACTGCAACGTTCTGGGGCTGGGAAGGCCGATCTCTACCGGGATGACGGCTTCGGCGCCGAAGGTAAGTGAGAATGGCGTCTGTCCCGTGGACACTCTCTCCGTCGTTCTGTAGGCCTAAAGGATGTTAGGGAGCTCCTCCGCCCATAAACCCTTGGCCTTCTCCAACTTCGTCTTGAGGATCTTCAGGAGGGACCTGTTAGTGACTTCGACCTGGCCGTTTGCTTGAGGGTGCTCGGGGGACGAAGCATGGTGACTTATTCCCAGATCCGTGCACAATTAGTTGAACTGTCTACCCTCAAACTGTTTTCCGTTGTCCGCAATAACGACCTTAGGGATCTCGACCCTGCACACAATATTCTGCCACAAGAACTTCTTCATCTTCTCCTCCGTGATCGTCGGTAGGGCTTCTGCCTCAGCCCACTTTGTGAAATAGTCGATCACCACCACCGCAAACTTTGTCTGTCCTTTGCCGAACGGCAATGGTCGCACGACGTCGATCCCCCATTGGGCGAAGGGCCAAGGAGTCTGAATCAGGGTCAGCTCTTAAGAGGGCAGTCTCGGAATGTTGGCGAACCGTTGGCACTTGTCGCATTTCTTGACGAATTCCTTGGCATCTTTCTCCATGGTGGGCCAATAGTAGGCTGTTCGTAGTATTTTCTTAGCAAGGGACCGGCCACCGGAGTGGTTCCCACACACCCCTTCATGGACCTCCCGCATAATGTAGTCCGCCTCTTCCTCATTAGCATAGCGTAGCACTGGCATGGTGTGTCCCCTTTTGTAAAGAACCCCGTTCTGTATGAAGTACCCACTAGAATGATACTGAATCCGCCTCGCTTCGTTCCTATCTTCGAGCAGGGTTCCTTTCTCCAAAAATTTTTTGATCTGGCTCATCCATGAGGATTCGGGCTCGATCTGGTCAACTTCCGGGCTCTGGATGCTCGGTGAATCGAGGATCTCGATCGGGACGTTCGGATCAGACTCATTCGACGAGGCAATCCTGGCTAACCAGTCTACCTCTTCATTCTGTAATCTCGGTACACGCTCCAGTAACACCGTGGCGAATTTTCTAGCCAGGCTCTTCGCCATTTGGCAGTATTACTTCATGTTATCCTCTCTGGCCTCGTACTCTCCCTGGACTTGCTCCACCACCAGTTGGGAGTCGCTTCGCACCACTATCTGTTCGGCCCCCATTCATCGAGCCATTCTAAGACCGACAATGAGTGCTTCGTATTCGGCAACATTGTTGGTGGCAGAGTACTTGAAGCGGAGGACATATTCCAGCTTGTAGCCATCCGGGGTGACGAGAACCACTCCTGCACCGCCAGAGGCAAGAGTGGAAGAGCCATTAACATTGAAAACCCAGTGGCTGTCGAGTACGGTGGCTTCAGGGGTGGCAGGGGGCGAGTTAGTGAATTTTGCGATGAAATCCGCAACGGCCTGCCCTTTGATCGCCAGTCGGGGTCGGTAGTGGATATTGAACTGATTGAGTTCAACTGACCATTTCACTAGGCATCCTGATGTCTCTGGCTTGTGTAGAATGTTCTTCAAAGGCTGGTCGGTGAGTACTATGATCGTGTGGGCTTGGAAGTAAGGCCTCAGGTGCTAGGCTGCAGTCACCAGCGCGAGAGCCATGAGTTCCATCTTCGGGTATCGTTCTTCTGCTCCCCGCAAGGCTCGACTAGTGTAGTACACTGGCTTTTGGATCCCTCCTTCTTCTCGTACAAGAGCGGAGCTCACTGTTGTCGCCGATACTGCCAAATAGAGAAACAATTCTTCCCCCGAGACAGTTCAGTTGAGTAGCGGGACTGAGCTAAGATATTGTTTGAGTTGACCGAACGCTGCTTCACACTCCTCGTTCCACTCAAACGCCTTGCGTATAATTTTGAAGAACGGAAGACACTTATCGGTGGACCGAAAGATGAATCTGTTCAGAGCTGCAACACGTCCGGCCAGTCGTTGAACATCCTTCGTCGTCCGGGGCGCCTGCATGTCAATAATGGCCTGAATCTTTTCTAGGTTCGTCTCAATCCCCCTTTGTGAGACCATAAAACCTAGGAACTTCCCTGAGGTGATGCCGAAGGCACACTTGGCGGGATTGAGCTTCATTTGGTACCTGCGAAGTGTTTGGAACGTCTCTTCAAGGTCTCTCGGGTGGTTAGCGGCCTCCTTGCTTTTCGCCAACACGTCGTCCACGTAAACCTCTACATTACGCCCAATCTGTGATTTGAACATAAGGTTGACCAGCCGTTGATATGTTGCCTATGCATTCTTTAATCCGAACGGCATGACGTTGTAACAATAGAGCCCCCGGTCTGTGATGAAGGCCGTATGCTTCTGGTGGCGTTCCGCCATCCGGATCTGGTTATATCCTGAAAAAGCATACATTAAGGTTAGCATTTCATACCCCGCAGTAGAATCGACGAGGAGGTCAATGGTCGGTAGTGGGAAACTATCTTTGGGGCATGCTTTGTTCAGGTCGGTGAAGTCAACGCACATCCGCCACTTTCCATTGGACTTATTCACCATGACAACGTTGGAGAGCCAAGTGGGGTAGTGCACTTCCCTTATGAACTTTGCTTGCACCAGCTTCTCCATTTCCTCAGCAACTGCATCTTTCCTATCCAGTGCAAAGTTTCTTCACTTCTGCTTAACCGGCTTAGCCTCAGGGTCAATGTTCAAGTGGTGAACTGCTACTCGGGTGTCAATCCCGAGCATGTCTTCATGAGACCAGGTGAACACGTCAACGTTCTCCCTCAGGAACTTCCTCAGTTGTTGCTTTAGCTCTTCGGGTGCGGCAGCACCTATCTTCACCGTTCTGTTCTGCTTAGGTACCCCAACCGGGACGTCTTCCAGTTCTTCGGCCGACTCGCCTCTCCTGACTTCCTCCTCATCCCTAGGCTCGAGCTCTTCGATAACCAAGGTTTTCTTACTGTGTTCTCCTTTGAAGGAGGCCATGTAGCACTCCCGTACTTCCTTCTGGTCACCTCTTGCGCACCCAACCCCAGTGTCGGTCGAAAATTTGATCCGGAGGTGGTACGTGGAAGCGACTGCTTCAAATTGGTTCAGAGCGGTTCGGCCAATGATAACGTTGTACGCAGATGGGCAATCCACAATCAGGAAGTGGATCATTCTCATCGCCCGATGTGGTTCCTCCCCAATGGTGACGGGCAATGTGATTGACCCGAAAAGGACCACCCGGTCTCCCGTAAAGCCGACCAGGGGAGAGTTAACTGGCTTTAGCTTCTCCTGGCCGATCTGCATTTTCTCAAAGGCATACCGGAACAGGATGTCGGCTGAGCTTCCGCTGTCGACCAAGATTCTCCAAGTTTTGAAATTGGAGACCACCGCGGAAATAACTAGAGGGTCATCGTGGGGTTGGTGCAGCTCGGCTGCTTCTTCTTCCGTGAAGGTGATCACGGGGCCCTCGGACTTTGTCTTGTTACTAGCCGTCCCAACCAGCATTACTTCCGCCTCGATTCGGATGTCCTGCACATGCTTTTTCCTCGCCGAAGAGGACTCCTCTCCCCCAGCGAATCCTCCTGCGATCACCCTTATCTCTCCAATGGGTTGGGTGATTATTTCTGTCTTTGTTGGGCTACGCCGTTCCCCCCGCGTTCTGTCTCAACCAGCCACGTAGTGGCTGAGCCTCCCCCGTTTGATCAGATCCTCGATCTGTTGTTTCAAGTCAATACAGTCCTCCGTGTCATGGCCATGATCATGGTGGAACCGGTAGTATCTTCTTCTGTTCCTCATGCTCGAGGGCGTCTTCAGGGGCTCGAGCCATTTCAGGTCCGGGCCATCTCTGATCTCCATTAGGACATCCTTCAACTTCGTCGTCAGTGGGGTGAACGTTCGATCTAGACCGCGGTAGTCCTCGCATCTCTCTTCTCCGTGGTTCCTCGCCCGGTTGCTAGTCCTGCTCGCTTTTGTCTCCCTCTCATCATTTGAGGTTCTGCCCGACCTCTTCTTCTCCGTGCGTAAGCCGCTCCCTTTGTCATTGTCTCGTCTGGCGCTCATAGCATCTTCTGCATTCATGTGCTTTTGAGCTCGGAGTATCAATTCAGCCATGTCTTGGGGTGGCCTCTTGGATAAGGAGAAGAGGAGCTTCCTGCTTCTCAAGCCGCTCATGAACGCCGTAACGGCCACCTTATCGTCCACGGCCAAAGTCTCCTGGTTGAACCTCCCCACGTACTCTCGTAATGTCTCCTCCTTCTTTTGTCTCACAGTCAACAAGTACGCAGCAGGCCTCCTCTGTCTCTGGGCCCCAATGTAGTGGCTCATGAAAAGCTTGCTGAGTTCTTTGAAAGTAGAAACTGTCGCTGGTTTGATCTTGTTAAACCAGGTTCGTGCCAAACCCTTCAACATGACAAGGAAGGCTCTGCACATGATCTCGTCCGGCACTGCTTGCAAGTGCATGAGCGCCCTGAATGTCTCCAAGTGGTCCACCGGGTCTTTAGATCCGTCGAACGCGTCCAAAGTCGGCATTTTGAACTTAAGGGGGAGCGGGTAATCCATCACCTTCTGTGTGGAAGGCGAGGTCGTTCAACCAATGATGGCATCTACGGTGTTTGGAGCTTTGGCCTCCACCGTGGCTAAAACTCCTACCATCTGAGCTTGCACAGCCCTCAGTTGTTCATCCCAAGCATGGGAGCTCTCCGGCTTGTCGCCCACCATCTCCGTCCTCGACGGGACAGCGCGGCTTGTTTGTGCTTCTTCGATGTGGGGATCATGATGGAGGAGAGGGTCCTCAACCTATCCCCCATTGCCGTTTTCATTGCCGTTGGGGGGGATGGACGGATCTTTTTCGACCTCCTGCTCTTCTTGCTCTTCTGCCGGCTAGTTGGGCCGCTGCAAAATCTCTATCGGAGGAGCTGGGTTTCATTGGAGCAACTCTGCGTTCTGACGAACCAGTTGTTGCATGCTGGCCATTATGTCAGCAACCGTCTTCTCCAAGGCGACTATCTTCTCTACGCTGGTCTCGGCCATTGAGTTTCCTTCTGGGAGGGTGCTAATCCCAGACTTCGTCAAGACCATGAAATGCCACAAGGTTAGTCGTTTTCCACAGACGGCGCCAGCTGATGATGCAGCAAACTCGTGGTAACTTGCCCCCAGGTCTGGGGTGGATCGCCCTCTCGCCGGCCAGGGACCTCCTGCACTAAAACCCACAGGTGTGATGAGAGCCAAAGGCCCTCCGGTGTTCGAGTTAGATTCAAAGTCTTGGGGAGGAAAAGATCTTAGGGTTCTTCTTTTGAGTTGTGTTTTTTTTTTTTGCGTACCTCAAAAGGGGTTGAACTCTTTCCCTTGTATGCCTGCAAGGGGGTAGTAGGTGGTCTCTCCACGTGGCGGCCTCCAGTTGAAGGATTAAAGTGGTGTCAGAACACTCGAGAGGGTCATCCCTGCACTCCAAGGTGGCGTGTGTCAGAACGGTGTTAGGAGAGTGGGGGGTTGTTGCAAGCACACGCCACACCCACGCCCCCGAACCCTACCAAGATGGCCGGTGTCAGAAGTGGGCCCTACTGGCACAGTCGGGCGCCGACCAAATCGGTGAACAGGTATGGACGTCCACTCAGCTCGGAAGGGCGAGGACGATCAGCCGGGGAGACCTGATCGGATAACGACCAGGTGGACTGATAGTACAGCCCCCAGTCTGGTCGGGAAACCATCATCACCACTACATATACTTGCAGAAGTTGTTTGTTCTTTCTTCACAAATTATGTGCAGCATTACCTAGAGAAATGATTGTTGGCTATAGTTTCAGCCTTAAACACACACAAACACAATCAAACAACCAAATCACTTGTGTTAGATGCAAGAAGCCAAGAACAATCAAACTTGTGGTTGAAGATGTCATGGGAGGCTAGGAATTGTCCCACATTCCTATTCATAAAAGGGGTGCCATTGTCTTTCCTATATTTGTGGTGCATATGACAGGAAAGGTTTGCCTTTCCTATATTTGTGCCATTGGCAACCGCACAGATTTGACCAAGATTTGTCTTTCCTATATTTGTCTTTCCAAAGGAAAACATTGTCTTTCCCAAGGGGCAAGCGAATTTAACATTTCCTTTTTATTCTAGCCTCTAATCCATAATTCATGCAAAAGTCCCTAGCGGGGGTATGAAGGAGCTTCAACAGACGTCTTTTGAGTAGGAAAGTGAGCTCCAATGAGGTGTTTGCTTGCCTTGGCTCAGGTTTGACCAAACTTGTTAGGCAACATGCAGCCCAGGTTCGTTGCGTGATGGAGCCTGTAAGGGCCTAAGAACCTGGAAAAGGGTTAGGCATGAAACCTGTAAAGGGTTAGGCACGGAGCCTATAATAGATTAGGCACAGAGCCTTGTAATTGATTAGGCACGGAGCCTGTAGAAGGTAAGGTGCGGAGCTTGTAAGAGGGTAAGGCACAAAGCCTGTAAGAGAGTTAGGCATGGAGCCTATAAGGCGTAGGAGCCTGTAAGAGAGGCATAGAGCCTGTAAGGTGTAGGAACCTGTAAGAGAGGTGTAAAGCCTGTAAGGCGTAGGAGCCTGTATGAGCGAGTCCTTGAGGTCACCTGCACAAAGGTAACTTGAGGTGCCCTAGAGAAGGTGAGAGAGCTGGCGTTGAGCCTTGTGTAAGACCCCTCGAGGCCACCTATACAAGGTTAACCTGAGGTACTATGGAGAAGGCGTTGAGCCTTGTATAAGGGAGCACTGGAGGCCACCTGCACGAGGTTGACCTAAGGTACGCTGGAGAGGGCACATGTCCTGCCAGCTAGAGGTGGGGACCAGCCATGTGTCTCACTAAATAAAGGCTGAATGACTACTAAAAAAAATTGCACTCAATACGTACAAACTGTCATTAAAATACAATCATGAAGCATACCTAATTGTCAGAGTCGCATGCAACCTAAACATTATATGTGTCCCTTAAAAAAATGATTTAGTCCAGTCCATCCAGGGATTTGTAATTGATTGTACTTTTGCTTTGTTGACTTCAGGAATCGTATTTCCAGCTTTTGCTATTTTCCATTTCAACTTACTTCGTCAGACAGACACACAGAGATGGAGCTTCAACATATTAGCCACGAGCATCCATTGATCCTGAATAACTAGAAGAATGATGATGTTAAAGAAATTGTCTGCATTGCGTGTCAGCTAGTAATATCAGGTTCTTCGTACAATTGCACAAAATGCGGTTTCTTTTTGCACAAATTATGTGCAAAACTACCCACAAAGATGGAACATCCAATGCACCCACAACACAAGCTTACCCTCCTTATACGAGCACCTTATCCTAATTCTGTATTCAAATGCAATGCCTGTGATGATTTTTCGAAAGGATTCACCTATCATTGTTTCCTCTGCAATTTCGACCTCGACATAAGTTGTTCTTTGAGAACACCAAGCTTTGAGCACAAAAGTCACAAACATCAATTAAGTGTTGTGCTCAGCCCAAACTCAATCGAATGTCATGCTTGCGGCACAAACCATGAAGGCGTCTCCTATATGTGTAACACCTGCAAATTTTGGATTCATGAGGATTGTGCTTCATTACCAACCACCATCCGACATAGCAATCATGTTCACTCTCTTACGCTTATCTACTCTTTTCCGATTAGCAACTCCAGATCTAAGTTTGTGGTATTTGTGAGGAGAAATTGATCAAAAAGTCATGGATTTATCATTTTAGAGGATGCACATATCTTGTTCATTTGAATTGCTCAGGAAAGACGAGGTAGCCTTTCATAATTACCTTAACTTTGATTTCTTTCTCTTTTATTTACTTTTCTTTTTCTTTTTCTTTTTTTCCTCTTCCAGTTTCTGTTGGCTATGCTTATCTGGTCGTTTGATTTAAGTTCTGTTCTTATTTTTTGTGGCTTCAGGGAAAGCGCAACTACGATCAAAGTCGAGGATCTTGATAAGGCCAATTTGGTCCACTTGCCAATACCCTATGAATCGGCCAATAATCTGATTGGCGAATTCATCAGGCAAATCAACAAGGGAGACAACAAAAGAGAAACAGAGTTCAATCAATTTAGTCACCAGCATCCATTAAGTCTTTTTAATGCGCAAAGTGACTACCAATTGTGCTCTGGGAGCGAACTCTCTATCTTGGATGAGCAGAAAAATGAAAGAACATGCGATGTGTGTGTGAGACCCGTCTCAGCTTCAGCTCCATTTTACAGTTGTGGTCTGTGTAGTAATTTTTTTATTCACAAATGGTGTGCGGAGCTACCGAATGAGCTGCAGCACCCGTGTCACCCCCACCCTCTCAAAAAGCACCCTAGACGTAATTCATTGTTCATATGTGACAACTGTCAATATGCTTCCAATGGATTTAGATACCAATGCGATAAGGGCGCTTATTGGCTTGATCTTATGTGTGCTTCCTTACCGAGATCCATCGTGCATGAAGCTCACGAGCACCCCCTCCTCCTAAGGAAAATATGCATCAAAGAAGGTTGTGTTGCATGTGATCGATGTGTTGATGTGTTCTCATTTGGATGTGGCACTTGCAATTTCAACTTACACTACAGTTGCGCTCTGCTGCCACAAACGGTCAGACACAGGTACGACAAACATCCCTTCAGCCTAACTTATGCCCCTGCCAAAGATGGTCCGGAAGAGTATTATTGTGAAATTTGTGAGGAAGAAATAGACCCGAAGTGGTGGTTCTATCACTGTGTCCTTTGCGACCAGTCTGCTTGTGCCAATTGCATTGTCAAGAAAAGGATCACCTATAGCTTGCCAGCAGGAAATGAATCAGTTGATCTAATTGGCCAATTTGTGGAGCAGATGATCATCTCGCAAAACAAAAAGAGAGAAGAAATGCTCAACCATTGCAGTCATAACCATCCATTAACCCTCCATATGAACCATAGTGACTACAATCTCCATTCTGACTACAATCTCCATTCTATGAGCGCAAAGACTGACCAAATATGCGACGCATGCGTGCGACCCATCTTGACCCGTCAATTTTACAGTTGTAGTGTATGTAATTACCTTCTCCACAAACGGTGTGCTAAACTACCGCATAAGCTGCAACACCCGTGTCACGAACACCCGCTCGTCCTCCTCGGAAAGCGACCTGAATGTTTTGGTTTGTTTAAGTGCGACGGCTGTGCAGATGTTTGCAACGGATTTACCTTCCAGTGTGGTGAGTGCAAAGATTACAACCTTGATGTTAAGTGTGCTTCCCTCCCGAGCTCCGTCGTGCATGAAGCTCACGAGCACCCCCTCCTTCTAAGGAAAAAAAGCATTACTGAAGGTTGCGCTGCATGTGATCAAAGCAATGCTATATTCTCATATGGATGTGACACTTGCTATTTCAACTTAGATCACAAATGCGCGCTGCTGCCACGTAAAGCCTTTCACAGGTATGACCAACACCCCTTCATCCTAACCAATTATTTTCTTGACCAAAATGGTTCTCCAGGTGATGAGTACTATTGTGAATTCTGCGAGAACGAAATAAACCCAATGTGGTGGTTCTGTCACTGTGTCGAGTGCGACCAGTCTGCTTGTGCCAATTGCATTTGTGAGGAGAAAAAGCTATTTCCAACTATCAAACTGGGGGACAACTATAACTTTGACAGTCACCCACACCCCCTCACTTTGGTTCAAGCAACGAACAATAGCCCCTTATGTGAAGACTGTCAGGAAGATTTTTCTAAACATAAGATAGCCTTTCAATGTGTGCAGTGTGACATTGTACTCCATCCAGTGTGTGCTTGCCCTACTTTATCCGATTTTTGGAATTGCTTCCAGATGTATTATATAGTGTTCCGCTCCCCTCCATTAAAAAATTTCTCCATGGATCCTCAATTCCATCATCCCTCTATGTGCCGATAGATATGTATATTTGTGAATGCTATATATTTTAAATATAACGCTTTTGTTTGGTTGTGCGTTCGTGTATGTTACTATGTTTAGTTAAGTCTTCTATCATGAAACGTATGCACTTGATCACATCAAGGCCAAAGCTTAGTGGTTGAGATGTAATGCCCAAGTAGTTTAAATTACTAGTGTACTGCGTACGCATTTTTATTTATTTATTTTTTTTTGTCTCTTATCCGTTTTCACTTTGCTCAAATTTGGACGGATATTTTAACTAGAACAAATGGTGGAAATTTCGGATTCTGAATCTAGCATGTTGTTTTTAATTATGTTTGGATTTGCCTAAATCTTTCTTTTGTTCACCGAATGCTACTATTTCGGAATTTTTTATCCAATTTGCAGTTGGCTAATGTTTAGATGAATTGACTTAAAACTTATTCAAAAATAGATGATTTGTGTTATATATGAGAAAATAAATTTTAATAGAAAACGAGTAGTTTTAATAAGACATTTGATAAGACATCATTTAGTCCATTGATTAATGGAATGGAGAGATTCTAATCCTAAGTATTGTTTATCAAAACAATAACAAAAGCTTAAAAGGAATTGTGGTCTTATAATGTTTTCACTCAATATAGAGCTGGTAAAAAGCTAAGACAAAGAGGAGTGAAATTAGCCCAAGTGGTAGTATCACCCTCATTTATGATTGAGGTTATAGGTTCGACTCACCTTTTACTTTTTCATCGCTTTAGCCTCCCCAATGTACCCACCAAAAAAAAAAGAAAAAAGCACAAGACAAAAGAAAACTTCTCATTGCGATGCCAACCCCAAGTTACTGAGACCTTCTCAGATTTTATTATACATAATTTCTGGTATCCAAATCAAATTAGCTAGCAATAGACTGGGGTCCTTCAACTAATGGCACACCCATGCGCCAGTGCAGGGGTATTTGCATGCATCCTGAAGATTAGTCTCAGACTCTCAGTTCCGTACTAACAAAACAAAATTTTCTACAAATAGCCCAATACAATTCTGTGAAATCAGGACAATTACATCAAAATAAACTCAGGCGAGACTAAGACTTCATTTCGCACTTCTTCTTGCAACTGCAAGTCCTTCATGAAGGACTTTGTAAGGAGAACTTTACAAGGACTGTAAAGAGACTCCGCGAAAAGTACACCTTGTAGCTGCAAGTCCTTCATAAAAGACTTTGTAAAGAGGACTTTACAAGGACTTTAAAGAGACTTCGCGAGAAGTTATTTTGGAAGGCATTTCGAAAGCCACCCAAGGCAGCTTCTTTGAAACGGACTTCAAGAGTCCATGACTTTTAATGGAAGGCCTTCCATTTATTTTCACCATACAGAAAATTTAATATCAAAAGGACTTATGTAATAGGGAAGGGCTTTGAAAAGCCCCACCAAACCCTATCTAAATACTTGTCATGACAAATGCATGTCAACTAATTGGACATTTTTGAATCTGTTGAAAATCTAGTAGCTTCATCTTGATCGCCAATGAGAATGGAAGCCCCAATGCAAATACGAAGGAAAAAAAATCAAGAAATCACTTGTATATAAGGGCACCACCTCCAGGCCCAACACCTTTGTAATGGATGGGAATGTCAACGAGTTCTTCTATCCTTTCTACGTACTGGCAGGCCGCCGTTGGCAGATCGGAGTAGTTTCTGATTGAAGAAATATTACTTAGCCATCCAGGCAAAACTTCGTATTCCACTTGCACAAACATAAAAATACAAACAAATTCACAAGATGAACAGAAGCCACTAGCAGGAAAATTTGTGAAAGTAAAGGTTACAATGGTAACATCCACATTCATATCTTTTATTTGGGAAAATAAATTACACCTCCCTCGAGGTATTTGACAATTCCAAATAGTTGCCTTCAAGTTTCTGAAATTGACCTCCCCTGTCAGACTTGTCGAATGGCGGCTGTTAACAGATCTTGTACTTTTTCTTTCTTGCTCTTACACAAAATTGAATTTCCATCTTAATCAAGTTCAAATTTATGTCTCAGTAACCAAACAGTCCATCTCTTCGGCTACCACCATCTTCGGCAACAACCAAAACCCAACTTCACCACCCCATCTAGACATAGTAGTTAGTACCCCAGGCACTGACCCACCACCACACCGGCACTACCCCCCATCGTCAACGTCACTACCATTGCCACAGCCCGACATTAACATCATCAGGCAACCACCATGCATTCTGCCAAATGCCCTCCAACCACCACTGCTCCACCAAATCACTACACAGCACCGCCCCCTCCCTCCCCTCATCTCTCTTCTCACTCTCTCTCCCCCTCACAGCCCCCCGCCACCACAGGCCCCCATCTCCATTGTCAAAATCCCCCAACACCATTGGAAGCCCACCATCCTCCAATAATCACCATCCCAGCACCACAACACTGATGATCATCGCTGCAATTACATGGCAACAATCGCAACAATTGAAGGTGCAGTTTTGAGGTTCATATATACATATGCATATACGCAATTATTTATATATACAAAATTTCAGGGTGTAATGCATAGATATATATTGTGTATGTGCATATAATTTCAGGTTTAATTGTGCATGTGCATTTATATATGTAAATATTTGCAATGAAAGAAAGAGAGGGAGAGGTAGGATGAATCAATGGTTGTAATGGGTTCATGACGGTGTTGCTGTATAGGGTTTGTGGTTGAGCATGTGCGGGGTTGTTGATGAGGTAGGTAATTAGGGCTCTAATTAGAGGACGCCGTTGCGTATCCCATTCCCATGTGCAATTGTAGAGGTGATTTGGATGTTAATATGGTGGAGATGTTGATGGTGCGGGTGGAGGTGCACTGAGTTGATGTTGTGTGATTTGGTTTGTTGGTGTCCATGGAGAGAGAGAGAGAGAGAGAGAGAGAGAGAGAGATTTTCATGGTAGTAATAGGTCTATAATTTGCTTTGGGTTTCTGTGTTGCAGCGGTGAGATCATAGGAGCAAAAGGAGACATGGGGTGAGTGATCTATTGCATAGTTGTCAATCCGGTACCAACCAATATACTGGTAGTACAGTAAGTTCTCGGATTTATCGCTATAAATATCAAATATTTATAAAAATATCTACTTACAATATTTGACATTACTCAGAACAAATATTATTTAACATTAAATTATTTTAACATAACATAAACGTGTTAATCAATCTAAATATATATTTAAAAACACTTAAAAGACATTATTGGCTAGCATATGTACAACACAAGTCCTAATAGACATTTATTATCAAAATACAATAAAATTAAATTATTTTAAAACAAAATATACAAATTCTGGTACCACCCAGTACCACCGGTATCAGCTAGTATTGACCAGTATTAGATAGTACCTTGACTAGTACGGAACTCATTTTCACTGGTACCATTTTATGTTCGGTACGGTACGTACCACCCAGTACCGACGAGTACGATATGGTATTGATAACTACGATCTAGTGGTAAACGCTTACTATTTCTTTTGTGGTAGGATGATGTGGCATTAATTCAGTGGAAGATGCAAAATGATTATTTATTTAATATTCTTTAAACAAAATTATGTTAATCATTTTAAATTTGTTAATTGGATAAAGGGCATTTTTAACATTTAAATTTTTTAAACCGATGACATCAACATTTTTCATCCATGTTTTTAACAACTAAGTAATGGCGGGGGGATCCTTGCATTTTGTCAGATAAAGTAAGGGAATACATTGTCATTTTAAAAACCTGAGAGGAACTATCTAGAATTGTCAGATACCTCATGGGGGAGCACAATGTAATTTACCCCTTTCATTTTGCTTCCAAGCATTTCAGTAAACATGTATTAGATATGCATTTAAGAAAAAAGGCTTTAATAGAGCATATATTAGACATCCAATTGAAAAAAAGAAAAAGAAAAGTGAGCACGTACTAGATCCATTTGATACGCACATACAAGACATAGGTCAACAACCCCTTTCTCAGTTTTCTTTTTCCCTTTTGTTGTGAGGTGGGTAGGGGGGAGGAGGTTGCTCGTGTTGGGTGAGGAGGTCGGAACATCATATGTAAGTTGTCACATTCAGGTCAATTTTTCTAGTCATGACATTTGAAATAATAGACTATTTTGGAAGACTATGAGGATTCATTGATAGGGTTTCCAAGGGAAAGAAAAGATTTATTTTATGTTATCGTGAGCCTATGAATTACTTTCTCGATAGTGTTTGCACCACGAAAAATGAATTTACAGAATAACTACGTATACTAGGATGCTCCTTTTGGTTGGGCCCCTAGTCTACAATTCATATTCAGCAGGCCAATACCACAATTTTAATTTCCGTGAAATTTTAAAACATATGCTTGTGGAAGTTTATGAATAAAGTCATTATATACCATGTCCAAGTACACGTTAAGATGTAAAAAGAAGTACTTGCCTTCAATTGCTCAAGAATACGAAGATCTGCAGGGAGTGATTTGATTGGTGTACCATCAATGTGTTTGTAAGATACTCCCAACTGAGTTTCAGGCAGGTCCGACAAAATATCCAGTTTAGTGAGATTTAAAGAAGATAACCCATTAATCTGACAGCAGTAGTTCAGTGCAACTATATCAAGCCCGCCACAATGCCAAGGACACCCAGTAGTCGTGCCAAACTCCTGCCCAGCAAACCTTAGGAGGTCACCAACTTTACCCAAAATTTCTGTTGCGAAAGGACCCAACCCCACTCTTGTAGTGTATGCTTTAACCTGCAACAGTAACATAAGTTAGGAATCACAACTGGCCATGTTACACTAGTGCATTGCGTCAAGCACAAAAGTATAGCAACTGCTACTTGTCATCATGTTTCTTTTCTTTTGCTTTTTCCTCACGAGTATTTGTCATTGCATTTCCATGAGAGCATGCTACCAAAAAGATTAACTTAAAAGTTAAAATGCAATCTGTCAAAACACTCTTAAGAAACAGGAGGTCCTTAAGAGCAAAAGCACATGAAAGACTGTTCAAGCTATGAGAAATGCTTCAAATCACATATCTTGCACTCAATGAGAAAGAAAAGACACTAAGCACGAAACAACCAAGAGAAGAAGGAAGAAATTTTTTTATTTTTTTTTGATAGGTAAATATA
This sequence comes from Euryodendron excelsum, assembly GCA_033060915.1. Taxonomy (NCBI): domain Eukaryota; kingdom Viridiplantae; phylum Streptophyta; class Magnoliopsida; order Ericales; family Pentaphylacaceae; genus Euryodendron; species Euryodendron excelsum. The sequence continues at coordinate 4,490,657 of CM065392.1, read as the reverse complement.
GATATAAAAGAAAAGAAAAAGGCACAAAGGGAGTGCCACCCGTACATCAAGAGACAAAAAACGGCACCATCTAGGCAAAAATTACTCACAAAACTCCACAAAATCTAAGAATTGGTTCAAGGAAGGATCTGCATAACCCTTGAACCAACTATACATTAAGGTCAGAAATCTACTTTTAATTTGGAAAATAGAGATTTCAATTCCTTCAAAAGTCCTCCTATTACACTCGCACCAAACAATCCACATCAAAGCCAAAGGCGCCAAAATCCAAGTCTTCTTCCTTCTTCTCCCGACTCTCACACCCCTCCATGAAAGTAGCATATTCGAGACATGTTTGGGGAAATCCCACTCAATACCAAATCATCGTAGAATCAAAGCCCAGACCTTGAAAGTCACATTGCAATGAATAAGAAGATGATCTACTAACTCTCCATCCACCTTACACATGCAACACCAGTTGATATGAATATGCTTTCTTCTGATGAGGTTGTCAATGGTAAGAATCTTACCATGGGACACCGACCAAGCAAAGAAAGCCACCTTAAACGGAGCCTTAGAAGCCCAGATTCCTTTCCAAGGAAAAGAGTTGACTTGTTGATCTTGTAAGACCTAGAAAAAAGACTTCACTTGACAGACTCCCCCTCCAGATCCCAACCATCTCAGAGAATCATCACATGTTCCATCAAGATGAAGACCATAAAGAATCCCCAAAAGATCCACCAACTCCATGATTTCCCAGTCATTGAGCTCTCTTCTAAAAGCAATGTCCGAAAAAATATGACCTACTTCACAGACAAGGTAATCACCCACCACCGCACCTCTATTGCTAGCGATCCTAGCAAGATTATGGAAGGCAACCTCCAGACACACCTACAGGTGTGTCTAGAGGAAGAAATATGACCGCCCTCAGAGAAGAAGGAAGAAATCAAATAAGTATCTACTTACCACTACAATTAGGTCACGAACAACTCTAGGGGCAATGCCAAGGCCAGTGTAGATCTCACCTGCTGATGGGCTGGAGGAAGCTACAAAGGGGTAGGTTCCAAAGGGTTCCATACTTAGAACTGTGGAATCTTGAAGCTGCATGAGACAATAAGAGATCAAGGTTCTGAGGAAAAGTGTTCATATGCCTCAGGTCACATACTCTAATGCCATTCCGGATCACTTTACTAGAGTAACACGGTCCAATGCCTCTCTTGGTAGTGCCAATGAAGGAATTAGCTAGCTCAGCTTCTCTTAGGCCATCTACTACTTGATGAAAATCAAATAACAGGTGAGCACGATCAGATACCAATATCCTTCCTATGCAGGAGATCCCATTAGATTCAAGGCCATCAATTCTTTAAACAACCCTTGCAAATGCACCACCACCCCATTACCAATCATACAAAGAGTTTTCTCGTTAACAATATCCGAAGGAACAAGATGAAGGGCAACTTCTTGCCCTCTGCATTATAAATTGTGTCCAGCATTAGCTCCACCCTGACATCAAACTAATATTTAAGGTGTCAGAGTAAAAGGAGAGAGGACCGGGGGGGGCGCGCATCCTGTTAAACAAGTTAAAGACACCTGGCTGTTTGGAAACCGCCAAATCAGGCCAGCTAATGACAGCATCATTATTACGACCATGCAAAACATGTTCAGATGATATTAATAAATAAATAAACTCAAAAAGGTACATCTTTCACCAGCCACGCATAAAAGAATTGTGAATTCTGCCACTATAGATGTTCATATATACTGTAGTTAATATTTTAAGATTTAAAATTACAAAGAGTAGTAAGAAAAATTATAATCTGGGGTTTATTCAAGTAATATTTATAGATTGGGGAACTAAGTAGTTCCTTTGTACACAATTTTCCACAATTTCAAGATCTGAGTATCAAACATGTTTGATACCCCTAGTAAACGACCATATCATAACAGATAGGTTGATTTGCTGCACAATGACAAACCAACTTTGGTTCATATTACCAATTGTGAACTGACATTCATTTATTAGGAATGCTGTAGTCAATATTTTAAGATTTAAAATTACAAAGAGTAGTAAGAAAAATTATAATCTGGGGTTTACTCAAGTAATATTTACAGATTGGGGAACTAAGTAGTTCCTTTGTACCTAATTTTCCACAATTTCAAGATCTGAGTATCAAACATGTTTGATACCCTTAGCAAATGACCATATCATAACAGATAGGTTGATTTGTTGCACAATGACAAACCAACTTTGGTTCATATTACCAATTGTGAACTGACATTCATTTATTAGGAATGCTGTCTCATGATCAAGCCATCTCTTGATTCTTTTTTATTCAACATAACACTCTTTGGCAACTTATCAAATACTAGTAATAATGACAAAAATGTTTTGGACCTCCTTCCAAAAGTGTGAATATGCATAATTTTAAGTCCATGAAGTTTTAAAAATACTCAGCTAAATGTGAAGACAAAGTCACAAAGAAGTCATCCTTTTGGTATCATACTGGGCCACTGGCATTCTATATGATGTCTCAATAGACCATCAATGTCATCACTAGAACATGAGGATCCATTAGATAATAAGCTATTGATCCAGCCATCAGCAGCAGTCCATGGCTTTGCTTCTTGTGAGCCTTCTTCTACCTTTATTATTTGAAAGTGAAAATTTTAGAAAAATTAGCAGTTTTCATCAAAGGAATCAAAAGCGATACGACCATATCATATGAAGCAATTATTCATGGTGATGGTTAAATTATGGCAGAAAGAGTATGCATTTTCAAGCAACTGCAGCTTGAACTTGGGGTGGGATTAGAATTGAGGCCCTTGAACGTTGCAACAGATGTGGATTACCACTCCACATCCAAATGAACTTGTTTTAATTCTTTTATTCTTTAGAAGAAAAAAAAGGTGACATTAGCAAATCTTTAGGTTAGGAAGCTTATTCAGTGAAGCTTAATTGAAATCCTTCTAATTAAGAAATATCAGAAATGGAAGAAACTAAGTACAGTGACACCTTGAATAAGATATTGCAGCTTCCCCCTATAACCCCCTTAGGGGGGAGAGAGGGTGCTGCCACCACTGCTAGCACCTCTGTCAACTGGTGACTACCATATTTAATACGCAGCAATCATGATATACCACCAGCAACTCATGACAGATAAATTGTTAACCCCACCATGACAGCCACACTAATTCGATCCGAGAAGGACAGGGGCCTAATCAAATGTGCTTCTCTCAAATCATGGTGGCAATTGTACATAGAAATGTAGTCGGGTACCACCTGAAATTTTTCCACTCGTCACCATTACTACCACAGTAGCTAAAAGCAACCATACATTATCAATCAACTGGAGTACCACTACTAACACCAAATCATTGCCATTTGCTCTGGCACTGCCCCTGCCACAACCAGCAATGCCTACAAAATTATAACCAGTAGACAACGCATCATTATTTTAACATTCTATATTTCTATCATCACCACCTCATTGCATTATCTTTCAAGAGTCCATCCACCCCTTCCACCCAATACCACCACAAGCACCCTTGCTAAGCATAACCAACGCACCGCAAAAAACATAATAGTTGACGCCGTGCCAAACGAACCACCATTACTGCAAAGAATGGCTAATAATGTCAACACCACCCCCAGCACCCAGTCCCACTCCCTCTTAAAATTATTATCATCATCACCACCAGTTATACATTACATATATTCACATATATTCATTCAAACACCATTGCTAACACTAACTTTTCTTCTTTTTTTTTGGATAACCAACATACTATAAAAAGCACCAACACTAATTGCTAGCACCTTCCATTGCCTTGCCAGTGCTACTGCCATTTAGTACACTGCCAATTCAGCCACTACAACCTCAAAAATGTCATCACTATATAATTAGACATATGTTAAGATACCGATTTGCTCCAGATTTCTCTTTGGTTTAATATTATAGTGCAACTGGGTTTTTTTGTTTTTGACAAGTTATAATGTAATTGGAGATTGAAGCTCTAATTTCAACACCAAGGCAACTTAGAGTACAAAGACTAACAACACATCCAACTAAGGTTCAGAATAAACATAGCTTATAATTTTGTGCATGTCAAAACTTAGATCAAAATGCATGCCAACTAAGAATCTATTTAGCCAACCCATGTAGTTGGACCGATCTTCATTGAATTCAATGAATTGAGTTAAGTTTGAGTCGAGCTATTTTCAAACACATAATTTCAATTCTTTTGAAACAAGTTGCAAAACCTGACATCTAGTCAAAGCATTCTATTTTCAAATGTCAACAATTGCTCTATGTTCTATAGATAATGGAATTGACAACCTTGTTACCTCGAGAGGGAGAGGGAGAGGGGGGAACAAATAATTACCTGCTACTTGTCTCAAAAGACAACCATTTACCTGCTTACTAAGGATAATGACTTTATTCAAGACCAAAATAATCATTACAAATATATGTTTAGAATTAACCCACCATTTGATGCTTCATCCATTGCTCATGCATACATTTTTCCATCTGCAGTAAGCTCAAGCTGTTGAGTATTGAAATGTGGATTTGAGTCCAAAAGCAGTCACCTTGCACCAATTTGGCTAGAAATTGTATATTGTTGCAACCCTTCCAGCACCTCAGACCAGTAGCTAATGGTCTTTTATGTTCTCTCATATGTGATTTGCAGACTTAGTTGGAGAACCCTATTGGCAAGTTCAACTAACAAGCAATTCACTCACTCCATGGACTTTCTTGATGAAGCATGTTGATTCATAGTATAAAAATTACGTCTTAAAATTAATAATCGAAAATCCAAAAGAGTCCACAACTTGTCTCCTAGTCCCATGTATAGATGAAATATTGAAAGGACATTATCCCGTCATATTATACATTGAATGTGAACATGTGCCACAGCTGTGTCAAATCAATTCATTGCCAATGCCCAAAATAAAGAATAGAATTGGTTCTACTGAAACTTACAGAGGATCTAGTTTAAACAAGTACAAACACAAAGACTAAAAAATAACCTGCTTGGTTTCTGAGAAAATGCAGCAAAAATTAAGTAAATAAATAAAGAGCCTTTGAGTTTAAAGCACCAATGATTTGCAGGAATCAAAAAGGTCTACTCATCTGAACCTACAACAACTAATTATAGGTTAATTGAGATGAGTTTATCACTTTGTCAAATCAAAATAACAAAAAACATGGGATTAGTAATTTCATTTTCCTTACTCTTCCTCACTAACTCAGTTATCTCTGGCTCTGCAATCAGACAGAGGAGTAAATATAGTGATATTCAAAACACAGTAAATTCAATTCCTATCCTACGTGAAACGGAACATAATTATCCCATTTTCAATTAGACAACCACTTGACAAGTCTACTTGACGCTTTAAACATGGATTTAAGTGCAAATATATATATATATATATATATACACACTGTACACATACATACCCTCATCGCAAATGAAAATATATAAAACTGAAGCAAAACATAAACACGTATATGTGGGCGTTTGAAACTTACCTGACAGCGATGCCAGCGAGCAACGAAATCGAAGTGCTTAGCCAAGATATCGACGAGCTTGCCTTTGCCTTCGTCACCCCCACTGAGAACCCAACACGCCCGAGACCTGACTCAGCGACCCGATTCGACTCTCTCCTTCACTAGCCTGCTCCGCCGCCACGGCAGAGGGCGAAGAAGCAACGGACTTCACAGAGCACACCACAACTTTGCAATGCTGAAGAGGAACAAGGTGGGACCTGTTAGTCTAAAAATAGAGATTAGGGAAAAGAAGTCGTCATTCATTAATATATTTAAATGACAATAAAATAAATATATAATGTAATATAAAGATATAAATTAAAATAGTCTGACTGAGATAGTAAAATACGATGGAGTCGTTGTGCCTCCCTACGTGAAAGTTTTAGAAGGCATAGTAACTTTAAGATTTAACCTAAGTACTCGCAAGTCGTTCTTTTCAGGTGTTACACCAACTGAGGAAAGATGGACCGTGCCAATCGTGATTATCACAAAATACAAGTAGAAAATATGTATAAAAATAAAAGAGAAAGAATACATATAATGATGAACCTTTTGTACAAACAATAGTATTTTTGATTTTTCTCTCTAAAATAATGACATGCACCTCCATATACATAACCACATGATAGAAATAGAACTCCTTAAAAAAAACTCCACAATCAATTATGATAGCTATAAAAGCTTACATAAATATAATAAAAGAGATTATTAAATAATTTGTAACACCCAACATAATGTTTGTAAAAATAGGCCATGAATATGATAGTAACTGAAATTATAATACTAATTGTAATATGAAAAGTTTTAAAACTTTTATCACAATATACCAACAATCCCCCCACAAATTTTAATATTTTGAAGCATTATAAAATTTTGAAATCCCTCCATAATACAAATATAACACAAACCATAATAAACTAATATATAAAAATTTAGCAAACCAAAATAAATTAATATATAAAAATTTGGCAACCATAATACTACGTAATAAGTGTAGGTGTCTTCCAGACTTAAACTTCACTTAGTGATAACAGTCTCCCTCTGAAAGAATCATAATGAATTAAGTCTTGAACTAAACCCGTTGAGCCAGAGTTTGACATGTCACACACACAGTACTGACTATTAGACATGTTCATAGGGTAATGTGATTAATGGTCATGCACTGAATCTTGACTCTCATGAGAGTTACAAGAGAACAGCCCAATTCTTGCAGTCACGGCCTCACGACGGCTCTCACTTAAGTAAATCCTCCAAGTGTACATGTGACAAATATCCGGCGAGAGTATGCCCGCCTTGGACTCATTCAGGGTTAACATCCTTCCTTAACATTCACATTCCACAGCACAATTGTTTTAGGGATGAGCAGGAGAACATCTATATGATGTCTCCTAATATAATGAGTGTTGGACATGAGTCACGTTGTATAGATTGTTTCTACCCATTGAACATCTTTTACAGGACCTCCAATCACAGATGTTGGGTTACCTCCCTCGGTGACTTCCTGTGGGCTCACTCATCCCCTCGATCAAATAAGAATCTAGCGTCATGCACTAATCTAGAGATAATTAATATTGTATTTCATTTAGGCTTCTCAAGCCATATGCCTCAATTTAGTTTTCAAAATTCCAAGTCTCACCATTCAGGCTCTATTTTAGCACCTACAAAACCGTTGACAAAATTCTCCAAACGAACATTAGTAGCATCACAGTGGCATTATATTAGAAAATAAAATATTTGCCCAAATTTTGGCAACTAGACAATGAGACAGCTATAACCCCACATTTTGTTATTATGTAAAGAGCACACAAAGCAATGAGCTTCTCTTTCCATAAAAAATTATGAGCTCTATATCTGTGAAAATTTTCAAGCAATTCTAAAACACAAAATTGTATTAGTCTCACATGACATCACGTAATAAAATATTTGATAAGAGAACTCTATTAGGTAACTTGCATAGTGGAAATATAACCCCCACATACAGCTCTTCTCTCACCAGAATTTGGCAAGAAGCTTGTTCGTTTACCACTTGAGTTTTGAGAACTGTACCTGTGCCAAACTTAGCAATCAAACACAATCTCTTATTGGTCCAAAAATCAACACACGCTCACACACCAATAAATTGGAGAAGAAATTGTACTATTTATATAGAGAGGAAAGACAACAGAGGAGGAGGAGGAGATCAGATCTCTCTCACTCAACTACAACTCTCACCCAAAAAATACCTCCCTTGCTCTCTTGCTCTTGCTTAAGCTAGATACATTTCTCCCTCACCTTCACTCTCTATTTATAGGGGAGAGAGGAGCTACACAATTTTGACAAATCAATGGGAAAAATCATGGTTGGTGGGCACCAACCCAATGAAGCTTCCACCACCAACCATAGCCCATTAAGATGGAAGTTTGAAGGAGGAGAAGTCAAGGAAGCCACCAACCATGGTTTTTCCTATTGATTTTTCAAAATTGTGTAGCTCCTCTCTCCCCTATAAATAGAGGGTGGAGGTGAGGGAGATAGGCATCCCAGCTCAAGCAAGAGCAAGACAGCAAGAGAGGTTTTTTTTGTGAGAGTTGTAGTAAAGAGAGAGAGCCAATCTCCTCCTCCTCCTCTGTTTTTCCTTCTCTATATCTAGTGAAATTCTTCTCCAATTTATTGGTGTGTGAGTGTGTTTGATTTCTGGTCCAACAAATGGTATCAGAGCAAGGTTAGAGTGACCGAAGCAATTTTTTTGCTATTTTTTTTCCGCTGCCCAAAAATCACAATCTCTGAAATTGTGTTTCGGTCACACCATTATGTTCGTCTTGTCGATACGAGTTCAACGGCGCAAACCGCGTTGAAAACGGAGCTAAAACGAGCCCGTAAGAGCCGGTCAAAATTTTGCTCCGGCGACTCAACGTCGGCGACGTAATCGGCACTGGAGAAGACAAGCGACGTCATCGCTGACATCATCGTTGACCAAGTCAATGCCACGTCATCAACCCAGTCAGCACCACGTCATTAGTCCAGTCAATCGCCACGTCATCGCCCAGTCAACTGCCACGTCATCAGCAGTTGCCACGTCATCAATACTTCTAAAAATTATAGTTTGGCTCCAGAAGTTTCTGGAAATTATAGTTTGGCCCGGAAATTTTTTAGAAATTACAATTTGGCCCCAAAACTTTCTAAAAATTACAGTTTGACCCCTGAACAAACTTAAATTTTCAGTTAAGCCTTTCTTGAGGTTTTTCACCGTTCCAAACGCAACCGTGCAATCTGTTTTGGTAAATTCTACTTCTATAGTACTATATAAGCCAATTGAAGAGTAGATTCATGGAGGAGCCATCAACATCAACCTCAGGAGCTATGATTATGCTCACCTCTTCGAACTACGCCATTTGGCGGTCTCGAATGGAGGACTGTTTGAACTGCCGGGATTCATTTGATCCTTTGGATGAAATGGGGGTGAAACCAACGGACACAACGGAAGCCGAGTGGAGAAGGAATAACAAAAAAATATCGGTCTGATCAGACAATAGATCGACCATAACGAATTCCACCATGTTGCTCAGAAGACAGACGCATACACCCTCTGGACAAAGCTAGAGAATCTGTTTCAAGCAAAAATCACTCGAAACAAAGCTCTTTTGATGAAGCGCTTTGTCAACTTGAAGTTAAGGAGCGGTACTTCAATAGCTGAGCACACAAGTCAATTCCAGAACTATGTGCACCATCTTGCAGCCATGGACCTGCCGTGAGACGATGAAGAGCAAGCCCTCTTGCTTCTTAGTTCTCTTCCAGACAGTTGGGAGACATTGGTGGTGTCTCTCAACAATTCAGCTCCAAATGGCAAACTCACCATGGCGATGGTCAAGGATGCCTTATTCAATGAAGAAGCTAGACGGAAGGAAGCTAGCATGGAACAAACATATGCCCTCACTACAGAAAGTAGGGGAAGGCCGCAAGAAGATAATAGAAGCCGAGGAAGAGGTCGAGGCAGAGGCAGAGGAAGAGGTAGAGGCAAAAGCAGAAGCAGAGGAAGGTCACAGGATCCTGGCAGATCTAATGACGGACATGGCAAGTTCACTTGTTATCATTGTGGCATTGAAGGTCACATGAAGAAGGATTGCCAGAAATTAAAAAGGGAGCAAGGTCAAGGCAATCACCAACATAACAAGGAAGATGGTGATACCCTAGTCACTATTAAGGGAGATGTCGCAGTACTCTCCGTGGAAGAAGAGACGTGCCTCCACGTTACTAGCCAAAACTCTGAATGGGTGGTAGACACAGCAACCTCCTACCACGTCACTCCCCACAGTGAGTTCTTCACGACGTACAAAGCTGGAGACTTTGGTAATATGAGAATGGGGAACACCAGTTCATCAAAGATTGTGGGAATTAGTGATGTTAGAATCCAGATGAACACTGGCTGCATGATGGTGTTGAAGGATGTCAGACATGTGCCCGACCTCCGGCTCAATCTTATTTCTGTGATAACCCTTGATCAACAGGGTTATGACAACCGCTTCAGCAATGGCACTTGGAAGCTGTCAAAAGATGCCCTGGTTGTTGCCCGGGGGCATATTTGCGACACGCTGTACAGAACCCATATGAAGGTTTGTTCAAACAGCCTCAATGCAGTTGAAGACGAGGCGTCACCAAATCTGTGGCACAAGAGACTCGGTCACATGGGAGAAAAAGGGTTGTTCATGCTGGTAAAGAAGGCTCTCATTCCAGTAAACAAGGAGATTGCACTGAACCCCTGTGAGCATTGCTTGTCTGGCAAGCAACATCGAGTCTCGTTCAATTCTTCCACACGAAGGAGATTAGAGTTATTGAGCCTAGTACACTCTGATGTTTGTGGTCCCATTGAAGAGGAGTCATTGGGCGGTAACAGGTATTTTGTTACCTTCATAGATGATGCTTCACGAAAGGTGTGGATATATTTTCTGAAGACCAAGGATCAAGTACTCGAGAACTTCAAGATCTTCCATGCAATGGTGGAAAGGGAGACTGGCAAGAAGTTGAAGTGCCTCTGAACAGACAATGGAGGTGAGTACACATCTAAGGAGTTCAAGGCATACTGCTCAGAACGCGATATCCGCCATGAGAAGACGGTCCCACGCACCCCACCGCATAATGGAGTAGCTGAAAGGATGAACCGGACCATTGTGGAAAGAACCCGGTGTATGCTCAGTATGGCTGATCTGCCAAAGCCATTCTGGGGTGAAGCTGTTCGTGTTGCCTGCTACCTGATTAACAGATCACCATCAGTGCCATTAAAATTTGAAGTTCCGGAGATCGTGTGGACTGGCAAGAAGGATGTCTCCTATTCTCACCTTAGAGTGTTTGGGTGCAAGGCTTTTGCACACGTATCTAGGGAGCAGAGATAGAAGCTCGACATGAAGTCCATTCCATATATCTTCATTGGTTATGGAGATGAAGAGTATGGATACAGACTATGAGATCCAACAACAAAGAATGTCATCAGAAGTAAGGATGTTGTGTTCCAAGAGAACCAGTTTTATGAGGAACCAACTAAGTCCAGTGGTTCCAGTTCCCATGCTCCTGACATGACTCCAGATTCAGCACCAGTCCAGCTCACCACAAATACTGAAATGCAGGATGTAATTCTAGAAGATGAAGAAGAAGAAGAGGGTGTTGAGCAGGGGGAGCAACAACCCCCTCCACCAGAAGAAGAAGAACTTCCACAACCAATTGGTGAGGTACCTCCTCAGATTGAAGAGCCTCAGCCAAGGAGATCTACAAGAGGCCGTGTTTTGATTCCATCAACCAAATATCCGAAATCAGACTACATCATGCTCACTGATGAGGGGGAGCTAGAGGACTTCAAGGAAGCATAGACCCATCCAAACAAAGGCAAGTGGATGGAAGCCATGCAAGAAGAGATGAGTTCCTTGCACAAGAATCAGACCTATGATCTGGTAAGGCTTCCCAAAGGTAGAAAAGCCTTGAGAAACAAGTGGGTTTTCAAGCTGAAGAAAGATGATAGTGGAAAGCTAGTCAGGCATAAGGCTCGATTGGTCGTTAAAGGATTTCAACAGAAGAAAGGAATTGACTTTGACGAGATTTTCTCACCGGTAGTGAAGATGACCTTAATTCGAGTTATACTCAGATTGGTAGCCAGCCTGAACTTGGAGCTTGAACAAATGGATGTCAAGACAGCTTTTCTCCACGGAGATCTGAAGGAAGAGATCTACATGGAACAACCAGAAGGGTTTGAAGCTCCCGGGAAAGAACACTTAGTCTGCAAGTTGAAGAAAAGTCTCTACGGCCTAAAGCAAGCACCGAGACAATGGTACAAGAAGTTTGACTCATTCATGGGGGGTCATGGGTACAAGAGGACTGCTGCAGACCAGTATATATACATTCAGAAATTCTCGGATGGTAGCTTTGTGACACTCCTTCTCTATGTGGATGATATGCTGATCATTGGACATGATGCTGCCAAGATTAGCAAGCTGAAAAAGGAGTTATCTCAATCCTTTGATATGAAGAACTTAGGCCCTGCTCAGCAAATTTTGGGCATGCAAATTGTTCGTGATAGGAAAGCCAAGAAGTTGTGGCTATCATAAGAAAAGTACGTTGAACGGGTGATCAGAAGGTTCAACATGGAAAATGCCAAGCCAGTCAATACTCCACTGGCTAATCATTTCAAGCTGAGCAAGAGTTCGTGTCCCTCCTCGAAGACTGAGATGGAAGAAATGGCAACAGTACCCTACTCTTCAGCAGTAGGCAGTTTGATGTATGTAATGGTGTGTACAAGGCCAGATATTGCTCACGCTGTAGGTGTTGTGAGCAGATTTCTTTCCAACCTAGGAAAAGAGCATTGGGAAGCAGTCAAATGGATTCTCAGGTACTTAAAGGGTACATCAAAGCTGTGCTTGTGTTTTGGGGGAGCTGAACCAGTCTTGGAAAGATATACAGATTCAAATATGGTCGGTGATCTTGATGGTAGGAAATCTACATCAGGATTCCTCTACACCTTCACAGGGGGAGCTGTATCATGGCAGTCCAAATTGCAGAAGTGTGTGGCTTTATCTACAACGGAGGCAGAATATATCACTGCAGCGGAAGCTGGGAAGGAAATGTTGTGGGTAAAGGGGTTTCTCTAAAAGCTAGGAGTCAAGTAAAAAGAATACAAGGTACATTATGACAGTCAGAGTGCTCTGGATTTGAACAAAAATTCAATGTACCATTCCCGCACCAAGCATATCGACATTCGCTATCATTAGATACGCGAGGTGATGGATCAACAGCTGTTAAAACTTGAGAAGATTCACACAAAAGAGAATCCAGCAGATATGTTGACAAAGGTGGTTACTCGTGAGAAGCTCGAGTTATGTAGAGACATAGCCGGAATGGATGTCAACTGAAGGATGTTAGATTGCGTTCTCCTCTAATGGGTATGAAGGGAGAGAATTTCTGGGTTCATACCCACCAACCCAATAAAGCTTCCACCACCAACCATAGCCCATCAAGATGGAAGTCTAAAGGAGGAGAAGTCAAGGAAGCCACCAACCATGATTTTTCCCGTTGATTTGTCAAAATTGTGTAGCTTCTCTCTCCCCTATAAATAGTTGGGTGGAGGTGACGGAGATAGGCATCCTAGCTCAAGCAAGAGCAAGAGAGCAAGAGAGGTTTTTATTTGTGAGAGTTGTAGTAAAGAGAGAGAGAGTCAATCTCCTGCTCCTCCTCCTCTGTTTTTCCTTCTCTATATCTAGTGAAATTCTTCTCCAATTTTTTATTGTGTGAGTGTGTTTGATTTCTGGTCCAACAATCTTCACATAGTAGATGAAAAGAGACTAAGACAAATAAAATCTAACTACTAATTACCAAACCTTCGAAACCAAAATGATGCAGAAAAATTAGTACCATCATCAAATAATACATCTTGCACCATCTTCCAAATATTCAAATATTATTCCTTCTCAAACAGTCACATCTTACATTAAAATATCATGTCACTTAATGGGTACACACCATAACCAGCCATATCCAAGTAAGTTAGCTCATCGGGAGCATTGGCAGAGAAGGTAAGAATTATGACTAACACAGGAACACTTGCAAGAATGATTACCTCTCTCTAGAAAGATGAATTATTGATATTAAAAGAACTTATATGTGTGCCTTGTTCAAATTCTCACACAACCACAGCTACACACACGATGATGTTAGTTAATAAAAAAACACCCTAGTGCACCGTATGTAACGACCACAACTCATGAAAGCTTAATCAAGCAGTGCACAATATATTCTATTAAATTCAATAAAACGCTCCTAGCAATTAATATATCGACCCAATTGACCCGCAATATTAAAATTCCAAGCAAAATAACCGAAATAAAACTAGCATATGCAATAACTAAAATCATAGAATATCAGCTAAAGGTTCTCTTTACTTATGAGACAATCCATAATCTCATTTAAGCACAGGCATGTTGAAAACCATCAGTTTAAATTTACAGTTCAATACCAAACACTTTTTATATTAAAAATATAACCTGAAACAATTTCCTTTAATTGTGAAATTAAACACACTAAACAATTCAAGGCATAAGTTACAGATACAAGAAATACTATCTGTTAGCACTTATTCAATGAAATTAATATAAGGCATTAAAATATTAATTTCTGAATTTAAAAAAAAAACAATTAACTGGCTACACAATTAAAGGAGTTTAAATTCTTTCACATATCCAGCGGCCCACAACGCATATTCAAATATCAAATAACGCTATCCAATAGTTATGATCCGAACTAAAGTCAATCCATCAATCGGCTAAATAGACATGCAACAAAATAATTTACCGAAACTACTTTATACAGAAACGAGTTTTAATTAAGACACTGAAAACATTGAAACAATTTTTGTTATACATAAATAGAAAACTTTAATTTTTTTTAACAATAAACTTTTAAACCAATACAACACCCATATCAATATTCCACATCTGGAAAAAAAAAAAAAAAAAAAAACCACGCATTTGGGTGAACATAAAACCATCATATACATGTCATTGTCGTCAATAAGGAAGAAATGCAGATAACCTCCAAAACTTAAATGTGATCAAACATACACTCCAAAAAGTCTTAGTACAACCAGTGACCAAATAATCTTACCAGGATCTCATGCATCTGTATGACTAAAACACACCTCAACAGCACTTGAGAAATGCATACATATCATGTAATTTCACAACAAAAAAAAAAAAAAAAAACAAAATCCCCTTGATTTCCAAACATACATATATATATAAATATATTTGCAATATTCTCTAATGAAAATCAATGACTTCTGTTTATTGAAATATATAAGTTTTTTGCATCTTATGAGAAAATGGAATAAGAAAATTAGTCCCAGTCAGACAGCATTCTATGGCTCATGACAGCAAAACCCACATAGCATGTTACTCAGTCCCACATCACAATATCAAACAGAACATCACAGCAAAATAGATATATTCATGCGGCCATGCAAGCTCCTGTAGCATATCAAGACATATAGACAATAGCTCAGATTATGTTGATATAAAGAATTACAATGACTTTAAACTATTAGTTTAAAAATCACATAATAGAGATTAAATGAAAAGAAATCATCCTTCACTAATATATTTAAATGACAATAAAACAAATACATCATATAATACGAAAATATAGATTAAAACAGTTTGGCCAGTGAAATAGTGAGGCATGACAGAGTCGCTGTTTTAAAGTCATTGTGCCTCCTTACGTGAAGGTTTTAGCGGACATCAATAGCTCCAAGATTCAACCCAAGTGCTTAGAAGTCACTCTTCTCATGTGTCACGTGTCACAGGCCGAGCGCTTGCCATCCAATCCAAAAGTTTAAGCTGTTAGGTGCTGCTGCCTACCCTCTTATATGGTCCAAGACCTCCATCTTCCTATCCGATGTGGGATCGTGACATACTCCCCCACCCGAATGGGTCGGACCATCCTGCCTACTCTACATGAGCGCTTGACGTAGAATCAGATTAGGAGCGCTTGACGTAGAATTGGATTAGAAGTTAGGCTACTCTGATACCACTTGTCACAAGCCGGGCACTTGCCATTCAATCCTAAAGTTTAAGCTATTAAGTGGTGCTACCTACCCCCCTTATATGACCCAAGACCTCCTTCCTCCTATCCGATGTGGGATCATGTCACACGCCAACTGTGAGAAGATAAACTGTCACAGCCGTTGTTGCCACAAAATATAAGTAGAAAATATGTATGAAAATAGAAGAGAAAAAGAATACATATAATGATGAACTTTTTGTACAAACAATAGTGTTTTCTATTTTCCTCTCTGAAATAATGACTGTGCACCTCTATATATATAACCACATGATAGATGAAATAGAACTCTTGGAAAAAAAACCCCACAATCAATTATGATAGCTATAAAAGCTCACATAAATATAATAAAAGAGATCATTAAATAATTTGTAACACCCAACATAATGTTTGTAACAAATAGGTCATGAATATGATAGTAACTGAAATTATAATATTAATTGTAACATGAAAAGTTTTGAAACTTTTATCACAATATACCAATAGGACCCACCACCAGGACCATTATTTCCAGTGGTTATGAGGTTTCCGCCATAGAATGTCCTATGTGGAGCTGCAATAGGGTTTGATGAGTCGATTTTGAGAGGTTCATTGTGATGCCGTTACTGCTCAGACCAACCGAGGGAGGGTTTTGTGGGAAAAACGTCAAAGTGGTCAAGTACTGACTATGGTAATCCCTATCAAATTGATAGGATGTTTTTGTATAGCTCCGTTTGCAATTTGAATTTTGGATGAAAAAAATTTGTGAAGGAAAAATAAACAAAAATATTTTTTATTTTTGTTTATTTGTTTTATATTTCTTTTACTAAAAATTTGAATTCTAAACCAAGCGTAAAAGTCTCTTCACTAGAAAACAAAAGAAAAAAGTTTAGTAGTCATATAGTACTAGGGGTGGTCATGGACCAAAGAGCCTGATTGGCCCGCCTAAGCCCGCTCATAAATTATATGGCTCAGAAATTTTTTTTAGGCCCGATTAGTTTCATGGGTGGGCTTAGAATTTGTCTTTGAAACCTAATCCAGCCTGAAATATATATAAAATAATATATTTTTATATTTTAATATTATATATATGTATATGTAATTAAAATTTATGTTATTCTATATCATTTATAGAGAAAAAATTATATATTAAAATTTTTTTAAGTTAAATGGGCAGGCTTGAGAATGTAATTTTTTAATTGGGCGGGCTTGAAATTTTGGTTTTGGGCCCGATAAGAATTTTTTTTTTTTTTGTAGGCTCGGTCCACACAATGTCTACCCCTAAGCAATACTGAGTATTTAGTGGTAATACCTATTAAATAGTGACACGTGATGGATGAATATATCAACAACTTGAGTTAGTAGAGTAGTGGGGTGACTTTCAAGAAAAAATACCACTTGGCAATCTAATAGGATATTTCTTTAAAAATCTCTCCACTACTTCTCAACCTTAGGTTGTTAATGTATTGATCCGCCACGTGTTACTATTTGATAAAATTACCACCGAATACTGAGAACTATCTGACCACTAGACTATTTACCTCCTCAATTACTCCACAATCTGAAGCTATTAGTATTACCATGGTTACCATATGCTATAATCGCCTGGTTTATTAGTCAATACATATATATATATATATATAAGGTTATTTTCTAAGTTTTTATTTTCCTTGTAACAGAGGTGGATTGCCATATAAAAAAGAAATGAACAATTGCTCTAATTTTCCTCTCTTTTCCAGTAAACAGTGTCTAAGAACAAAAAAAGTTCACCTCATTTTGTATACTAATTTTCTAAAAGAATTGAAATATACTCCCATGACCACATCTTTCTCTGCTTCTGTTTGACAAATTAGCCTGAGATTCCATATCAAAAACTGTGGCTTTTAGGATGGCTACTCTAAGGACGTTGCTCTCTATAAAGACTTTGAACTCATCGCTTCAATTCGAATTCTTGTCAATGCAGCAATCATATTCAAGTGTTTGATTCTTTCTAATAAATAGCCCCCATGCCACCACAATCTATTCAAGTCAGTTAAATACTACGTTACAACTCTTCGACCCGTTCTTATCAAGCATTCTTGATGTAATCCATACTCCTTTGTAAGAATAAGCTGCTGCCTCCAAGGATCATTTTGTAACTTGTAATGCAACACCTTGTTGAGCAAAGGACAGTTCAAATTCATCAACTAGATTGTAGAACTATTTTAAACCTGTTGTAAACAAGGCAAGCAACACATTTAAACTCAAGAACCTTTCTCGCAACAGCTTCCAAGAGAAGACCCCCCTAAAGCCATAGCTAAGACAGTATGCAACTTTTATGCGAATGTGTCTTATGGTTTTCAGTATTAGATACAATGCTACATGATGTAATGAAATAGATTGGGTTTGAACGCATAACCACATGAAATTCATTATTATTTGCAGAAGACAGTTGGCATGTGAAAAACGTTCTATACAATTGAGGTGTTAATATGGTTTCAGGTTTATAAGATTGATGAATTGCTCTTATCTTTCTACCATCTAAGATAAGTTCTCGCTAGCACCAATAATTGTATCAAAAGGCATTAGAATAGATATGGCCACAACAGATAGTTAAGGACACCACACTGTGAACTAGATGGAAGGTTGTGTTGCTTATATGCATCCAACAATGATAAGTAGTTGCTAAACCCAAAAATGGAGGGAAAAAAAGGAGTGATTAAGAGGAGATGAACTTCCAATGCTGATGGAAAAGAAGACATTAAATTTTATGATAGCTCTAGAAAATTTTGCATAGTATCAATGTTTACCGTCCATATTTTGGTCAATAGAGTGGTGTAGCAACTTGAAAGGAATTTTTTTAAATCATAACACATTTTGAAATGGAATACTAATTTGTACACAAATAAACAACATGTTGTTTTTGATAATTTCTACTTGAGCCTAAGATGGTACACATCTACTTTCAATGTCACTTTTTCTTAACGCAAAAATTGCAGATCATGAGAACAAAATCTTGAAAATTCATTCAATTCTTTGGGGCATTTAAGAAAGGCACATGAGCCTGATCCAAAACTTGTACCTAAAAGGGGAATCCTTAGGGAAACAAAAAATTTCTCATCCATTTTTGCCCAAATTGATGGAGCAATATGAAGTATCCAATCCAACCAAATGCAAAAAATTTGAACTCTGGTGTCTTCAACTTTAGGCTAGCTGATTTTAGACCATTCCAAAGAATCCAAACATTAGTAAGTCACCAATGACGAAGGCTAATGGGGCTCAAGAAAATTGAAGTTAATGTGTTCTCTTTTTCAAACTAAGGTCATAAAATCGCATTCAGTAAGTTAACATAACTCCTGGATTAACTATTAGCAGCTGAGATATGAGCTTACAAAAATGAAACAACATACAAGAAAGAATATTAATGTTTATAGCAGCTTTTAGGCATAGCGAGGAGAATGTATACCGAAAAAATATAAACCGAACATATGAATTTGCCAAAATACCTTTTGTAGGGTTGTTAGGATTAGTCACAATTCAACTATTCAATGTTAACCCTAATCCTTTATTTAATCTAGTGCAAGTAATATATATGAGTCGAAAGTAAATATGAAAGCAATCACACACAAACATGACACATGATATTTTATTGTGGAAAACCCAACTTGGATAAAAAACCACGGGACTTAGTCCAGCCAACCAAGTACTATGAAGAATAAATATAAAAGAGTTAACTTACAACCCAACTATAGATACTCCCAATCCACGGGTGTCGAATTCACGCGCTTGTGGGTGTGCTCTTCTTATATTGATCGAATTTTACGATCACGTATCTATCCCTCGATACAATTCTTCAATGCGTGATTGAGTGTTGAACTCCATGACACCTTTGGAATCCTCCAAAAGCTGAACTCCAATCTAATACATCAAACACTTGAACCAATGTCAAATGGTTACAAGAACCCTTACAAGCAAATCCCCAATCGACTCCTCGATTTTCTTGGTTGCCTCAAAACTTGATAAACTCCACGATTCATTGTTACTATGCTTTATCACCATACAATTCCCATTAGTATGGATTTCACGCCTTAAACTCCTTTAAGAGTTCAATCAATGAAGATGAATATTGATCTTACTAAGAATCTAGTTAAGAGCCTCTTCAAGGCATGTAGAAACTTTTGGAATAATTTTCTTAGCAACCTTGCTCTCATAAAAACCCTTTGAATCTAAAGTAATTGTGCAGTTGATTCTTTCAAAAGTGTTTTGGCCTTCTTAAACTTATCTTTTGACCTACCTATAGCCTCATATTTATAGATAAGGCAAACTAGGGTTTTTGGACTTCCAAAATCGTCAAAAAAAGAACTTGTGGCGGCATCCCTAGGTTTTAAATCTCATGTATCTCGCTTCCAATAACGTCCAATGAGGTCTAGTGAAGTTTTCACTTTACGGCCGTGACGTCCAACAAGATCCAGCGAAGTCTTCAGCAAATTTACACCTAATCTATTTCTTCCATCGACAAGTATCAATGGTCTAGCGAAGTTCAACGTCTTTTGAAGTCTATCAAAGTTTCGAATAGAAATACCCGAATCTATGTTTTCCATCGACAGGTATCGAGGCTCCATCAAGGGTCTAGCGAGATCCATCGATGTCCATCGACGTCCAACAAGGGTCCATTGCGTCCATTGACATCCATCGAACTCTTTTAGCATAAGCTCGAATGAATAGACATTAAACACAACCCAAATACTTGTGATAGACACTTCAACAACCCAAATTACAAGGAATAAAACTCGTCATGAAATTTAGTCAATTGAAACCCAAATTAGCTGAATGTGCTTTTTTCGCGCCGAAGAAGATTTGCCTCCTCTAGCGAACCCATCGGCTATAACTCTTATCTCTTTGATAGGCTAGTTGTTAGGTTGTGTTCGGGCTGGACTATGCCAATCCTCCTGCCCGTAGTCCCAGCCCGCGACGTATTGGCTAAGAATGCCATTCTTGATCAAATCCTCGGTCTGCTACTTTAAGTCAATACAGTCCTCGGTATCATGGCCGTGATCGCGATGGAACCTGCAATACCTCTTTCAGCTTCGCATACTTGAGGGCGTCTTTAGACATTCTGGCCATTTCAGTGTTGGATCGTCCCTTATCTCCATCAGGACATCCTTCAGCTTTGTTGTAGGGGGGTGAACGTTCAGTCTAACTCACAGTAACGCTCTCGTCTATCCTCCGCCCTGTTGTGCAACCAGTTGCTTTTTCGGTTCATCTTCACTTCCCTCTCCTCGTTCGAGGTACCAGTCGACCTCTTTTTATCAGAGCGCGAACTGCTCCCTCCATCATTCTCTTGCCTGGCGCTCATTGCACCATCTCTGTTCATGTGCTTTTAAGCCCAAAGCATTAGTTCAGTCATATCCTGAGATGGCCTCTTCGACAAGGAGAAGAGGAGTTTCCCAGTTCTTATGCCGCTCATGAATGTCGTGACGGCTACCTTGTCATTCACGTCGTCCACTGCTAGAGTCTCCTGATTGAATCTCCCTACATACTCGCGCAAGGACTCCTCTTTCTTCTACCTCACGGTCAACAGATGCACAGCTGGCCTTTGCTGCCTCTATGCTCCGATGTAGTGGCTCACGAAGAGCTTACTAAGTTTGGTAAAGGTGGAGACCAGCAATGGCTTGATTTTGTTGAACCAGGTTCGTGCAGAGCCTTTCAACATGACGGGGAAAGCTCTATACATGATTTCATCCGGCATCGCTTGTAGGTGCATGAGTGCTCTGAAAGATTTCAAGTGGTCCACTGGGTCTTTGGAACAGTCGAACGCGTCCACTTTCGACATTTTGAACTTTAAAGGAAGGGGATAGTCCATCACCGCCCGGGTGAATGGTGAAGTTGTCTTGCCGATGAGTGCGTCTACTGTGTTTGGAGCCTTGGCCTCCACAACTGCTAAGACTCCTGCCATTTGGGCCTACATGGCCGTCATATTTTCATCCCATACATAGGTGCTTTTCGGTTTATCACCTACCATCTCCGTTCTCAATTGGACTGTATGGCTAGTTTGTGTTTCTTTGATATGGGGCTCACTGCGTAGGAGTGGGTCCTCCACCCATCCTCTGTTTCCGTTCCCGTTTCCGTTGTTGTTGGGGGGGATGGCAGGTTCTCCGTCAACCTCCTGATCCTTTCGTTCCACCACTGGCGAGATAGGTGGGAGTGGAACCCCTCCAGACAGAGCTGGAACTTGCTGGAGCAACTCTACACTTTGGCAGGCCAGCTGTTGCATGCTGGCCATCATGTCAACCATAGTCTTCTCGAGGGCTGCTATCTTTTCTGCATTTGAATCCGCCATTACGCTTCCTTAGGGGTGAGTGCTAATTCCAAACCTAGTCAAGACCATGAAAAATCATGAGAATAGTCATTCCCACAGACAGAGCTAGCTGATAATGCAGCAATCTCATGGGTCGTGCCCCTAGGTCTTCGACGAGCTCTCTCCCGTTGGCGTGTGATCTTCTGTTCTAAGCACACTGAGGTGGTGTTTGCCAAGGACCCTCCGATGAGCAAGTTGTACTCTAAAGAATGTGGTTACTCAAGAGTGTGTTTGCTAGGGTTTTTCTTTTGTGTGTACTTGGTGAAAAATGCCTTTATTTTCCCTTTGTATGCATGCATGGGGAGTGGTTGACGACCTTTTCATGCGGCGGTATTCTATTGGAGAGTTAGATCTGTGACATGGTACTTGATAGGGTTATTACCCCACTCCACGCGTGGCGTGTATCGGAACGACATCAAGAGTGAAGGCGGTTGTCCCTCGCACACTCTACGTCTTCGCTTTGAGTGCACACTACAATGGTCGGTGTCAGTTGTAGTCCCTATCGATGTGATGGGAAGAACGGACAGAACAGGAAGTATGCCCAAGGGGCTGATCTGTTCGGGAGCCAAGGGGCAAGCTCTGATTGGCGCCTGATCCGACGTTTAAGTCTCTGGTCTGGTCGGGGCTCGATTAGGGAATCAGAAAACGTCACTACCATAAAAGGTTCTTTACATTGGTATCGGAGCACATTTTGAAATGTTTTCATGCTATGAAAGCTCTTGGTCAGATATAAAAAAATGCTGTGAGTGATTTAAAACCTTTTAAGCACGGTTTTATCAGATCCAAATATCATATTTATGCAAAAATTAGCTTTATTTTACATATGTAGTAGTCAATATGTGTTTGCGATTAGATGCCTTTTTATTCCTCTGTAATTTTTGGGCTTTCAGAAATTCTGTCTCTGGTACTTTCATAGCTACTCCCTCAATCAGTTCTCAGAGTCTTCTGGCCGGAAGGGAGAGATGTTGATTGAGTTGGGTTGTTGTTGTTGTTGTTTTTTTTTTTTTTTTTTTTTTGTGCTTTTTTCCGTTTTGTCCTGTTTTCCTTTGTATGTGGCTCAGCCAAAAAAAAAATGAAATTTGAGTTTCGTGGAATGAGTTGTTGGAATCCTTGTTACATAAGCTTTATATCAGTATATATGGCTAGCGTAATTTGGACGTCTGGTTTGATATTACCACTCAAAGTTTTCTGTAAACATCTGGTTTTAGGGTTCCAAGGATGAAGATGAAGTACAGCTGCACATATAAGGTTTTTTGTAGGCTTCTTAAGTAAGAAATAAAAGAATAAAAGAAATAAACTATTCTCATCATTATAGTTGAAGGCTTCTCAAAGGCAAGGGAAATAGTTCCAATTTTGATTTGATAAGTGTATCGGTGACACTTATTTTTTATCATATTATTTCTTAGCTTTATTAAACAGTAAGTTGTTTGGTCAAGTACCATGCAATTTTTTTTTTCCAGAAAATTCAGTATTTAGGTAGTATTAAGTTTTTCAATACTCATACTTATTAAATTTTGTGCTCCAATAGTTCTTCTAGATAAGTTTATCTCAATTGAGAAATTGTTTTTTATTATTTATTGAAACAATGTTTCGACTTTGTGGGAAAAAAATTAAAACAAAGATATGAAAAAGAATGAAGTGAAAGAAGTTATCTTTTATATTATTATTAAGTTAAAAAAAATGAGGAGAAAATGAATATATATTTGTCAAATATATATATATATATAATTTTTTCCTTTTATTTTTATTTTTCTTAATAAATTCAAAATTCAATAGAACATTATAGTAGTCATAGGAACCGAACTGAGTGCAGGAGCTCTATATTTTAAAATTTTAATTTTTTGGGAGAGAATAAAACAAACACTCATTTGGCTGGCCTACTTTTTTGAGACTTAAATCGACTCAAGGTGGATAACAATAGATGGAATATCCTAAGAGTGCACCTAAATGCTTTCATAAATCACTGTTGAGAAAATGGTAGTCTTATAATTTGGAGTAATGTGATACATAAATTAATTTTTTAGTTCATTTTCACACTCACAAGTAGGGATGGCAATTTTTCTTGAAAATTTGAGTCTTTGCCCCGCCCCTACCCGGGCAAGTTTGGGGTGTAGATACTCGGGCCAGGTAATGGGGGCAAAGTGTAGCCCGAATCGGTTCGGGGTGGGGCGGGTTTATACTGTTAAAACCCTGCTCCAATTACTTATAAATTGTCTAAATTATCCCTGTTATATTTTAATAATACCAGACTACCCTTAATATATATATATATACACAATTTGATAAGGGCTTGATTTTTACTCTCTGTCTGGCTCACTAACTATCACTCTCACTTCCACAGATTCACCACCGCCGTCGTCACCACCCATCGTTCAGCTTGCCATCGTCGCCGATCTCTTCATCTCGCCAATTTCGCCATTATTTTCATCTCGCTGTCATCATCGATTTGTTCATCTCGGCGATTTGTTCACCACCGTCAAACATCATCGATCTGTTCACCGCCGCTCGTTCAGCTTGCCATCGTCGCCGTCATCATCTTGCCGTCGTCGCCGGTCTGTTCATCTCGCAGTCATCTCGCAGATCTGTTCAGGTTAGTCTCTCTCTCTCTCTTTCTCTCGCCACTGTTCAGCAAGTTCAAGCATCGTTCGCCACTGTTAGTTTTGATGGTCAAGTTGTTTTTATTTTTATTTTTTATGATCACGTTGTTGATCACTGATATGAGGAATATGTTATTTGGAATCAAAGACAATCATCCTCTGTTTCTTCCATTGATTACTACATTTTTACCATGTATTCACATAACCCGTCATGGGTTTGGGACGAGGTAGGGGAGGGTTTTTCTAATCGGGGTGGGGTAGGGTTGGAACAACCCCATCCCGAACCCGCCCGTTGCCATCCTGTAGTGGAGTCATATTAATAAATACACATGAGACCATTTACTTGTGTCTTATAAGTGAGAAAGTGGATTGAAAAATCAATTTATGTATAACATTTTACTATAACTTATTGTGAAGAGTAGGTGCAACCGTTAGATTGACCCACTTTATTGACTGTGAGAAAAAAGTTCCGAATCGGGGAAAAATGAATTCAGTAAAAGGATAGAACCCTTTTAGATATTATTTTTGTTATTATTTTACCTTTTATATATTGGATGAGTCTCCTCATATAAAAGTTGAATTGAGTGAAAGTAGTTGATACTATCGTATGTGTGCCTGCCTAGATCAAGATGATTTTTTTTTTTATAGGAACTAATTAGTTCAAAGTCGAAAGCAATATGATTGCTGTTGACTCTGTTAAAAATTTACTAGCCAGTTGATAAAATACTCGAAATAAAACCGAGACATCATCAACAAAATTACCAGTGGAGCAAAACCATCCTTGCTATTAGAACCACTTTATTATAGAATTTTAGTACCAAAAACTCCATCAGAATGAAGCAACAACTAAAAAAAAGACATTTTTTAAAGGGTTAATTACAAGTACACCACTTGAACTATGACTCAGTATCAATATACCCCCTTAAACTCTAAAATGTAATAATTTGACCCCCTAAACTACCAATTTGTATTAATCAACCCCTCATGTTAGCAATTTGTTAGGAAAATAGATAAAAATTTATTATTTGACTTGTACATGTTAGCAAAAATATAGCGTTATATCTAAATTGATATTCTCTTGTTAAAATAATGACCTAATGACTAAAATATCCCTTAAATTGACATATAAATATAGGGACAAAGTAAAGAATATTTCAGTCATTAGACAATTATTACAAAAAGATAATGTAATTAAGATATAAAATGAATTTTTTTAAACATATACAAGTTATATGATAATTTTTCATTTACTCTCCTAGCTGATTACTAATATATTTCTAGCAGAACGGGTTAATTGATACCAATTGATAGTTTAAAGGGTCAACTTGTTACGTTTTAGAGTTTATGGGGCATAGTAATACTGAATCATAGTTCAGGGGGTATCCCTATAATTAACCCTTTTTTAAATTATGATTCAATATAATGGGTGTTAATTTTAATTCAAAATGAAATTTACCACATATAGCCACATCATTCTGTAGAGAAATTACATTAAAAAATTATCTTTACTTGTTATAATCCATTTTGCTTATGTGAAATCCTAGACTTTCATTATATTAGTTAACTTACTATATAATCTGGTGGTGAATCTGAATGCATAGACTAAACCATGTGCTAGAGCCTATCTTGATCCTACATTCCTGAAAAGAAGAAAATTTCTCAACAAAAGCTAAACACGGACAAGAGATGTATTTTTAGTTAGCTTCCCATATAATTTGTGTTGCTTCATTTTTCATGAAAAGCCATTATTTGTATTAGTTATATTTTTATTTCTATATGTACTTTATTTTAGGAGATATAGCAACTAAAATGGCATGGTCATTGTACTTTAAAATGAGAATGCACATCTATGGTCCTTTGTTTTACAATAAGGGCATAACTCCATGAATCACAAGATTTTTATGTGACATTTAGGTGAAAATCCTATTTGTAAGCATCTTTACAAAAATTAAAAATTTTAATTGTCCTAAACTGGATGTGAGCATCAAGTTGTTGGCGAAATTATTATATTGATTTCCATTTAACACGGTGGAGATATATAAAAACAAATATTTCATCACCTTTTGTGATGGATGAGAGAAGTTAAACTCATGGCCCCATTCGTAGAGATAAAAATTCATCTTAATTTGTTGTTGGTTTGTGAAGTTCATGACTGAGAAGTTACGAATAAATAAATAAAATTACAGAAATTAAGACTGTCCTTACTATTACATTCAATTGACGACTTCTCAAAACAAAGAAAACATGCTTTTGAGAGTGGTGAATCTGAATGCATGGGGTGCTAGAGCCTCTTTAGACCCTGCATAGCATGGGATTAGTAAATTGACAATTCATTTCACATGGATTAATCTTTGCATTTTTTTTCTCAAAGCTGGAACCCACTGTCAAGCAGGAACAGGTCGAAGAAAGTGTTTGCACAAGAGAGAGAGAGAGATGATGATTAAACACTTCAGCCATATGCATCTATTAATCCATAGTGAAGAGAAAAATGATGATGGTAACGAAGTTTTCTGCTTTGGGTGTTCCAAAATGATCACAGGTTCTGCATACAGTTGTAGAATTTGCTATTTCTTTCT
Organism: Euryodendron excelsum; assembly: GCA_033060915.1. Classification (NCBI taxonomy): domain Eukaryota; kingdom Viridiplantae; phylum Streptophyta; class Magnoliopsida; order Ericales; family Pentaphylacaceae; genus Euryodendron; species Euryodendron excelsum. Next base: position 4,463,572 of record CM065392.1, on the reverse strand, counting down.
TCACAAAAGATGTGCAGAACTTCCCTTTGAGATAATACACCCAATGCACCTACATCCGCTTTCCCTCTTGCCAAGAGCTCCTTATAATTCTAATGAATCCAGATGTGTCGTCTGCCAAAATAATATTACGTCTGGATTCACCTATCATTGTGCACTCTGCCATTTCTCTATCCACATAGGATGTGCCCTGAGAGCACCAAGTGATGATGTACACAAAAGTAAAAAAGATTCATTACGCCCCCAAATTCGGCATGAGCATCCATTGATCCTCAGTGAAGAGCAGAACGATGACAGTGAGGAAATCGGCTGCAACAGGTGTAGGCAAAATATCTCAGGTTCTGCATACAGTTGTGGAACTTGCAATAATTTCGTTCTGCACAAATTATGTGCAACAATACCGTTAGACATGAAACACCCAATGCACCCAGTGGACCACCAACTTACCCTCCAAGTATTGTCCTATGGTGCAGTTTGTGAAGTTTGCAAACAAAATGTGTATGGATGCGCCTATCATTGTTCCGACTGCAATTGCAATTTTGTTGTTGATATAGGTTGTGCTGTGAGATCACAAAGTGTTAAACACACAAGACACGGACATTCTTTAAACCCCATGCTCAGCCTGGCCTTGTTCGATTGTCATGCTTGTGGCACAAAACATGAAGGGCTCTCCTATGTGTGTAGCACCTGCAAATTCTGGATCCACGAGGACTGTTTTTTATTACCACCCGCCGTCAAACACAGTGGTCATCATCACTTTCTCAACCTCCTCGATTCTTTTTGTTATGAATCCTCTGAAACAGGGGATGAATCTTCCGAAACAGGGTGCACCTGCCGTATTTGTGGGGATGATATGAACAAAAACTGCTGGATCTATCGGTGTGGACCATGCAAGTATTTTGTTCATGTGGATTGCTCAGCGAAGACAAAGTACGTAGGCTTTTTACTTTGACCCTTATTTTGATCCCTTTACTTCTCTTTTTTCAATTTCTGTTTGATAAGTTTTCATTTTCTGTGCATTTGAATTTCATTCTATCCCTTTTTTTTTTTTTTTTTTTTTGCTCTTTTTGGTGGCTATAGGGAAGGCAAAATTGAATTGAGAAGGGCGGATCTTGATGAGGGCAAGTTGATCCGCTTGCCATTGGCCAATGAATTAGCTGATCTAATTGGCCAATTTGTCAAGCAGATCAGCGAGGTCGATCCTTCTATTCAAAAAATTCCATCAACCTTTTTTGAGAGTGAAGTTTCTACCTTGAATGAGCAGGAGAATGCCAAAGTATGCAGCGCGTGTATGCTACCCATCTCGACTTCATTCTACAGTTGTACGAGTCGTAATAATTTCTTCATCCACAAATGGTGTGCCTACCTACCAAAACAGCTGATACACGAGTGTCACCAACACGTGCTCAGCCTCAAAACTCCTGAAGATGGTAGATTTTTCCACTGCCAATGCTGTAAAAGTTCTTGCAGTGGATTTAGCTTCGAGTGTTTTGAGTGTCGAGATTGCCCTTACTACCTTGATGTAAAGTGTGCTTCCCTGCCGAATTACATCATGCATGAAACTCACAAGCACCCCCTCCTTCTAAGGAACAATAGCAGCACTAAGGCCTGCGCTGCATGTGCTGAAGATGTTAAGGAGTTCTCATTTGGATGTTGCACTTGCGATTTCGATTTCAACTTGCACCACAAATGTGCTCTGCTGCCACGTACGTTTACGCACAGGTACGACGAACATCCTTTCGTCTTAACTTATGCGCCTATTGAAGATGGTCCAGATGAATATTATTGCGAATTTTGCGAGGATGAAATGGATCCAAAGAGGTGGTTTTATCACTGTGTCGATTGCGACCAGTCTGCTTGTGCCAATTGCATTTGCAAGGAGATCAAAATGGTATATCAAAGTTGAATTCTATAAAAAGTAATGCTAAAGCAATTGGTTTTTATTTACCAGAGTTTCATGGATATAAGATGATGAAATTTACATTATTTAATACATGTAGGATTCACTTACTTGTGTCTATCGTTGATAATAATTTTGTAAACAAAATCTGTATCATTTTTTTTTTATAAAATCACTGTTTTTTGGTTTAGCCAGGTTTTGGTCCTGCTCTTTGTGTATCTAATTGACTGCCGATTTCCTTACCAGTTGGATCCACAACGTAACTACTATGAATGGAGGAAAATAATGTGCGTGCACTAATTTAAAGTTTCCAATCTAGAGAAATAAGGTATCCAGTTCTACAGAACTGCCCCTCATGATGATAGCAGAGATGCATTCGTGAAAATGCTAGTTTAATTTCTATAATTCTGTATAATATATTTGATTTGTTTGGTTGGATTTCTAATCAAAACTTACTCTTCCATCTCAAAACACGCGATGAAGTCTAAGTTTTAAATTTGACATAATTGCAGTAGGGTTTTTAAGCTCTGTAGTGTTATTGAGGAATAATGCTCCTTGATAGATATATAAATAGTTAAATAATATAAATACTAATTTTTAGATATTTTTCATATCCTAGGTTGTTATAAAACTAAATGAATATAAAGTAAATAAACTAACTTAACCCAAATTATAGTGAATAGTTTTTTAATAACTGTCAAAAAATTATTATATTAGTTCTTTAAAAACGTTTAGGGATTGATCTTTTAGATCATCCAAAACTTTATTGATAGTACAGAACTAAATGAAATATAACAAGGTGTTTGAGGATTTACGTATACCTCTCTTCTTTTTATATTTTTTCTGCTTCTTCTTTTTTATTTTTTCTTTATTTTTTGGTTGTCTCTAGAACTACTTCTGGGCACCTATATTTATAGCGATTGGATTCGGTCGAAATTCCGATGAAACCAAAGGCGGTCGTCGAAATATAAAAGTGTCGAGGTCATCCATGATCTCATTGCCAAGGTCATGCATGATTTTATGACCGATATCATGCATGACATAACACTTTCCCTTAGATGATTGTAGAGTAGTACGGGTAAATATTTTGTTGGGTATATGAAAACTGTTTCATTAAAATCTTGTTAGAAAAAATCTAATGGGAAAAAATCTTAGCGAAAAAAAAAGAGTATAGTACTTAACTCCCTCTGTTTAATAAAAAATTTGTTTACTTCAAGAAAGATTTTTGAGACAGCGCATATCAATACCATGCATGAGTTTCTCAAATGTTGTAGTTGGTAGTATTTTAATAAATAAGTCTTCCAGATTATCACTTGAATGTATTTGCTGAACGTCAATATCACCATTCTTCTAGAGTTCATGTGTATGAAAGAATTTTGGAGAAATATACTTCGTTCTATCACTTTTGACGTAACCTCTCTCAATCTTTGCAATACAAGCTGCATTATTCACATATAATATTGTTGAGGTATCTTTGACCGTAGATAATTTGCAATTTTCTTAAATATGTTAAATCATGGATCTCAGCCAAATGCATTCTCGGCTTACTTCATGAATTACAATTATCTCATAATGATTTGAAGAAGTTGCAGTCAATATTTGCTTCACAAATCGTCAGGATATAGCAATGTTACCATAAGTAAATTCATACCCAGTTTGAGACTGAGCTTTATGTGGATCAAAAAGATATTCAGTGTCTGCAAAACCAGTTAATTCAAATTTTTGACTTTTTTGAATAAAATAAGCTCAAATCAGTTGTCCATCATAGATAACGCAATATTTGCTTAATTCCTTCCCAATATCTTTGCGTTGGTGCATAACTATATTTTTTCAATAAATTGACAGAGAATGCTATATCAGGTCTTGTATAATTTGCAAGGTACAAAAGAGTATCGATTGCACTAAGATATGGTATTTTAGGATTAAGAAATTCTTCACCATCTTCTCGAGGACGGAAAAGATTTTTCTGTACATCTAGTGAACGGACAACCATTGGATAACTTAATGAATGAGCTTTGTCCATGTAAAATTATTTCAAAACCTTTTCAGCATATACCGATTGATGGACAATAATTTCATTTGATAAGTGCTCAATCTGTAATCTAAGACAATATTTTGTTCTCCCAATATCTTTTATTTCAAACTTCTCTTTTAAATAATTAACATATTTAATAATCTCTTCAGGAGTTCTGATAAGATTTAAATCATCAACATAGACTACAATGACAACAAATCAATATTCTAATTTCTTAATGAAAATGCATGGACAAATTGTATTTACATATCCTTCTTTCAGGAGATATTAACTTAGATGATTGTACCACATGCGACCAGATTGCTTTAACTCGTATAAAATCTTTGAAGCTTAATTGAACATAAATTTTGTAGTTTTGAAATATTTGCTTCGAGCATCTTAAATCCTTCAGGGATTCTCATCTATATATCATTATTCAATTCTTTATATAAGTAAGCAGTCACTACATCCATTAGGCGCATATTTAGTCCTTTTGAGACTGTTGAACTAATTAAGAATCTGAATGTAATTGCATCCATTACAAGAGAGTAAGTCTCTTCATAGTCAATACCAGGTCTCTGCTAGAAATCTTATGCTACGAGTCGGGCTTTATATCGTACTATTTTATTTTTCTCATTTTGCTTTTTTGCGAATATCCATTTATATCCAACGGGTTTTACATTTTTAAGTGTGTGAACTACATGTCCAAATACTTTACGTTATGCTAATTAGTGTAATTCTGTTTTAATAGCTTCTTTTCAAGTTTGCTAATCAATTCTATGTCGACATTCGTCAACTATCTATGGTTTAGCCTCTTTATTTTTTCTGGTAATACCAAGAGCTACTTTAAATAAAAATATATTGTCGACAACTATATTATTTCTATTCCAATTTTCTCTTGTATACATATAACTTATTAAGATCCTATTATTTTCAAGTATCATTTCTGTGGGGGAATAACCATCGGCCCAACCCATTGGGTGAGGCCCAATCTACGCAAATTAAAGTTGGGGCTGCTTGGCGGCCCAGATCAGAAATAGAGGGAGGGTCGGCCTTGAGTGCCGACCCCCTCCCCACTGTAGCCCAAACCACGAAGGGCGAGCCCAAACCGCTAGCGGTCTTCGAGCATTAAATGCAGGGTTGACTTGCATTAAATGCACTAGTAGCTGCCCACGCGACGTCGACGTGCACGTCCGGTCAGCCGGAATCCTCCGTGACGGTGCGCCAGACCCCGTGAGTGATCAGGTGGCATCAATGATGATGCCTACTCAGCAGGCCATGAGAGCCTACTGATAGGTCAAGGCAAAACACACTCCCTCGAGAACTCTATAAATACCCAAGGCATCGAGAGCCAGGTATGGACGATTAACCCTCAGTATTCACAACTTTCATTCGTTTTTATCTCGATTAAGCTCGCTGACTTAATCTTCAGAGTGTGATCGGCCCATTAAAGGTCGACCCATTCTAACCTTCTTGTCTTGCAGAAAGAGTTTGGGCTCATCCATTTGGGGCTTGAGAGTTCGGCCTAGCTTTCTCGGAAAGTCCCACCTACAATTGGCGCCATCTGTGGGAAGGCTTAGAAAAACCATGAGTCTAAACAACCGGAGACATAGGAAAGAGAACCACGACAAGAGAGGCATTGGAGCCTCCTCCAGTAAAGATCAAACTAACTCGGTGCACTGCCAGTCTACACCAGTAGATCGGCAGAGAAGAAGAACATTAAGGTCGGAGATACGGACGCCTGTTGAAAGCTACCAGGAAGCACCGGATGAAATGCGGAGAGATACGGGCTACGTCAGGGATAGAAACTTTCGCAAAAACCACCATCGGAACCTTGCCCCGTCGCCCTCTAGTGGGCGAATCCCGAGTGAATATACACTCCGTGCGGCGGAGAGGGAAATTCGGCGGTGCGGAGAAGAGATAGCCTACCTCACCTCCCAAGTTTGGGTCATGAGGGAGGCATTCTCCGGAAGAAATGGGCATGGGAGAGAAAGGTCCCCTGATCACGAGCAGATTACTGGCGATAGAGACGATCCAGCGCTGCGGGTAAGAGGGAGTTACACCCCTAGTACCGGGCGTTGCGACAACAGCTGCACAGATCGGCCGAAAGGAAAGAGCGAAACCCCGCCAAATAATGACCCTGCTGAAAGAGATCGGCGGAGAGAGGACTAGGAGAAATGGTATAACGAAAAGCAGGAGGATAGGAAGCAGCAAACTAAGGAGTGCACGGCCCACGACCTAATGAAAAAGGCCCTAGATCAAATTGCATCCTCGCCATTCACAGAGGAGATCATGTCACACCCCTAACCCAATTAGACATTAATTATGTCACATTAGGTGAGGCGTGATCGCACAGGTCACCGTACCTGCGAACGACACCTTAACCCATACTAAAAAATAAAAGAATGCAGCGGAATAAACAATACAATGAGGAAAATATAATAAACTCTCCAAAGGAATACATTACCACTGGAAAATAATTAACATCCTTTCACAAAATTCTTTACCATTATACAAAGTTAAAATATAATACCAAAACCCAACGTCTATATAAAATACAACCATGAAACTGGAAGTAAGACAATGGAGCTGTCCCAAGCCCCGTGACTCGACATCCTGACATCGACATAATTGCCACCACGGCAAGAACCAAGACTGCAATGAACCAAACCGTCATCTCCAAGTTACCTGTCAAGACAGTCTGCGTGGGTGTGAGCTAATTGTCAACATGCTCACGAAAAATAATCAAACTCATAAAGAATGATAATAAGCACTCAAATGCATACAGGTAGAATTGATTAATATATATCTATATCATGGATGTCTCAATGCAATGCATGTATCACCCACATGTGCGCGCAATTTTAGATAACGTTGGCCCAATATATCGATGGCGCGTTATCAAGGAATGCCCACCGTGGCACCCCTAGGCTAGTCCACCGTGACTAAGCCTTGGTTAACCCACCGTGGTTAACTCTCTCCAGTGCAATACAAGGCATACAATATGAATGGTATGCAATGCCACCATATATATAAAATCATCAATGTCTCCACAAAACTTCTCATATAATACCAATTACACCTCATATATAAACACCTTCAACACCTCATATGCATTCACCACCATTATACATATAAAAAATACACAATGCACGTAACACAAATAAGATTATCTCAAAATCTCACAATCCCACAATTAGCACCAATATAGATAACACAAGCAATATATATTCACTTCTATATGAATAAGATTATCATATGATCCCACCTGTCACCGCACACACACTATGTCAAAGATCACTTCGGGGTTGACGTTGAAGGATCTTGCTCTCCGTTAGCTCCTATCACCACAACCGTATTAGTTTAGGAAACTCAATGTATACTCCGATAATCATAGCTATAATGTCTACACAAACAAGTTATAACACTGAAATTATACATTAGAACTACTATATGCTAATCTCAATCACACTCCCAATGTAAAACTAGAGTTGAAAAATACCAAAATACATCAAGTCCTCTAATCTGCCAAAACTGACACAGGCTTCATAATCTGGACATAACTTCGTGGGCCTATGCCCAAAAATTCTAAAACTTTAGAAATACCAACTAGACATATCAAAGAGTATCCAGACCAAATTGTACATTTTTTGAACATGCCTAAGTATTTATTTGGTATTTTCAAATACAGGGCAGTGCTGCAGAAACTCGAATTCAGCAGTAAATAGTCTATCTTTGATAAATTAATAACATAGGTAAACGACATCTAAATGATCTGAAATTTGGTACAGATTATCATCAACCTTTATCCTAGATACAGTAAAAATTTCATAATTTTTGGGCTACTCTAACTTGGTCGAATGCTCTGTCAAACCAGAGGTTACAGATCTGGGCATCAAAAATCTGCAGGGATAGTCACATTTCAAAAATTCACCATAATTCGAAATTACAACATTTTTAAGTGAATCCAAAGCCCAAATGATCCTCATAACTCTAACTTACAGTGTTCAAAAATTCAGCCACAAATAAAATTTTTAGCTAGGTCGAAATGTCTCTAAACAGTAGCCTTTTCATAGAGAATACTCTGTTATGGCTACCATGGGTGATTCTAAGTTTTTACCATGGAAGATCTCACCTCCATTCTCTTCCTTCCATGGCATGACTCATACAACAGGTAATAATTAGAGAAAATAAGATGAAACAAGCATGATACTCACCTTAGATGAGGAAAACAAAGTGCAAGAAAGCTTCCTTAGATTTTTCCCTTCTTTTCTTCTTCTTCCTCTTTTCCACCGATTGCTCCTTCTCTCTTCAAGCTTCTCTCTCTCTCTATAACTCTATATCTCTCTCTCTCTCTATAATGGCAGCTATCTTTCCTCTCTTCTCCCTCCCATCATGCTAACCACTCACTCCCCACCATTCTTGTTTTTTTTTTTTTCCTTTCTTTTTCTTCCTTTTCTTTCTTCATTTGCCTTCTTGTCCCCTCTTGTCATCTTTCTCCCTTTCTCTCCACCGACACCCTCCCTTCCTCTCAATTAACTTCAATAGAAACATAATACTATATATCTCAACCCCCCTTAGATATTTTATACACTCACTTATTATATTTTAGGTATTTTATACATTTACTTATTATACCCACTCACCAATGTTTCACCATTTAACCATTTAACTTACCACTAATAAAATGATACAAGTGGCACACACAATTTATAATTAACCATGCAATAGATGTAAATTAAATTAAATAAACTAATTTAACTACGTTTACGATGCAATTCAACTAATTATAAAAATATGAGATTAGGGTTTCACAGATCAAGTCCCACCCAATTCCTCAAAAATTCACTCCACCAAAGTTCACCCTCTATGACGGGAAGACTGACCCGATTAACCATGTTCAGTATTACAAACAGCTCATGGTAGTGTGGTGCGGTGACCAGATGCTGATGTGTCGAATCTTCCCCTCCAGCCTAGGAAGTGTGGCTTTACAGTGGTTTGACAAGTTGCCACTTAAGTCCGTTTCCAGCTGGAGGCAACTTGCCGAGCTGTTTACAGCTCGTTTCATAGCAAACAGCCTGCGGCCAAAGGAGGTTGATTTCTTGTTGACATTGCAAAAAGAGGAATGGGAAGGATTGCGAGCGTATGGCTGATGATACTGGGAGGCGTACAACGAAATTAACGAGTGCAGTGAGCAATTGGCTGTAACCCAGTTCAAGATCGGCCTTTCCAGGGAGCACCGTTTGCGACAATCCTTGATGAAGAAACCAGCCCTCACCATACAGGAACTGATGCAGAGGATCGAGTGCTATGCACGGTTGGATGAAGACGTACCCCAGTCAGCATCGGCCAAGGTCGGCATTGCCGCAAATAAGGCAAATAAAAAGGAATCCAAGAAACCCCGATCAGAAGATAACAACCAGGGAAAAAGGGTAACAGAGGGGGTCTATACAGTCTTTAAAGATCCCATCTATAAGATATTGCCCCAGATCCGCGACAAGCCATTTTTTAAGTGGCCACCAAAGCTAGGAGGTGACCCAGCAACCCGAGACCAGAAGAGGTTCTGTTCATACCATCGCGAGAAGGGGCATAAAACGGAGCAATGTCGGCATCTCAAAACCCATTTGGAAGATTTGGCCAAGGCTGGCCATCTCGACCAGTTTATTGATCAGGAAAAAACGAAGAAGGAGGCCGAGCAACCGCGGGTGGAAGACACGACCCAAAAGGAGACAGAAGTAAGGCCGGTCCGGGTAATCAATGTGTTGCACGGTTCGGCTGAGTTAGGAACCGTCGACCCACATAGATACCAGGTCGACATGCAAAAGGCTGCACACTTAAGGGAAGTAATGCAAATACAACCGCCCAGCAAGAAAACCAAGATCGGCAACGGCCATACGCCCATTACCTTCACTGATGAAGATCTCGTGGGAGTGCAGGTTCCCCATAATGACGCATTGGTGGTAACACTAAGAGTGGCAGACTGCGACATCAAAAGATTGCTCATCGACCAAGGGAGTTCATCCGAAGTTATGTACTACAACCTGTTCAAGAAATTGGAACTCAAGGAGTCCAACCTCCAACCATCACTCAGCCCGTTGGTCGGATTCAGCTCAAATCCAGTTTGGCCCATGGGGAAGGTGACTGTTCCGGTAACAGCTGGTGGAATCACATTGCGAACCGAGTTCTTGGTAGTCAATGTGCCCTCCCCCTACAATGCCATTATGGGATGGACTTGGCTACACCTTATGAAAGCCATTCCCTCGTCCTACCACCAATTAATCCGATTTCCAACCCCTGGTGGAGTAGGAGAAATAAGAAGAGACCAAGTGGCAAGTGGCTGCCAAGCAGTGCTTCTTAACAGCATGCGCAACCAAGACGAAAGCTGAGAATGTGCAAATGACGGAGCTGCACGAAGATACTCTTACCATTGAGGATATGGGGATGACTCCTGAGAATAAAGCCCTGGAGGATCTGAAGAAAATATACATTGATCGGCATGGAGATAAGTACTTCGTCATTGGCACCTCCTTGTCCAAACGAGGGGAATACGCCTTGATCGAGTTGTTGACGAGTTTTCTAGAAGTGTTCGCCTGGACCCCTTATGACATGCCTGGGATCGGCGCCGATGTTGCTTGTCATCGACTGAATGTTGACCCAAATTGCCAACCTATTGTCCAGAAGGGGAGGAGGGCGGCTACCCAGCATGTGGATGCTGTTCTTGAAGAAACAGAGAAACTTTTGAAAGCTGAGGCAATTCGGGAGATCAACTACCCAAGTTGGTTATCAAATACAGTGGTCGTGAAAAAGAAGGATGGCAAGTGGAGGGTCTGTGTGGATTTCACTGATCTCAACAAAGCATGCTCCAAGGATCCATTCCCCTTCCCCAAAATTGACCAGCTTGTGGATGCAACCGCCGGCTTCGGGAGGATGAGTTTCTTGGATGCTTACCGAGGATACCACCAGATTCCCCTACACCCCGACGACCAAGAGAAGATGACCTTCATCACTCTAAGGGGTATATACTGCTACAAGGTTATGCCCTTTGGTCTGAAGAACGCTGGAGCCACGTATCAGCGATTGGTCACAAAGATGTTCAAGACGCAGCTCAGCAAAACTGTTGAGGTCTACATCGATGACATGGTGGTAAAAAGCAAACTGAGCGACTCCCACTTGGCAAATCTAAAAGTGGTGCTTTGCATCTTGAAGGAGTACAAAATGAGGCTAAATGCTTCAAAATGCGTCTTCGGTGTCAGCTCGGGCAAATTTCTGGGGTTCTTGGTCACGCATCAAGGCATTGAAGTAGATCCATGACAGATCAGTGCAATCCAAAGCATCCAAGCCCCGAAGAATGCCAAAGAAGTGCAGAAACTGACAGGAATGGCAGCAGCACTCAACAGGTTTATCAGCCGTTCATCGGGCAGGTGCCGACCGTTCTTTCAGCTTCTCAAAAAATAAGAACGGTTCGAATGGACCCCAGAATGTGACTTTGCCCTTGCTGATCTGAAAACATACTTGACCCAACCACCCTTGCTTTCCACCCCCCTTTAACACGAGGAACTCTTTCTCTACCTTGCTGTATCGGACTATGCGGTCAGTGCCGTCCTACACAGGCAAGAAAACCGCCAACAGTTGTCAGTCTACTATGTCAGCAAAACCCTTCTCGGAGCAGAAAGTAGGTACCTACCCCTTGAAAAGTTGGCGTTAGCACTGGTAGTAGCATCCCGTAAATTAGTGCATTACTTCAAAACTCACACCATCAACGTCCTCACTAACCACCAGCTCAAACCTCTTCTAAGAAAGGCCAACTTCTCTAGAAGATTAGCAAAATGGGCCGTGGAATTAGGGGAGTTTGACATCAAGTTTCAATCCAGATGGGCAGTAAAAGGGCAGGTTCTTGCAGATTTTGTTACCAAATTCTCTATCGAGTTACCAACAGAGGTAGAACAAACCTCAGCAACTACCCAAACACACAACGAATTCCCCTTGGATCTTTGGGAAACAACTGATCATTGGCAACTGTACGTTGACGGAGCTTCCAATGACCGGGGGGCAGGATCAGGCATTGTACTCATCATACTAGACGGTTTAACCATCGAACAAGCCATCAAGCTCGAGTTCACTGCCTCCAACAATGAGCCTGAATACGAGGCCTTGCTCGCCGGAATACGCCGGGCCATCGAACTTCGAATTCCTGAGATCGTCATCTATTCGGACTCTCTGCTCGTTGTTAACCAAATTACGAGAGAATACGCAGCGAAGAACGACAGAATGACACAGTACCTATCTAAGGCTAAAGAACTTCTCGGCCGATTCAAAAGCTACAAGCTTCGACAGATCAGCCGGGACAACAACTCACATGTGGATGCTTTGGCAACCTTGGCCACGGCTTTAAAAGCTGGGTCAAAAAGGACAATCAATGTGGAAACCTTTGCCAAACCAAGCATCTTTCAGGAGGAAGAGGAAGCCCTGACGGCAGAGAAGCTGGGACCATCATGGATGGACCCAATTATCTCCTACCTCGACAGAGACGAACTACTAGAAGACAAGACTGAAGCTCGGCGAATCAAACATGCATCTCTCAAATATTGGTTGTCACCAAGTAAGGAGCTTTACAGACGTTCCTTTACAGGTCCATACTTGCACTGCGTCCATCCGGACCAGGTACAGGGTGTCTTGTTCGAAATACACGAGGGGATATGTGGAAGGCATGTCGGCGGAAGATCGATAGCACACCGAGCCATTTCACAGGGATATTGGTGGCCTTACATGCAGAAAGATGCAGCCCAGTACGTCCTAAAATGTGACAAGTGTCAGAGGTATTCCCCCATCATCCACCAGCCAGCCGAAGATCTTGCAAACCATTACCAGTCCGTGGCCTTTCGCTCAGTGGGAACTAGACATTGTCGAACCTCTGCCCCGAGTTCCGGGCAACAAAAGGTTCCTCATCGTAGCGACCAACTACTTTACCAAATGGGTAGAAGCAGAACCTTTGTCAACCATCAGGGAAATCGACGCCAAAAGGTTTGTATGGAAGAACATAGTCACGAGATTCAGGTTACCCCGTGCTGTTGTTTCGGATAACGGCACCCAGCTCGATGGTAATATGTTCAGATCATTTAGCGAAGGATTGGGGATCAAAAACTATTACTTGACACTGGCCTACCCCCAATGCAACGGGCAGGCTGAGATTTCAAACAAAACCATGCTTAACGGAGTCAAAAAACGACTAGAGAAGGCCAAAGGGAAGTGGACGGAGGAGCTACCCAACGTTTTGTGGTCTTACAGAACAACCCCAAGGAGGTCTACCGGCCAAACCCCGTTCTCCTTGTCATATGGGGTGGAAGCAGTCATCCCTTTGGAGGTTGGACTACCAACTATTAGATCGGCAGCTTTTAACTCGGGTCTCAATGACCAAACGATTGCAAAAGACCTGAATCTCGTTGAAGAAAGATGGGAAGCCGCCTTGATCAGGCTCACGGAGTATCAGCGACAGCTAAGACGCTCCTACAACAAATGGGTCCGCCCGAGAAACTTTGCTCCAGGCGACCTAGTCTTACGAAAAGTATTGGGGGCAACCAAGAACACGACAGATGGCAAGCTTAGACCAAATTGGGAAGGCCCTTACAGAGTAACATCCCAGGTCGGCATTGGTGCATACAGATTGGAGACTATTGAGGAAGGAAGACAATTGCCGCGACCCTGGAATGCAAGCAACTTGAAGAAATTCTACCAGTAGTGCGAAGCTCCGTGCAATGTAACATTTCATCAAATATGTAAAGCTTTCTTGAAGAATCAATGGAAATGAAGCTGTTCAAATAACCTTACTCTGAGCACTCTGTGAACCCACAAAAACCAAGCGTAAAAACTTGGTCATGTCCAAGTTGGGTAGGTCGGCCAAAGAAGGCCACAAAAACCAAGTGTAAAAACTTGGTCCTGTCCAAGTTGGGCAGGTCGGCCAAAGAAGGCCACAAAAACCAAGTGTAAAAACTTGGTCATGTCCAAGTGGGGCAGGTCAGCCAAAGAAGGCCACAAAAACCAAGTGTAAAAACTTGGTCCCGTTCCAATCGGGCAAGTCGGCCAAAGAAGGCCACAAAAACCAAGTCGTAAAAACTTGGCCCATGAATTCCACGAAGAACAAAGGTAAAATTTGGTGCTGAACGAATTAGACAGTCTGATCAAAAAGGGGAAGTCATACAAACTTAAATGAAACAGTGGATAATGAGGCAAAACCAAACTTTCATTTGCAAATGGCGGTAAATACAAAACATGTTCCAGAAACAAGGAAAGACTACAAAAGATTATGCCGACTTGTCCTCTGGCAATACAGATGGCTCCGTCGTGCAATCTAAAGAACGTTCGTCAGACTTCGATTGCTTGGCCGCCGCTCTTTCCTTTTCTGCCTTATCTTTTTCAGCAGTGATCTCCAGAGCAATTTGTCTCTGATGCTCAACATTGGCAATCACCTTCTTCGGATCCACGACGCCGTTCTCAGTTGTATTAAAATAGTCAGGGTATAGACGCCAGATATCGGTAGTTTTGTCGGTACCGAGGACATGGAGAGCTCCACTCCAGCCCTGCCGAAATATGGAGCGGCTCAAATTTGCCATCTCAATGGTCAGTTCATTGGCCGCTCTTTCCTCGCCCCTCTTCAGCAACGCCTCCTCATCAACCTTCAGTTTGGCCACTTCGGTTTTGAGCGTCTCGACCTTAGCATTGGCCTTGTGCAGATCCACAGACTGCACATCGAATTTCTTTTCGAGATCGGTTAGTTCCCGATCCCTCCTTTCAAAATTAGCCTTCATCAATAGCAGCTTGACGGATGCCTGTTCAGCTTGCTTCCTGAAGGTGATTCGGTTCTTATTAGCACCGATCCATTCCTCCTTTAACCGGCCGTGCTCTTCGATAAGTTCTTGATGCACCTCGGCGAGCTTCTGGAAGCGGGTCATCGCTTCCAAGGAATTCAGGCAGCCCTAAACCAAGAGAAAGACGTGTTAAAGCAATTGATCAGAAAAAGCCCTTGAAACAAAAAAAAAAAAAAAAACAAGCAAAACAAAGGCCGATTTACCAACAGTGAATCATGGAAGGCTCCCATAAAAACGGCCGCATCACTGGCCTCGCCCAACTTCGCAATATCTTTTTTCTGGAGAATGCTTTTCATCATGCCGAAGGCTACCTCGGTCTGCTCGATCATCGAATCAGTTGTCGAGAGAGGTCGACCTAGGATATCAGGCGTAATGGTCACAGTTTCGCCGACCTCGTCCACTATGCCTTTTTCTTTCTGCTTTTTGGACGCTGGAGTCGGTGCGGTAGCCTCGAGCCCCCTTTTCTTCTGTTGTCGAGTCTCAGGCCTCTGTTGAATGGGAGGAGTTTTCTCGATAGGGGTTGTTGCCAGTTCGGCAGTTGGGGCATCGGCGGAGGTGGCCGCGGCCGACTTCAGCGGCTTGCCGGCAGCAGTGAACATCCTCTCCTTCAGATTCATGCTGTCCTCTGCGGTGGCGGACGGGGTGGAATCTTGTATTGTTGCCAGAACTTTAACCCGACGGTCCGGCACAATGAATGGCGACGAACTTGAAGCCGAACTGTTGGACCTCGATCGCTCCCCGCGTTGTTTTTCGCCCCCAGGCTCCAACGGAGGAGCAACTGCAACTGTAACCCCGGTAGGGCTGCGGGCCCTTTCAATTGCAATGCCGGTCGGAATCGAGGCCTCGGCACCTTCCTTGGCCAATCTTGCAAGGGTACTCTGGGGAACACCCGTGTTGGCGATGAAGGTCGAGTATCGCAACGGGTACACGAGCAAGATATGCGCAGCCCGACCGACGTGCCTTAATCTGCCCTCACCGACGTAGTTCAAAACCTTGTTGAGATCGTCGAAGTTAACTAACCAGTCACGCGCCCTCGACCGCTTCTCCCTCTTTTCTGCAAAAATGCGAGGGTCAAGTGAGGTGCATACTACAGTTTAAAAGACTCACAGTATAAGAGATCGGCATCGAACCTATTTCAACGGGCTTTCTAGAGCATCGAATCGCCGGTCTATCCTTCTCAGGAACGTCGCCGAACTCCCATGGACCGGTTACCCAAACCCTAACTTTGTCGACGCCCTTACCGAAGGAAGGCAGACATTTCACTAACTCTAAGGACTTTTCTACGACCCGCAGATAGACTTTGTAACTACCTCCGACTTTACAAAGTGTGTAGCAATAGTCCAGTTCGGCGAGGCCCAGGTTCACACCCAGGTGCCGATTTATTTCAAGCATGCCAAAAAAGATCCTATAGACGTTCAATGATAACTAGGAGGGCGACACCTTATTTTTTACTATGAACTTATGAAGAAGAGGATTGAGGGGAAACCTAAGTCCCCCTTCTACAATATCAATGACTGGGAATGGCATCCCCTTTTTGATCTTACCCATACAGTAATTCTCGGGATCGACCAGCTCTAAGCCGATCTCATCCGGAACTTCAAACCTAGCCCTAAACGCGGCAAGAGCCGACGGACCGTCTAACATCTTTTGAAGACGAGATGCCATCAGGGGGCAACCATCAAAACACAAAAACTACACTGTAGAGCAAAAGAGGAGTGGGCTCGAAGAACACTTACAGTGGTGACTGCTGAAACAGCCGACACACACGCTACTCGAAAGGCAAGGAAAAACCAAGTGTTTTTCGACTGAATAGGGCATCGCTCTTTTATATGCGTTAGTGTCGTCGGTTCGTGCACGGAAAAACGGCAGTAATCATGACGCTTTGCCGAAACGTCGCATGTACTGTCGATTCGATGATACCCCACAGTGAATCTTTTAAAATCCCCGCCATTTATGTGGCCGGGTGACCGTTACAGCCCATGGCCATTTCAGAAGCCAAAACGACACATAGGCTGGGGGGCAATTGTGGGGGAATAACCCCCAGCCCAACCTAATGGGTGAGGCCCAATCTAAGCAAATTAAAGTTGGGGCTGCTTGGCGGCCCAGATCAAAAATAGAGGGAGGGCCGGCCTTGAGTGCCGACCCCCTCCCCACTGTAGCCCAAACCACGAAGGGCAGGCCCAAACCGCTAGCGGTCTTCGAGCATTAAATGCAGGGTTGACTTGCATTAAATGCACTAGCAGCTGCCCACGCAACGTCCACGTGCACGTCCGGTCAGCCGAAATCCTCCGCGACGGTGCGCCAGACCCTGTGAGTGATCAGGTGGCGTCATTGATGATGCCTACTCAGCAGGCCATGAGAGCCTGCTGATAGGCCAAGGAAAAACACACTCCCTCGAGAACTCTATAAATACCCAAGGCATCGAGAGCCAGGTATGGACGGTTAACCCCGAGTATTCACAACTTTCATTCGTTTTTATCTCGATTAAGCTCGCTGACTTAATCTTCGGAGTGTGATCGGCCCATTAAGGGTCGACCCATTCTAACCTTCTTGTCTTGCAAAAAGAGTTTGGGCTCATCCATTTGGGGCTTGAGAGTTCGTCCCAGCCTTCTCGGAAAATCCCACCTACAATTTCATTTACAAGAGATATCTCTTCAGGAGATTTCTCTTTTAGGAACTCTGCTTCAGGAATTCTTTTTTTGGGAAGTTTAAATATTGTGTTCTCTTTAGGAGTACTAATTTGCTTATGCATTTTTTCTTGTGTCTTCTTTTTTCTGAGAACAGTGTCTTTTGAACCAACGGGCTTCCAATGTTTCAAGCATGTTTTAGATTCGTTTGTTATTGTACTAATAGATTGTCCTACAGGGACATCAATACGTGCTACAGTATTAGCAGCTGGTATATATGATTTTGTCACTTTTTTTATGTCGGTGAACGCATCAGGCAATTAATTTGTAATTGCCTGTAAATGAATAATTCTGTGAATTTTTTATTCACATTGACTCGTTCGAGGATCAATATGAGACAGCGTTGAAACATTCCAACTGATTCTCGTTGTTTTTCTAATTACGTCTTTTTTCCCTTAATTATGGGAAGACTGACTCATTAAAATGACAATTCACAAAACGTACCTTGAACACATCACCTGTTAAGGGTTTTAAATATCTAATAATAGATAGAGAATCAAAATCAACATAAATTTCAAGTCTACGCTGAGGACCCATTTTAGTACATTGTAGGGGTGAAATGAGAACATATACAGCATAACCAAAAATTCGTAAGTGAGAAATATTTGGTTGTTAACTAATGACAAATTATAATGGTGAGTACTGATGATATGCAGTTGGTCAAACTTTAACTAATGATACAGCATGCAATATGGCATGTCCCCAAACAGAAATAGGTAATTTTGTTTCCATAAGTAAAGGTTGAGCAATAAACTAAAGTCAATTTATAAAAGATTCAGCAAAACTATTTTGGTTATGTGTGTAAGCAATTGGGTGTTCAACATCAATTCCTATTGACATGCAATAATTATTAAAAGGTTGAGATGTAAATTCTTCAGCATTATCTAGTCGTATCGACTTGATCGGGTAGTTTGGAAACTGTGCTCGTAATCGAATAATTTGGGTAAGAAGTCTAACAAAAGCAATATTAGGAGTAGAAATTAAACAGACATGTGACCACTATCTGGATGTATCTATTAAAACCATGAAATAACGATATAATTCATATGAAGGATGTATAGGCCCACAGATATCCGTTTGAATTCTTTGTAAAAATAATGAGAATTTAAGAATTACCTTTGAAAGAAATGGTCGTACAATTAATTTTTCTTGTGAACAGGTAACACATGTATATTCATTTGCAAAAAAATCTTCTAGTTCTTTAGCGAATGTCCATATGAGTTTTCAATAATTCGATGCATCATTGTTGATCCTGGATGACCCAAACGATCATACCATAGTATAAAATTCTTTGAGTCAAAGCACTTCTGATGTATCACTACAGGTGATTCCTCAACTTTTATAATAGTATAATATAAGTCAGAAGACAACGCAACAAGTTATTCTGATATATATTTCTTTCTTAAAATATAAGAAATAATGTACAACTGTTTTATATTATCTTCATTTGTCGTCTCAATATGATATCTATTACGACGTATATCTTTAAAACTGAACAGATTCTATGTAGATTTAGTAGAGTGCAATGCATCATCAAAACATAATTTTGTTCTTCTTGGCAATATTATATTGTTCCTTTTGGAGCCTTCAATCAATCTTGTTGTGCTAGAGATTGTATTGACGTTAGTTTCAAGCAATGTCAAGTATGAGAAATATTTTTTCTCTCGAAGAATTATGTGCATTGTTTCAGTGTCTACCAGGCATATGCTTTCCTCATTCATTTTAGAAATAATCAACGCATTGGTACGATCCATGCATCTGTATACAAAATATTAAAATTGTTTATCTAAAACAAGAAATTTTATTGAAAGGAAAAGCATATAAAGAAAACATTACAAGAGATGATAATAAACTAAATAAACGAGAAAATAACATTAATTAATGTCGACATCTCCATCACCAATTAACTGGTTCATTCTTCCATTAGCATCTTTAAAGAAATCTGAGACATCCAAATGAGTAATATCAATTAGGCCATCAAAATCTGTAAAAATGCATTTCTACATTTTTTTCTTTATCTTTAAGTGAGTCTTAGTAAAGTTCTCTTAAATGTTTAGGCATACAATAGGTACGTGACCAATGGTCTTTCATTCTACACCTATAACAAGTATCTTCATAATTCTTAGGAGGTTTATTCTGTAAACAGTTTCTTTTTTCTTTGTTTCATTTTAAAGTTATTTCACTACTGGTGATGTGGTGTGGTATTCTTAAACCTCATATGATAAGTGTTACCTCCACGATAATTTTCATGAGTTCAAAAACTATTTCAGCTATTGCTATTATAAGTGGGATTTTTGGAAAAGCCTGACCGATCACTCAAACCAATATCAATGAGCATCAACTTGTTGCAAGAAGACAAAGGGATTAGAATGGGTCAACCCTCTTTGGGCCGATTACACTCTGACGATTAAGTTAGCAATCTTAATCGAGAATTGAATAAATAAAGACAGTGTATACTTGAAAATCAATTGTCCATACATTGTTTCTTGAGGCTTCAGTGTTTATAGTGTAGTGCTTTCTATTAAGGTTACTCCAGTAATCTTGACCTTTCTCATAGGCTCATGCCGACTAGAGTTGGTTGATCGGTTAAAAACTCAACTTTATCACCATGCTCGAGTTCAATTGACTAGACGTGAGCCAGGAGGTCACGTGGTGCGCCAACTCCGCATTAAATGTTGGGACCTGAGTATTAAATTCTCTAAATTTCTTATGATTGCCCCAATAGTTTGGGATTTATAAGTCTCGCGAATTGGACTGCTCTCGACCATATGGGCCTGATTTATAATGATGTATGGGCTGCCCACAGCTCAAGTAGGTTGTTTAATCTTTGTTGGGCTTGTCCTGGTGGACTGGGCTGGTGTTCATTTGACTCACAGCTACGGCCACGTCTGCGTCCATGTCTGCATCCCCGACCATCAAATGAGATTGCATTCACTTTAGAAAATTGTGCAGAATCGATAGATCAAGACTAATGATTTTTCATTAGTAACTCATTATTTTGCTTAACCACAATAAGACATGATATTAATTCAGAATATTTCTTAAATCTATGACTCTCAATATTACTGTTGCAGGAGTATATTCGAGGCATGAATGTAGAGAATGTCTTTTTCAATATGTCTTCATCAGTAATAATTTTTTCACATAACTTTAATCGTGAACTGATTTTAAATAACGCGGAGTTGTACTCATTGACAATTTTAAAATCTTGCAACGTTAGGTGCATCCAGTTAGATCTAGCTCTTGGGAGGATTATGATTTTTTGATGCTTGTATCTCTCCTTCAAAAAAATTTTATAATATCAATAGATCTTTTACCGTGAGGTACTCAGATTTCAATTCTTCATGAAGATGATGACGAAAAGAAAATCAATACTTTAGTATAATCATGTTGGGATGCATCATTTTCCTCCGCTATTATTTGCTCAAGTGCCTTTACAGTTAGATGGATCTCAACATCAAAGATCCACGATAAGTAATTATTGCTAGAAATATCAAGAGTGGCAAATTTCAATTTTGTAAGGTTTGACATTTTCAAAATGTTATACTATACAAAACAATAATATTAAATCAAGAAAAAATTATTAGACTGCACATATATTCAAGCCACATAAAATAATAAAAGGAACAATAATTAAAACACAGAAACATGTATCAAAATGAATATCATTATCTTCTAAAAATTTTACTCTTTGTAGAAGTCATCAAACATTTAAAGCTATAAGACATATATGTATGTGTATATTAAGAGAGTTTCGTGCTGATAACGTGTTATAAAACTAAAATAATACAAAGCAAATAAAATAACTCAACACAAATTATAGTAAGTAGTTCTTCAAGAGCTGTCAAAAATTTATTATATTAGTTCTTCAGAAACATTTAAAGATTGATCTTCTGGATCATTCAAAACTTTATTGATAGTACATAACTAAATAACATACAAGGTGTTTGAGAATTTAGCTATACCTCTCTTCCTTCTATTTTCTCTCTGCTTCTTCCTTTCTATTTTTTTTCTATTTTTTTGTTGTCCCCAGAACTATTTTGGGGCACCTATATTTATAGCAATTGGAGTCGGAGTCACCAAAATATAAAAGCATCGAGGTCATCCATGATCTCATTGCCAAGGTCATGCATGACCTTATGATCGATGTCATGCATGACATAACATAGGTCATGTTATAGAATAATAGCGAATTTTTATCTTTACAACCCATTTAAAGGGACAGTGGGCGTGAAATCATAAATAAAGTAATTGAATCGTCAAATGCCATGAAAAATCCGAGTACACAATTTGACTGCCCCTGCTTTCACTGACTTTGTGATGCTGACGGGGAACAAAGTCGGACCCAATTTGAGGAACAATTTGACCGCCCTTGCTCAGACCAACAAAGAGCGAGGTGGGGGGAGGGTTTTATGAGAGTGATTAGAGGTGACAATAAGCTAGATTGGAACTTGAAGAAAGGAAGAGGAGGGGAAAAAACAATTTTTATTATTTCTATGAATGAAAGGAAATGAAAAAGACGTGGGAAAAAAAAACACATTCTCTCTCTCTCCTTCTATTTTGTCTTCATTTTCTTCACAAAATGAAATTAGGAAGGGAAACTGCTATCGATCATTTTCCTTCTTTTTGCGACCTTCCCTCCAAACAGGCTGTAAGAGTGGCGTCTCTCTTACCCGCAATGAACTTGCTCAGTTCATGCGGTCGTGATTTGGATTGGACAGGTATGTATAATCACACAAATCAAACTGAAAAAAGCTCTTTAAAAAAACAAGAAAAGCCACCAAAAAAATATCATACCAAACTAAGCTTAAATATCTCCAAATATGTTTTGATGTCAAACAGACTTAAATTGATTTGGAAAATTGATTTAGATTACTTTTGACCTATATACGAGAGAGAGAGAGAGAGAAAGAGAGAGAGACAGAGAGAGAGAGAGCCAGAATCTTATGACCTGTATGATTATAGGAATGGAGCCTTGCACAACACTATCTTCCATTCGACCACTCCACCCATCTCCCCCACAGAAAAGAGAACTAGCCAAATTCTCGTGGTAGTTTTCAGAAACTATTGGGGCCACAATCACATCTGCAACATGAGGTTTCCCTAACTTCCCTTCCATGTCTGGAGTTGATGCAAACTCGTCTGCCACTTTCTATTTGATACCCATACTATACTTAAATAATGCCACCAACTAATCAACAATATATCCTAGGAAACCTTATTTATAATATGTTACTTTTCAGGTCGTTAAGGACACTAGTATCTGACCAGTAAGAAATTGCACTGTTTTAAACCTCTGGTAACATGTTTCTTAAACACAATGGGAAAATGTGGATTCAAAATAAACATTAAAAGCACTTCATCTTAAAATGTGGATTTCATAGTAGTTCCTTCTTTTTATTGTAATTAAGTTCAATTTTCATGAATTTAATGCAATTTTCTATGAAATCAAGTAGTTAATCTCCATTTTTGAGTTCAATTGTGAAGATCAATCAATCTCAAGATTTTTAATGAAGGTAAACTTTCAATTCTTAGCAATTGAAGTATAGATCTATAAGAACACTTGGCCTATTGACTATGTTTGATAATTTCAATGCACAATTTTTAGGTTCGTATTGAGATTGCACAAATCGATAGTATTAGTTTATGATTTTCAAATTGATTGTAATTCTAACTTCAAATTGCTATTGAATTAAATGTATGATAATCATTGCTTAGATTCTATTGAAATCTTGTATTCTTGACTAAGTCTTTGACTTTTTATGCACTAATTATGAATTTGGTATGGGAGTTACTTAAATCGATGGTATGAATACATGAATATCATTGTTTATAAATCTAAATTGATTATCATTGATTTTATTATTTTAATGGTCGAAATCCTCCAAATCAAAGGTGTCGCGCCCCGGTTTTTAAGTGTCCAAGGTCCTTTCGGCTCGGACACGAAAAACACGGAACTCTGTTACTAAAACTCATCATTCTAGAAGGAGAAGTGCGACTAGGTTAGAAAATTGGTTTGACTAAGGGCCTTTTTTGAAATATGGGACTCACCACCTAACTTGATTAAGGTGAGTTAGGACACCTAAGACTAAGTGTTAATCCGAAGATTAAACTCAGAGTTTTTGAAAATGATTTTGAAAATTCTCTCAATAGATGGTATTTAGGAAAATAGGTTATTTGACAACCTTTTGAAATGTTTAAGCCCTTTTTGAAAATAACTCCATTTTGGTCTTTCTAAAACAGAAATCTAAGGTTCGGGGGTTGGTTACGTGTAGGGAAGATATCCTAAGATCATCACCCTACCCCGCTCTTTCGATACTTATATGTCTAATCACCCTTTTGTTCACTCACTAAAATAACTGGTTACCATTGTCCACTTAATTTCCACTTTAGAAAAATGGGGTTTAGTCATCACTTTTCGAATGGATGATGCAAGTTTTTGGAAGAAGTTTGAAAATAATGGAGGTTTTGAAAGAGTTTGGAATAGAAATTTTGAATTGATTGGAATTTTAAAAAAAGGGGATTGGGGTTGAAGTAAAAGTTATGACCGAACCATTTTAGGTTGCCTACGTATCTCATTTGGCGAGAATCAGGTTAATCGTAGTTCGGGCAAGAGCTCGATGAAAAATAAGCGCATTAGGGCCTTTGGAAGGTTTGAAGACACTTTGAGGTCTTTGAAAAAGTTTAAGACACTTTGAGGTCTTTGAAAGTTAAAGACTCTTTGTGGTCTCGGAAGTTGAAGACTCTTTGTGGTCTTGGAGATTTTGACTTGAAATGGGACGGTGGAGTATTCTGAAAATATTTTTGGATTAGGGAGTTTTGAAAAAATGCTTTGGCATGACTCTAGAGAACTTGAAAGTGTTTTTTTTTTAAGTCTTGTTTTGAAAACCTTGGAAGAATGTTTTGATGAATTAGTTTTTAAAAGTGTTTTTTGGAAATGGCTAAGGGTTTGGAATCCTAATATAGACAACCTTAGAGGTTGTTCTTGATTTATCACTTCTCCTTGGAATCCCTAACCATGAGAGGGCTAGGGACACCTTAGGTTTGTGACTCTTTGAAAATATTTTTGGAAAAGTTTTGAAGAGGGAATGTAAGAATATTTGAAGAGTTTATAGAGCTGTTTTTTTTTTTAAATCAAGAGAGTAGGAGGTTTTGGAAAAATGGTTTAAAAATTTGAATGATCATTTAAAAAAAGGTTCAAGAGTTGGAACCTTGAAGTATACTAACCTAGGTTGAGTTAGCCTAGGGTTAGGGGTAACCTAGAGTTAACTAACTTGGGTTAGGTCAACCTAGGGTTAAGATGACCTATGGTTAACTAACTCGGGTTAGGTTAACCTAAGGTTAAGATGACTTAGGGTTAACTAACTAGGGTAGGGTTAACCTAAGGTGAGTGAACTAGGGTCAAGTTAACCTAGGGTTGGTCAACTAGGGTCAAGTTAACCTAGGGTTGGATTGAAAGATGATTTTGAAAGTTGATTTAACGCATTCTTGGAAAGAGTTTTTGAAAAACAAAACATGTTATATAATGGACTTTGGTTGGCAATCTTTTTAAAGATCATTTCCATGCAAATTTTGACTCTAGCCAAGAGTATGATTTATATGGTTGGTGTTTGGAAACCATTCCAAGGAAAGTTTCCTCATGGCCATTATAACCTTTATCTTGACAAGAGTGGGGGTTTCAAAAATCAACATAAGGATGACAATTTTTGGAAAACCATTCTTGATGCAAAGATGGAGAGAATGCATTTTTAAAAATCATCTTTTGAGAAGGATTTTGAAAACCACTTTTCGAGGGGACCATTCCATCAAGAAAGGGGTCATATGGCCAAACCAAAAGGGAGACTACTCAAGAGAGGGTTCCATGGGGTCATTCCAACCACTAAACTTGAAGGAATAAGAACCATAGAAATCAAATAGTTTGAACATCATTCTTAAGCAAGCATAAAGAGAAAAGGGGACCATTCTAACAATTTAGGGCTCCTATGGCCATTATAAAAGGAGACCACTCAAGAGAGGGTTCTATGGGGCCATTTTAACCACTAAATTTGAGAGAATGAAAACTTTAAAAGTTAGAGAGTTTGAAAGCAACTTTTATACAAGTTGTAATGCAATGATGCAAAAGTGTGAATTAGGGGGTAGTGAGGGATTTTCTAAGGTATGACTCCTAAGGTCTCATCCTAAATTTCAAGGGGGCCAACTCTTGGAACAATTTTCGAAAGAAATGTAGAGCTTGGAAATGGCATAAAATTAAGAGCCATATAAGCATTGTGGAGCATGACAATAAGCATAAAATGAAGCCAAGCACATAAGACATGATCAAGATAGCAATATGTAAGGGGTCATGATTCACATACAAGGCTTTTAGGCTACACCACATAAACAAGGGGCTCCTAGGCCATACCATCTTAAAGTAGGCTAGTGAGAGGTCCCCCTACACGGTGGCTCTCACTTGCTTTCCTCTAGGCATGATCTAAGAGCCCTCTTGGCTCAAGCATGCAAGAAAGGGGGGTTAAAGATGGGGATTAAAATAGAGGATAGCCTAAGTAGGCTAGGAGGGAGAAGAGAAGAGTGGGGAAAAGCTCAAATGTAAGAGGGATACCACCTTTTGCGTTCAACACACTTGTAGTCTTCAA
This sequence comes from Euryodendron excelsum, assembly GCA_033060915.1. Classification (NCBI taxonomy): domain Eukaryota; kingdom Viridiplantae; phylum Streptophyta; class Magnoliopsida; order Ericales; family Pentaphylacaceae; genus Euryodendron; species Euryodendron excelsum. Next base: position 4,437,479 of record CM065392.1, on the reverse strand, counting down.
TGGATGTCTTGATTGGAGCTTAAGTGACTTCAAGAATGCTTGAGAGGCTAGAATGGAGTGTATAAGTGTATATGAGGCCTTGTATGTCGAGTGTATAGGCTTAGGAGGGGTAGAATCTAGCCTAAGTGTTGAAGGGGAGGAATATATGGAGAGATTCGAATTTCTGGAGTGATTTCAGCAGAACTTCGTATCAATTTCGAACCTGGAATATGCAAAGGGGAAGGCCTCTATTTATAAGCAATTTGGAACAAGCCTTGCACATGTGCTACATGCACATGGCCAAAATTTGACCTTGTGCATGTAGGACATGCGCAGGTACTGTTCCATTGCCAGAATGACACGTGGCACCCTATGTACTGGTTAAATCTCAACCGATGATCGAAAGTCGCTCGATCTGATCAAAATTTAAGCGCACGTAGCATACGCTCCATCACCGGGAAGGTTCGTCCAAACTTTGCCTCGATAATTAAGTCAATCGGGGAGGTTTCGAGGGAATAAGTCACACTCGGGATGTTCTCCTAATGCTTCCGATAAACCTTCATGTTTTCAGGAAGTTTGAATTATGTTTGGAAGCGTGGGTTATCATCTTGGGAAGTATGCCAAAAAGGTCACTTTTGCAGAGCGTCTGTGATACGCTCCAGGGGTGTTTGAAAGTGGCTGTCTTCATTTCGTGTGATCGAGGCCTTCGGGAAGCGATCCATTCGATCGGACCATTCCGACGGAAAGTACTCTGGAAATACTTTCGGGAATTCCCAGATTTACGCGTTTCTTAAGTCATTTGACGACGCGTTTTGATTAGGGAATCAGAAAAGAAATCAACCTTGGCGAAGCGTCTGCAAGACGCTCCAAGGGTTGCTGAAAGTTACAGTTTTTGCACCGTACGATGGAGAGCTTTAGGAGGCGATCTACTCGAGCTGTATCGATGGAAAGATCTATGGACGAGCTATCAAGAATTCCCTGATTTACGCACTTCTCAAGTCGGTCAACGGTGCGTTATAACTAGGGAATCGGGAGAAAAGATAATTTAGGCGGAGCGTCTGCGAGATGCTCCAGGGAACTTTCATCGCGTCGTGTGAGCTTAGTGTCGTAGGGTGTTCCTTGGGTTAAACAAGGGCATGTGGTGAAACCTCCACTCGAAATCCCAAGACCGGTGCTGTTTCGGGGCATTTTTGGGCTTCTAGGGGCAAAACGGTCATTTTGACCGGAGTTGGCTGGAAATGGTCAGGAATGGTTTGGTAGGTTGTGTTTTGTGTGCAGGGCTGTTCAGGGATGATTTTGAGAGAGTCTTTTACCATTCAGCAGGGTTTGTGCCGTGCCGAGGCGCTCGAGGGCAAAATGGTCATTTTGACCGGAGTGGGCCGGAATAGGACCGAATTTTGGACCAAATGGCGTGCGGGGGATGCCTAATGGTTTAACAACATTTTGGAATGATGGACTTATCGTTTTGAGGGATTTTAAACTTTCCCAAAACGTGTCTGGAGGCCCAAAGGGCAGGTTTGGTCATTTTTCACCAAGTCGGGCTAGCAGGCGCTGGTGTTGACCTAGGTGTTGGTTTTTGAGACCGCCCGGTCTCGAAAAACTACCTGTGCGGTGTTGGTCTCTAAGAACGCCTGGTCTTAGAGAGCTACCTGTAGGGTGGTGTTGGTTCCTGAGAACGCTTGGTCCTAGAAAGCTACCTGAAAGGGTGGTGTTGGTCCCTGAGAACGCCCCGTCTTGGAGAACTACCAAATGGCGGACATTCTACGTTGGTAGGCTAGCAGGCGCCAGAAGTGAACCGTTTGAAATTTTTGATGAGGTGTTGGTCCCCGAGATTGCTAGATCCCGGGAAGCTACCTGGATGGCGTTGGTTTCCGGGACAACCGGGTCCCGAAAGCTGCCTAGAATAATGGTGCTTATGGCTCCGGCGGGTCCTTGTGGGCCCAAGAAGTGACTAGCTGGTTGGAGTGGAGATTGTAAGGCTCATCTTGAACCTGCATGTGTTGTGATGTCGGAAACCGATCCTGGTCGGGCCGGAGATTGTCGAGTGGACAAAAATGGGGTGCTTACAAAAGGCTTGTGTGAAGCCAATGATTTGAGTTATAAACCTTATTGGGCGTGAATTGGGTAGTTGGATCAATTTGATCCAAGTTCTTTTTCTTTCACTAATTTAATTGTGTTTGATATTGCGTAGTTTAGCTAATTCAATCTTTTTAAAATCAAATCATTTGTGCTTCTTTTTTCATTTCCTTTTAATTCTTTGTGAAGTTGTTTTACTTAGGATTTGGTTTCTCCTTAAGTTAATTTCACCATAGTTCACCAATTATAAACTCCTTATGAAAAATAAACCCCGATCTTACTAAGTTTATACCGACTACCTACACTTGGGTAAGCATTGCTAAAGTCATGTCAATAGGTAAATTTTTTATTCTATCGAACCACGTAAATTCTTTATATGTGCTTTCTTTGGTATGCATGTGGTGGTTGTACTTTCATTTGTGCATGTTAAATTCCAATTGGGAGTGAAGTAGCAAACATGTATGGCTATAAGGATCGAGACATTGAGAGAAGTAGAGAAGAAGACGTGTATGGCTTTAGGGCTCGAATTATCTTTGAGTAAGGAAGCGCGGATTACTTGTAGACTTAGGTATTAGTGGCACTTTTTTGGCGGTTTTGGGATTATCTTAAACTTGTAATCTTTATTGATATCGTATTTTTTTCACTTGTTGACGTAGGAAGATCTATTGTTCTATCGAATCACGTACATTTTGTGTGATTTTCTCTTTAACGTGCATGTGATCAATTAGCTACCAAACATGTAGATGTTTGCTAGATCAAAGTATGTATATTGGGAATTTATTTTTAAATTCTTCTCTACAATTTGTAAGTTGTCATTAGCTACCAAACATGTAGATGTTGAAGTAGGAAAAAACAATTGGTACTTCTACAACGTTGTTGTTTTTGGTACAAAGGGAAATGCAAAACAACCAGAACTAAACAGTTCTGCAAACATAACTCCAGCCATATCAGCTTGGACCAGCAAAATCAAATCAGCTAGAGGACTTTCAAAAATCACAAGACTTGAGTCTACTTCCACTCCAATGTTAGACAACCAATAATCCTTGTCTCAAAGTGGGCTTAAAATAATAATTGAGTCTCCAACTTCTGCAGTCCTCAATAATGAGTATAGTCACATGTGCCTAATAAGTATAGTAAAATGATTGATTCTTAACCAAGTTGATTTCTCTTAACCAATTAGTCCACCAGGAACTTATATATATATTATTAGTAGTAGGATTAACAATTCATTGGTTGAGTCAAGTCCCAAAAAGGAGCACGTGCCTTCATTAAAAAGAAGGATCGAGGGAGGGTCCAAGCGTGGGGCATGTGCTCCATTCATAACCAGGACCGAGGTACAGTTGGGCGCACGAGGGCATATGCCTCCAAAAAACAAAAAAAAAATAAGATCGAATTGATAGACACATTTAAATTTAAGATAAATTACACTAACCACCTCTGAGGTTTGGCTTTAATATAAAAACTAGCCCTCACGTCTCAAAAATTACACTAACCTCCATTGTAAGAGCTAAAAGACAATTTTACCCATTATTTTTTTAACATAAAAGATAAATCATTTTTTCATCTTTCCTTTTTCTCTAACCTCACTCTTTCTCCTCCTCTTTTTCTCTCTCGTTGCCAGCTAGCCCCCACTTCCCCTCTCTCTACCTCCATCACCATCTGCACACCCCCAACCCACCTCACCTCCCTCTGCTTCCACTGTTATAACCACACCTCCAACCACTGAGCAACGTCTGCCTCATGCCACGTCACTGTTAACTCCATATCTAGGTTTTGATGATCACAAAACTATGCGTTAAGTTGTCTAATAGTCCTAATTAAGTGTGTAGATTTGCTTTACTTTTAAATGATTTGAAGCTTAACAATTGGAACACATTACACTGGTTATATGTTGAGGCTTGTCAAGAAGGAATGAAGAATGGAAGAGCACGATGAAATGATACGACAAGATCATCTCATGAGTCTTGGAAGTTTTCATAAAGATTTGATGAAACTTTGGATTAATGGAAGAAGTGATGTTAATCGAAGAACCCTGCAAGTAATCAAATTGGAATGATTTCATCTCAAAGAGATTGAAGGTGTTCAAAGAAGACAAAGATCAGGTAAAGGTGTTCACGAGTCTTGAAAGCTTTCCTGAGTATTTGAATGAAGACTTGAAAGAATATTTGAAGCTATGGTGATTGAAAATTTTTTTAAGTATCTACACGCTTTGGAGAAGGTGTCTCAAGCCTTAGAAGTCCCAAGTTGATGATCTGTGAAGAGCTTGAAGAGTTTTGTAAAGAATTGAAGAAGTCTTGTAAAGTTAATGTCTCTTAGCAAAAGGGTTGACACATTCTTCAAAAGAGTCGATACATTAAGACAATAAGTTGAGTTGGAATCTGTCAAAGAGAAAGGGGTCGACCCCTTTATAAAAAGGGCCGACACATTGATCCAGACTAGAAATCTTGGAAAATGTCCAAAAAGAGTCGACTCCTCATTCCAAAGGAATTAACACATTGGAACTAAGTTTTGATGACCAACACAAAAGGGTCAACACATTCCTTAAATGGGTTGACACATTGAGGAAGATTATTGAGAAGCTGAAGATAGAACTGTTGAGTACGTAGCGGAAGTACTCAAATGCCAAGTAAATATTATTAATATAAAATCACTTGTACAAACACTTTGCACCATGACGCATACTAGACATTGGGTGCACACACATATACACAAGAAAAGCTCACCACACCACTCACACAAAGACACACACTCACTGACTTCACTCTTATACACACAGCTCACTTCTATGCACTAGACTTTAATGCACTTCATTCTATGTCTCTACAAAGATCACATCATCTCCTTATATAGGCAAGCATTGCAGGTGGAGGATAATTCTAGAAGTAGCTAAAGAGGTGATAGATGGAGAATGATCTAGAAACATAAGTACCTAGAGAGAGATGTTTCTAGGTGAGAAGTTTCTAGAAAGAATAAGAACCAACAAAGTTAGAGATTAGTCTAGAGAGAGAAGGTTCTAGAGAGATATTTCTAGAGATAGAAAGAAATAAACTAGATGAAGAATATTCTAGAGAGAACCTTCTAGAAAGAGAACTACCTAGAAATTTAGTGTTGATTCTCAACACTCCCCCTCAACACTAAATTTCTCTTCTTGAACTGCAGTAACAAATTCCTTCGTCAATCTTCCACGGGACATCACTTACAAGTTTTCAATCACCATCCTTCACGGTTGCTGCATTGTTTCCATTCTTCTTGCTCAGCTCGGCATTACTCTTCTAGATAGCATTTTTACAGATCGATCGTACTGGTGGTAGCCAACCCTTAACCTGTGCCTTGGTTGGAAGCTTTATCGGACCAAGTGAGCAATTCTTTTCTATGGACATCTTTCCCTTCTTACTCAGATTAGTATTGATATCCAAGAGATTGAGCTTCAAATCCACAGTTTTCTTAAACTCTCTCTAGCCAATAGCCTTATCTGTATCTACTCTTTTATCCAAGCCTATGACAAACTGGCCACCAATTCTCTGTAGTTGCTCATGAGAACTATCACTTAAGCCTTATTCCAACTCTTCTTGTTTAACAATGACATCCTTAAAACGTTCAATACCTTCATCTCTTTCATTCTCATCCTCCAGGCCTACTGCAACTAACTCTCCTTGTAGGTCTTCACAAACCCTCATTTTAATCTTGTCATTCCTCAAGGATTCTTTGATAAGCTTCTGATTGAACACTCCTGATAATGATCCTGACTGATCAACCAGACAAGATATAGATGTCTTCTTCAACACAGAGTCATTCTCTTCTAGCAGTGACTCGTCACTGAGCTCGAACTCTGCTATGGCACTTGAGGCTAAGGCAGGTTGCTCCTCGATCATTTTTATGTCAAAATCTATCGCTGCTTCTGAGCATGCCTCCTCATCGAACCTCAATACAACAAAGGACGGTTGACAATTCCACTCTTCTTCGCTCTTGTACTCATGGTAGTAATCACCAAGCCTCGTTGTAGCGAATGATGCTTCCCATTCTTCTTCACTACCATACTCTTGTTGGTGATCATCAACCCATGTTGGAGTGAAGGATGCGCCAAAATCCCATTCGTCTTCACTAACAGCCTCCTGTTGTTGATCATTCAATGTCACCAGGTTTCCCTCGAATGATTTTCTTCTCAGTCGATAATCTTATGCGAAGTGTCCCGTCTTGCCATAGTTGTAGCACTCATCACTTTGCCTATTAAAATTCTTGGGACCTTGATATCTATCTTGACACCTTTGAGCTCCCCCTAATTGGGAACTCCTCTCCCATTGAGTCTTCACTTCAACATTATCATCATCTTCTTCTTCTTCTTGAACTCTGGTATCTCTCCGTCATTTCCATCCTCGAGGTCGGCCTCTTCTCTTGCCGCTAAAGAGTGCTTCCTCCTCACTCTTTAGTGAAAGAAAAAACGATATCAAGCTTCAGTTACTTGAGGGTGAGTTGATGTCCACCACATAGAAGCAGCTGAAGATTAATGAGTACTTCACTAAGGTAAAGTCTCTCTGCCGAGAATTCTCTGAGTTAGATCATTCTTCAAAGATTAGTGAAGAGCGGATAAGAAGGATTATTATCCATGGGTTGAGGCCTGAGTATTAAAGTTTCATTACAGCCATACAAGGATGGCCAACACAACCTTCGCTTAAATAATTGGAGAATTTATTGGCCAACCAAGAAATTTTGGCTAAGCAGATGGCTAGGAAGGTGGCATAGTGTCACTACTGCCAACAACTTCCCACAAATCATGCCCCTGCAAATATGACTCCATGCCCGTCTGCCACGTACTGTAGTTCTGGCTATTGAGCTTTTCCATCGCGCCCATGAACTGGAGATCCACCATTGTGACTTAGTACAACTGCTCGTATTACTAAGTAAGCCTTGTCCTGGACAAGCAGCTTCACAATCCCAGATTGTGCACGAATAATAATCTCCCCCTCGCACAGCACCTCAAATCACGGTCCCTAACCGTTTCACTCTAGTAAATCTTCAACTACTCAACGCCTCAAAAACCGATCCCTAATAGCATGGCTCTAATAATTCTTCGCGTAACAACCCTTTAAAAATCAGTCCCTGATTGACCTCACTCTGATACCAAATTGTCGAGTACGCAGCGGAAGTACTCAAATACCAAGTAAATATTATTAATATAAAATCACTTGTACAAACACTTTACACCACAACACATACTAGACATTGGGTGCACACACATATACACAAGAAAAGCTCACCACACCACTCACACAAAGACACACACTCACTGACTTCACTCTTATACACACAACTCACTTCTATGCACTAGACTTTAGTGCACTTCACTCTATGTCTCTACAAAGACCACATCATCTCCTTATATAGGCAAGCATTGGAGGTGGAGGATAATTCTGGAAATAGCTAAAGAGGTGATAAATGGAGAATGATCAAGAAACATAAGTACTTAGAGAGAAATGTTTTTAGAAGAAAAGTTTCTAGAAAGAATAAGAACTAACAAAGTGAGAGATTAGTCTAGAGAGAGAAATTTCTAGAGAGAAATTTCTAGACATAGAAAGAAATAGACTAGATGAAGAAGATTCTAGAGAGAACCGCCTAGAAATTTAGTGTTGATTCTCAATAAGAACAAAAAGAGTCGACACATGCAGAAAATGGGTTAACACATTACCTGTAATGGCTATATTTTTAAACGATCTACTCGACTGATCTTTCATTAAATGCAACTCTAAATACCTCCAACGTCTATATTGAATGCAAGACTATAAAATCAAGTCCCCCACGGCATTTATGTGTAGAAGAAAACACGAATACAAGAGATTCAAGAGATATACATGTGATTAAGGACTGAAATTTTTGAACCACATCAAAAATATTTCTCTTTGTTGGAAGTTTAGGCATTTACTGATCTTCCACTTACATAACTACTCTTTAAGAGAGTTATAGTTTGTATAATTCTTATTCATTTCATTTGTAAGGCTGAGTGTCCTTGGGGCAACACTTATAAGTTTAAGTGAAGTTTGAAAAAAATCACTTGAAAAGATTAGAGCTTGGGAAGAGCTCTTATAAAAAGTGAGCTGGGCACTTGAGAAAACTAGCACTACTATGTAATTTGTTTTTGCATAGTGAAAGGCTTTCAAGAAGGACTTGAGGGTGAGGACGTAGGTTACATAATGTGGTTGAATCTTAATAAATCTTGGTGTTATTTTTGTGCTTTGTTTTTTACTTGCCTTCTATTCTTTGCTTATTATTGCACTATTGTTTTACACACACACACACACACACCTTGATTCTCTGTTCCATTGCTTAACTTGATTTTAATTGTATTACTTCATGATTTATTTTGAAAAATCCAATTCACTCCCCCTCTTGGGTTGCATCTTTAGGCTAACAATCGGTATCAAAGCTAGTACTCTATTTTTTTAGGATTAACATCCTTAGAGTTGATCCATGGCAAACGTGTTTGGAAGCTCTCTAGGTGAAGGTCAATCTACCAATAGACCTCCTACGTTTAATGGAACTAATTACAATTATTAGAAGAATAGGATGAGAATTTACATCCAATCAGCTGACTATAAACTTTGGAGGATCATTGTTAATAGTCTTAAGCATCCCACTAAGACTATAGAAAGGATAAGTGTGCTCAAACATGAAAATGAGTAGGATAAGAATGATTTGAAGCTTATGCAATCGAATGCTAAAGCTATGAACATCTTATATTGTACATTAGACCCAAATGAATTCAATAGGATCTCCACTTATAAATCTGCAAAAGAAATTTGGGATAGACTTAAGGTAACCTATGAAGGAACCAATCAGGTCAGGGAGTTTAAGATCAATATTCTTGCGCACAATTATGAATTATTAAGAATGAAAGCTGATGAATCAATGATAGCAATATTTACTAGATTTATTGACATTGTTAATGGCTTAAAATCTCTTGAAAGAGTTTATCCTATTAGTGAACAAGCAAGGAAAATTCTGAGATCATTGTCAAAAACATAGAAAACAAAGGTGACAACCATATAAGAAGCTAAAGACCTCAATATTCTATCTCTTAAAGAGCTTCTTAGTTCTCTCATGACGTATGAGTTGACCCAAAAACAGAATGCTCAACAAGAGAAGGATAAGAGGAAGAAGTGTGTTGCATTCAAGTCCACCACATAAGAAAATGAATCTGAGGATGAAGATGAAGATGAAGATGAAGATGAGGAGGAACTTGCTTTCATCACTAGAAATTCAAGAGATTCATGAAAAGAAAGTGAAAGGGAGGAAAGAGACCTGAGGCAAAAGGAAAATCTAGCAACAAAGACTCAACCATCATATGTTTCGAATACAAGAAATCAGGACATATAAAAGCTAAATGTCCTATGCTCAAGAAGAAAGGAAAGAAAGGCAAATCTAGAAAAAAGGCTTTAGCTGCCATTACTTGGAGTGATAAGGAAAACAGCTCTGATGCAGAAGCTGAACGTCAAGAAATTGCAAACCTATATCTCATGGCACAAGAAAAACCTGAGGTAGTTCTCTCTAAACCATCTAATTTTTCATTTGATGAACTACAAGATGATTTTAATGAATTGTTTGCTGAATTTAAAAAGATGGGCATCAAAAATAATCTTCTAAAAAAGATAATAACCATTCTCACCAAGGAAAATGAAGATTTACAAAATGAAAATGAAAGTTTGAAAAAGAAAATTTCTGTTTTGAAAGAAAAAGTTAATGATTTAGAAAAATCTCTTTCAAAATGTGTTGGAGGAAGAGAAAAACTTGATGCAATGCTTTGTAAACAGAAATGCTCTCTTAATAACGCTAGCCTTGGATACAATTCTTTTAGGAAGAGAAAGTTTTCAAAAACAAAGTTTGTATCTTCTAATGGAAAAACTCAAATAACTTACTTTTATTACCGTAAGAAAGGTTATCTTGCAAATCAATATTTTGTTATACAAAAGTCACATGCTCCTAAGAATACATGGATTTTAAGAGGACCATTGAAGACTAACTCCCATGGACCTAAAATGGTTTGGATACCAAAAGTCAAGGTTTGAGCTAATGTTTTTGTAGGTATGTCTTCAAGCAAAGTCCAAAAATGATCATTGGTATTTGGATAGTGGTTGCTCGAGACATATGATTGGAGATGAACCTCAATTCACATCTCTCACAATAAAAGATGGAGGTTTAATCACTTTTGAAGACAATAGCAAAGGCAAGATCGTTGGTATAGGTAGTATTGATAAAAATTCTTCAACCTCTATTGAGAATGTCTTACTTGTTAAAGGTCTTAAACACAACCTGTTAAGTATTAGTCAATTATGTGACAAATGTTGTAAGGTAATGTTTAAATCTCCTAAGTGCATTGTGATGAACATAAATGATAATAAAACCATATTGACTGGTTATAAACAATGCAATATCTACATTTTTAACCTAAATGACTTATCTTCTTGCAAAATTGAATGCCTTGAAGCTATGAATAGTGAGGACAGTTGGTTGTGATATAGAAGGTTTGATCATATTAGTACGAGCATTCTTTCAAAAAATTTAAAAAATGAGTTAGTAAATGGTCTTTTCAAACTCAAATTTGAAAAGCCAGTTTGTGATGCATGTTAAATAGGGAAGCAAACTAGAATCTCTTTTAAATCTACAAACATGCTCTCTACCTCCTAGGCCATTACAACTATTGCATATGGATTTGTTTGGAACAACTAAAACTTTGAGTCTAGGTGATACGCAATATGTTCTTGTTTTTGTTGATGATTACTCAAGATTCATGTGGATATTCTTCCTAGCTCACAAAGATGAAACAATTATTTTCTTCATCAAGTTTTGTAAGAAGGTTCAAAATGAAAAAAGATTCACAATTACAGCAATTAGGACTGACCATGGTGGTGTGTTTGATTACAAACCTTTTGAAATATATTGTGATGAAAATAGTTTTGAACACAATTTTCAACACCTAGAACTCTTTTAACGAAATGGAGTTGTTGAAAGAAAAAATAGGACTTCAAAAGAAATGGAAAAAACAATACTTTGTGAAAATAATTTATCAAAATATTTTTGGACTGAAGTTATTAACATAGCTTGCTATATTTTAAACAGAGTTTTGGTGAGAAATTTTTAAACAAAATCCCATATGAGTTTTGAAAAAAAAAGAAACCAAATGTTTCATACTTTAGAGTTTTTGGATACAAATGTTTTGTGTTGAATAATAATAAAGACAACTTTGGTAAGTTTGATGCAAAATCTGATGAGGGTGTCTTTCTCGGCTATTCCGCACATAGCGAAAATTAGTTGTTGAAGAATCAATTCATGTTACCTTTGATGAGTTAAACTCTTTGTCTAAAAATATTGTGAGTGATGATATATAGATGATATGGAGCATAGCACGGACAAGTTAAACATCAATCTAACTCAAGATAAAGCACCACCACAAGATAAACAAAACCAAGGTATTCATTCAAGACAACAAGATGTGAATGAAGGCCTGCCAAAGGAATGAAAATTTGTCCACAACCATCCAACAGAGCAAATACTAGGTGCTTCACAAGGGGTAAGAACAAGATCATCTCTTAGAAATGTATGTAATCATCTTATTTTTCTTTCACAAATTGAACCAAAATATTTTCAAGATGCTAAAAATGATAAATTCTGAATTTTGGCCATACAAGAAGAGTTAAACCAATTTGAAAGGAATGAGGTCTGAAACCTCGTTCCTAGGCCTGAAAATCATCCAGTAATTAGAACCAAATGAGTGTTTAGAAACAAGATGGATGAATCTGGAATTGTAGTTAGAAACAAAGTAAGACTTGTAGCTCAAGCCTATAGTCAAGAAGAAGGAATTGATTTTGATGAGCCTTATGCAACTATAGCTAGATTAGAGGTTATTAGAATGTTGCTTGTATTTTTATGTTTTAAAATTTTTGAACTTTATCAAATGGGTGTAAAAAGTGCATTTTTGAATTATTTTATATCTGAAGAGGTTTATGTTGAACAACCTCTTGGTTTTGAAGATTCTTTATTTCCAAATCATATTTTTAAACTTACAAAAACTCTTTATAGTTTAAATCAAGCCCCAAGAGCTTGGTATGAAAAACTGAGCAAATTTTTTATTGAAAATGGTTTTACAAGAGAAAAGGTCAATACAACTCTCTTTACAAAGGTTAAAGATTATGACATGTTACTTGTGCAAATCTATGTAGATGATATTATATTTGGTTCAACTAATGAAAAGCTTAGCAAGGATTTTCTTAAGTGTATGCATGGTGAGTTTGAGATTAGCATGATGGGTGAGCTCAATTACTTTCTTGGACTTCAAATCAAACAATCAAAGAAAATATATCTTCATAAATCAAGCTAAGTACATCAAAGAGTTACTCAAGAAGTTTGTTATGGAGGATACAAAGCCATTGCGCACTCCCATGAGTACTTCGACAAAGCTTGACAAGAATGATAAAGGTTTCTCTATGGATACCAAATTATATAGAAGTATGATTGGCTTATTACTTTACTTAACTGTTAGTAGGCTTGATATTGTGTTTAGTGTGTACCTATGTGCTAGATTTCAATCTAATCCTAAGGAATCACATATTGTTACTGTTAAAAGAATTTTTAGATATCTCAAGCACACACCTAATCTTGAATTGTGGAATCCTAAGGATACAACTTTCAATTTGATTGGGTATTCTGATGCTGACTATGCTGGTAGTAAAGTTGATATAAAGAGCACAAGTGACTCTTGTCAATTTTTTAGTAATATGCTTGTTTCATGGTTTCGTAAGAAACAAAACTCAGTTGCACTTTTCACAGCTGAAACTGAATATATTGCAACTAGCAGTTGTTGTGAACAAGTCATTTAGATTAAACACCAATTAGAAGACTTTGGACTGACCTTTGAGCATATCCCCATTAAATGTGATAACACAAGTGCTATCAATTTGACTAAGAACCCTATTCAACACTCTCGCACTAAATTTATTGAGATTAAACTTATTATTGATATATTCTCAAAACCTTTAAATGAAGATAGATTTTGTATGATTAAGAGAGAATTGGGAGTGAGCATTCTATTAACTTGATTAATTCTTGTGAAATATATGCTTGAATCATGCAAAATTGTTGTGAGACAATGTGTTGCATTGAGGTGCTATCCATAAGTCTTTTTTGTATTTCATCATAAAATGAGTCGACTCTTACCTCAAGAAGTCGACCCATATACTCTAAAAAATGACTCTTGATGGACTCTGTTGAAATGTGTCCACCCCTCATATCCAATGAGTCGACCCATTTTAACAGATTGCTCAGGAAGCATTTTAACAGAAATTGTGTCAACACCTTAAAGTAAGGAGTTGACCCCTTTGGTCAGTGGCTCAGTACCTATAAATACACCTTGTTTTGTAGCATAACATATATTTTCTCTCGTTATTTTTCCATCTCTCTCCACACTCGACAAACTGACTTCTCAACTGCCACCTCCACCAAAATCTCTTCAAAACCTCCCTCAAATCTCTATTTATATCTAAAATCAATCCATCCCAAGTCATCTTCAAGCTCCTTTAACCTCCCTTTCGAAACCCTAATGGCTCCCAAATCCGTCAAACCAACAAAAGGGAAGAAAGCCCTAAATGTGTTGACTCCCAAGGTGACAAAGAACAAGAAAATAAAGAATCAAGGCGAATCATCCAAGGATGGTGGGAAGATAAAGAAATCAAAGACCACCGAAATTGAAGAATTCATTGTGAGGGACAAACTCTACTTTGGCAGTGACGATGCTTACAAGAGGTATATCAAGTCCATTTCCTCTAAGAAAATTGTGAATAGTAGATGGATTGACTTTCAATTCTTTTCAAAATAGGGATTTGATTTTAAATATAAGTTTAAGGTATTGGGTTGGAAGTCCATGACTTCAATCAAAGAGGACATTTAGAGTGAAAATGGTACATTTTACTCTAACTAGAGGAGTAATATACGAAATTCTAGGAATTGAAAGTGGAAAAGAAAAGAAGAGAAAAGATGTAGATAGAAAGCACCAATTATCTGCTATCTATGGTGAAGAGACTCATGAAAATGAAAAACCCATTGCAAGTGATTTACCCTTAGAATTGAGACTTGTTCATCATTTTGTTTACACCATGTTAATGCTTAAGGGTGAAAATTTTAAGTATATTTCTGAAAATAAACTATTTTTCTTATGAGTATATATAACTAACACCAAAATTGACATCCGTATGTTTATTTTTGACCACATCATCAAAGCCTCCAACACCAAATTCAACCTACCTTATAGAATATTTTTTACCAAGGTCTGCAATCATTTCAAAGTGAATTTGACAAAAGAAAAGAAAACAAGTGCAAATTCCAACTATGATGAGTATAATAAGAAAACTTTAACTAAGATGGGATATAAGTATGTTGATGAGAAAAATATGTGAATACTAAAGGAGGAAAAAACTGGTGGTGGAAGTGCGATTCTAAGAACTAAGGGCAAACAAGTTGAAAGGGGTGAGATTTCAAGTGTTGCAAAGAAGTTGTTTCCCATGGCTTTAACTAGCAGCCTAGAAAAAATGTCTACTTTAATGAAAATATTGAAGAAAATGTAAGATTACAATAAAAAGATATTTGCTAAGATTGATGTTAAGGTAGAAAGCAATAGAAATTAAGGTGAGGGGTATTGTGCATGACAATAAGAGATTGAAGAGGGATATACTTAGATCCATTAATCTCTCTACTGAGTATCTTGGGGAATACATAAAAAGAGTAATTGGCATGGAATATCAACATCTAAACTCTCTAGCAATAGAGATTGTAGCCCAAGATAACAGTGAAGAAGAAGAAGAATAAGAAGATGATGATGATGAAGAAGAAGAAGAGGGTGAAAAAGAAATAGAAAATGGGGAAAAATAAGAAGGAGGAGATGAACAAGCAAAAGGAGCAGAGGAAGAACAAGGAAAAGACACACTAGCAAATGTGGACCTCCACTCCCCTTCAGAAACTGAATTTTATCTCCCAGCCTCATCTATTCTAACAAAAACCTATCACTGATATGGCCTAAGACCAAAAACTGGAAAGAAATTCTTCAACGATAAAGACACCCTTGTTGATCTATCTTTATCTCCACCTCCATCTCCCAAAACCACCTGAGCATCATTGCATTCACATTTTCATTTTACTATATATGTTGTTTAATTTGAAAGAATGGTATGCCATTCTCAAAATTTTTTGTATGTAATACTTGAATGTTTATTCAACGATGTGTGGTTGATTGGTTTGGTTGCTCACTTTTTCATAACATTAATATTATTTTAAGATTTTTTGCTATTGTATCTGTCTTTAAATTAGATTTATAACTACTTTTTTGATGAATTCACAAAATGGGGGAGAGAATACATACTCTCTAGTATTTGTTATTTTTAGGATCAAGCACCAAAAGCAAGAGAATACACTGCTTTTAGGATTTGTTATTTGGTTATGATTAAAATGCACCAAGTACTTGTATTATATAACGAAGGGGGAATTATTCAAAACCTCTATACTTGCAAAATGCAATGAAGCGTCAATTACACAAAAAAGGGAGAATAAAAATTTTTGGTATATATCTTCAACCTTCATCATTTAAATTAATTAGTTTTTGAGCTTGATATTTATATTATTGATTATATTAACTTAAGGTTTTGTCATCATCAAAAATGATGAGATTGTTGACTCCATGCTTTGATTTTAATTATCATAAAACTATGTGTTAAGTTGTCTAATGATCATAATTAAGTATGCAGCTTTGTTTTACTTTTAAATAACTTGAAGCTTGACAATTGGCATACATTACACTGGTTATATGTTGAGGGTTGTCAAGAAGGAATGAAGAATGGAAGAGCATGATGAAATGATACAACAAGATCATCTCATAAGTTTTTCAAGAGAGCTTTTGGGAAGGAGTTTGAAAAGAGTTTTTAGGAAAATAAGTTTTTCGAAGGCAATTTTTAGAAAGGAGATTAGAGAGAGTTTTTAGAAGGTATATTGGAGAAGAGATTTTAAAAAGTAGATTTGAAAAGAGATTTTGGAGAAGATTTAAAAAGAAAGTTTTGAAACGTAAGTGTGAAAAGTAATTTGGAAAGGGGTTTGAATGTGGACTTTTACAAGTCTCTAAAAATATTTCATTTTCCTAAAACGATTCTAACCATGAAGGGATTAGAACCATTCTAGGATTGTGGTTTTAAAAACAATAAAGATTTAAAAATATGGACTATAAAAATCACTTTAAATGTAACACTTTCCTAAAGCAATCCTAGCCATATAAAGACTAGAATCACCTTAGGATTGTGATTTTGAAAACAAGTTTGGAAAAAGAAGATTTAATGCAAGTTTTGAAAACGATTTTCAATACAAGTTTTGAAAACAAATTTGAAAACAAGTTCTAGAGAGATGCATGATCATGATATGCACAATGCAAGTTGCAGTCGTGAACATACAAGGTTAAAGGCTTTACCACATATCAAGGGGGCCAAACCCACATGGTCTCCGGTTAGACTAAGAGAAAGCCCCCGACACGATGAATTTCAATAGCCTAATCCTACACATGAACCGAGGAGTCCCTTGTTTCAAGCATGCAAGAAAGGGGAGTAGAAGATGGGAATTAAAATAGAAGAAAACCCAAGTGGGTTAGGAGAGAGAAGAGAGAAGGGAAATTGCATAAACGTAAATAGAGAGCCTATCTTGTATCTTCTTTGTTTTGCTTGCTTGCTTTACTTGCTATGTTTGTTTTGCTTTTCTTCGGTCTTCGAGAGCTTCCAAGTTGCAGCGCTTCAAGTCTTCAATGGAGTCTTCAAAGGCTAGTATACGAATATATAAAAGGGTATGTATGCTAGGGTTTAGTGTATAGGGGTTACGGTTTTATATATGGAGGCTAGGATTTGGAAAACCTAAAGAGAGTTAGGGTTTGGAAGGGTTTCAAGCTTTGTAATTCGAAAAACAGAGTTTTTCAACTAAGTTTAAGGACCCTTTTCATGCTGGAGGAGGCTCTGTATTTATAGACAAAAGACTGAACTGGCGCCTACTGCAGTGGCACTAGGCTAAAAATCCTACCGGCGCCACTAGGAGTGGTGCCAGGCCATTTTTTGGCTTGGTGCCAGCCACTTAGGAAACTTTTAAGGTCAACAAGCAACGTATCTTTCAAAGATTTGGGTGCCTGTACTAGTGACTACCATGCAATTTTTAGTCTGGCTTTACTATGAGTGACTTCGGAAGGTTTAGGAATAATTTAAAGGACCGGGAATGGCCTGGAGGGCTGGAAAGGGACAAGAACCCTTAGAATAGTGTCCTGGGGCTAGTAGACATGAAGAATGATGTCAAGATGTGTTGGAAGGGTTGACCGGGTTATTAGGGGCAAAACGGTCAATTAGGCCAGAAAGCTACTGGGATGGACTTGGAATGTTCCGAAAGAAGGCTTGAGGCTTGAAAACATTAACTAGAATGTTCCAGGAGATTGTCGGTTTGATACCCAGAGCTGGTGTGGTTGGAAAAGGCGACCGGCCACCAGGGACAAAATGGTCATTTTGCATTGGGCTTACCGAAATTGACTCAGAATGATCCGAAAAGATAATGGAAGGTCGGGAATACTATAAGAAGCATTCTCAGGAGGTTACTAGTTTGATACTCAGAGCCGATGTAGTTCTCGGAGCTTTCGGATGCCTAGGGGCAAAATGGTTATTTAGCTTTAAGTGGGCCCGAGCAGCAACCGGTGGACTAAATTGGAGTTTAGAAGTCAGGTTAGAGTCTGAATATGCATGTAATGTGTGAAAGTGAGCCCAGTCGGGCCAGAGATTGCCGAGCTGGCAAAAATGGGATGCTTACACAATCTTTTCAAAAATCAACTCTTTCTTAAGTTTGAACTTTCTAAATTCAAAACCTTTCTTAAAACAGAACTTTCTTAAAATGAAACTTTCCTAAAATAGAACTTTTTTATTTTAAAACTTTCCTAAATCTGAGATTTCTTAAATCCAATCTTTCTTAAACTCCAACTTTCCAAATCCTCCAAGTCTAACATTTAAGTCAAATCTTTTCAAATTTTTCAAGTTAAATTAAATCATTCTTAATCTCAAGTCGTTCCTAAGTCTTATCTTCCTAAGTCTAGGTTTCCTAAAACCAAGCTTTTCAAAACCAATCTTTTCAAATCTTCCAAGCCAATTTCAAATCAAAGTTCAATTTCCTAATCTTCCAATCCAAGTTCCAACTCAAACTCTTTTTCAAGTCAAACTTTCTATTTTCTATCGGACTCTAGTCCGAACTACGACTGACTTGATTCCCCAAAAGGGATACATAGGCAACCTTCACGAGTATGGTCATAACTTTTCTCAAATCTCTAATTCCACAATCTTTTTTAAGTTTCCAATTCCATAACTATTTTCAAATTTCTAATTCTACAATCTATTTTCAAATCTCTATTTTTAATCTCTAAAACTTTCCATTTTCAAATTCATTTCTAAAGTCAAATCAAGTTCTTTTCAAATCTATTTCAGAATCAAATCTTTCTATTGCACTTGCATATCATGCATCATGTCAATTTCTTTCTAAAAATTCTTTTCTAAAGTGGATAGTTATTGGACATTTATTAATCGAAGACTCTAATGAGTGAACCTAGGGTGAATAAACATGTAGGAACCGCAAGGGTGGGGTAGGGTGATGGCTTAGTGCATCTTCCCTACACGTAACCAACCCACGGACTTAGGATCACTGTTTTTTAAAGACCAAAATAGAGTTATTTTCAAAAAAGGGCTTACACTTTTTCAAAGGTTGCCAAATAACCTATTTTCTTAAAAACGCTCTTTTAAGGAAGTATTTTCAAAAAACCTTTTTCAAAAACCCTAAGTATGATTTTCGAATTGTGCTTAGTTTTA
Source organism: Euryodendron excelsum (assembly GCA_033060915.1). NCBI lineage: Eukaryota > Viridiplantae > Streptophyta > Magnoliopsida > Ericales > Pentaphylacaceae > Euryodendron > Euryodendron excelsum. Next base: position 4,418,529 of record CM065392.1, on the reverse strand, counting down.
GGTGACCTAACTCACCTTAATCAAGTTAAGTGGCGACTCCAAATTGTTTTCCAAAAGCTCTTCTTCAAAATCAATTTCAAATTCAAACCTAGTCGCATTCGTCCTTCTAGGAGGATGAGTTCTAACAAGAGAGCACTGTGTTTTTCTCACTTGTCTTTTTCAGGTGCGAAAAATCGAGGCGCGACGCACTCCCCCTCACCACCCCAACTCTACCGATAATTCACCCACATCACCTATAATAGAAGACACCAACAAACCAATTCACCCTCACATTGCTCACATCCTCTCTCTATTTAGTGTATATACAGAAAGCATAGTTGATTCTTATGGGTTTGTGTTCGATTGATAGTGCGATTAATGGGTACCAAAAAACCCATTTGATATTCCTTGGTTACTATGTGTTTGCTGATTGATGGAAGGAGCTTGATGTAAGATGTTGATATTGATGACAGTGATGGGTACGATGTTGGTGATGGGCATAATGGTGGTGATCGGGATGGTGATGGCTGTGGTTTGGGCATAGTGGTGATAGGGCACGAGGGTGGGCACTGACTTTAGTGGTGAACCCTCTCTCTCTCTCTCTCTCTCAAGTAAATAATTAGTGGTGGATATTGCATGTTGATGATGGTGATGCTAGTGATGGCTGTGGTTTGGGGTTGTATAAGGCAATGTAACGGACATTGCAGAAGGGTGGCTATGGCGGTGAAACCCTACCAACCCCTTTATGGCCAATTCTCCCTCTCTCTCAAGTAAATAACTAGAAAATTATGGTTTTTTTGGGGTTAGCCAAAGAATGGGGTTTGTGTTAGGGTTAGGGTTAGCTGGAGTGGTGGCTGGACTGGTGGGGGAAGGGGCATTTAAGGGTGGCGATAGGGCTTAAGTTAGGCTTTGGCTGGACTATAGGGAAGAGGATAGTGGGATATGTACTAAATATGTTTTAGTTAATTAAAGTTTTGTTAATTACATTCTTAAGGGTAGTTTAGAAATTTTAAAAGATTAAAGTTTGACTTAGTCAAGAAAAGGGGGAATTTGTTCCAAGTATCATAAAGAAAGGGAGGTCAATGTAATTTCTAAGACGTGAGGGGTAATTTGTGTATAAAGCTAATCTCATGGGTGGTTAGCATAATTTACTTTTTATTTTGACCATATCTATTTCCTTTACAGCCTTATTTGAATTTAGGGAGAGAAAAGGAAGAAAAAGTTTTCAAATAATCAAATTACAAACATATATATATATATATATATATATAGATTTAAATTTTAACTAGATATAAAAAAAATAGTGAATAGGAACCCACAATTAGATGCTTCGATCAATAGCTCATATATACATTGTTCCACATGCAGTAAGCTACTAAGCTCAAGTTGTTGTGTATGAAATGTGGATTGGAGTCCAAAAGCAATCACTTCACACAAGTTCTAGCCAAAGTTGTATGTCATTGCAACTAACAGCACCTCAGACCGGTAGGTACCTTGTCTTTTATGTGATTCCATATGTGATTTACAGAGCTAATTAGAGAACCCGATTGGCACGATTCAACTAAGAAACAATTCACTCACTCCATGGACTTCCTTGATGAAGCATCTTAATTCACAGTACAAATTACACCTTAAAACTAGGATTAATTACGTGAATATTCTCTCAACTATGACTTAATTTCAATTTACCCCTTTCAACTATAAAAGTGGACATTTTAACCCCTTAACTGTGAATTTGTCTCACTTTTTCCCTTGCGTTATGTTGCCATTTGAGAAATAAACGAAAACGGTTACATGACTAAAAAAGGCCAAAATGCCCTTACACTAAGATAAATAATTTTTTGGACAAAATTGTATTGGTCAATATTTTTTGGGTCAAAATTACATTAAAAGATGTCTATACATATGCATATATAAACATGCAGAAGTCATATATAAGCATACACACATATATGTAGATCAATTTATAGATATTATCTTAATGTAAGGATATTTTGGTCTATATTTTAGTCATATGACTATTTTCTGTTACTTTCTTAATCGAGAACCTAACGGTAGGGGTAAAGTGATATAATTTTATAATTGAAGGGTTCGAAATGTCTATATTTTTAGTTGAAGAGGTAAAGTGATACTGAATCATAATTGAAAGAATGTCCATGTAATTAATCTTTGAAACTAATAATCCAAAATCTAAGTTCGTAATTAATGGCTTGCCTACTAAACCCATGTATGGATAAAAAAATAAAAATAAAAATGGAAAGGACATTATCCTATCATATTAAACGTAGAAAGTGAACATGTGCCACAACTATGTCAAATCAATTCTCTGCCAATGCCCAAAACCAAACAAAATAAAAATAGGAAATAGTTCTACTAAAAGTTACAGAGCATCTATTTTAAACATATACAAACATAAATACTAAATAATAACCTACTTGGCTTCTAAGAAAATGGAGCAAAATTAAAAAAATTAAAAAAAAAAAAGAGAGAGACTGAGTTTATAAGTTCAGATGATTTGCTGGAATCAAAAGAGTACTCATATGAGCCTACAACAATTAATTATAGCATAAATGAGATGAGTTTTATCACTTTCTCAAAGCAAAATAACATAAAAATGAGATTAAATCAGCAGCCAGACAGAGGAAGAGTAAATACACTGCAAATTAAAAGGTTAATTACAAACACCTTCCTTAAATTATGACTCGATGTCACTAAGCCTCTTAAACTTTAAAATGTAACAAATTGACTTATAAATTATCAATTTGTATCAATTAACCCCTTCTATTAACAATCCGTTAGCAACCTATTAGGAGAGTAGATGAAAAATTGTAACTTGTACATATTTACAAAAGGTAATTTTATACCTAAATTACGGTTTTTTTTTTTTTTGTAATAGTTGTCTAATGACTAAAATACACCTAACATTGCCCCTATATTTACATGTCATTTTAAGAAAAATTTCAGTCACTAGGCAATTATAACAAAAAAATATTAATTTAGATATAAAATTATACTTTTGTAAACATGTACAGGTACTCAAATAACAATTTTTTATCTATTTTTTAAACAAATTGCTAACGTTGATTAATACAAGTTGATAGTTCAGGGAGTCAATTTATTACGTTTTAGAGTTTTGAAAGTTTTAGTTATACTGAGTTAGAGTTTAAGAGGTGTATTTATAATTAACCCTAAATTAAATTCGTATCCTATGTGAAACAGAAGAGAATTCTTCGATTTTCAATTAGACAACCACTTGAAAAGTCCACTTGATGCTTTAAACATGGAATTAAATTCCACCGTCCAAGCGGTGTGTATATTTGGATTGCTTTTTAAAAATGTCATAAACAAAAGCTTAAGCTAGTTTTAAAAAGTAATTTATTTACATTATTTTTCTAAATTTAAGCAAGTTTTAAAAGTCATTTGTTTTTTAGTAAAAACAAAGCACAATTTAAAAAAATCATAAGCTATTGAAAAAGCCACCATCCAAATACCTTTATAATAAGAATGGTAAGCAATGGGTCTGTCCCAGTGATTAAGTGCTTCAAAACAAGCTCAGAGGTTCAAACCCCGCTACCCCTTTCCTCTTTCTCCACCCACTTTGCCTCGTATAAAAAATAAAAGTGTTACTCTTTCCGGCAGTGACCTTGCTAAGATCACCCCCGTGGTGATTTGGATTGGAGAGGTGTATAATCCACTTAATCCGACTAACAAAAAACAAAACTTTTTTAAAAAACCATACCAAACTATACTTAAATATCTTCAGAAATGCTTAGATGTGAATAGACTTTGATTTCCAAATTTGTCTACTTCGGTGAGTATTGAAGATGATCTAAATCTTAAAATAAAGTTGCAATACCTTAATACACATTATTTTTTATCACTCTGCTGCGAGAAAAGGAATTTAAAACATTGCCTCATATTTATTCATGATTTCGACATGAAATTGTCACTCTTATGCCAGACAAGTAATTTAAAGTAGGCTTCTCTTGTAATCACTGTATCACATCAGTGATCTTAATGTGGGACCGTCGAACTAGAAAATTTTTTTATTGTTGCCAATGTATTTCCTTGAACTCTTTGTAATACAAAAATATGACATTATTTTTAAGAAGCTAGTGAGAACTTATTTGTGGTTTGTGCCTTTGAGAGGCTGGGCATGCTGACCGTTTATTAGCAATAAGTCGATTTTAAAACCATATAAGTTAATATATATATATATATATATTACGTAAAAATAGCCAGATAAATATCCTTTTCAAATCTGACAGAATTAGAGATCTCCAGTTCAATACATAAAGTTACAACACTAATCAAATTTTACAATTAATAGTGGACAAATTGCAATGTCATGTGGAGACGTGTGTTTCCCACCAAAGTTAGAAAGGAGCCTAATCCATTACGAAGTGATGGGGAAAAAAAAATGGCACCTACCAATAAAAGATATTTAAAAAAAAAAAACAACCTTATTAAGCTTAGGCTCAAAAGCAACAAGCAACGGATTAAGCTATGAGAAAGCCGTGGCGCATTAGCGCGTCCGTTTTCTCGTGTTAGCACATCTTAAAGTATTCCATCCCATTTTTAAGCTGGACAAAAAGTTTGAATTTTTCGAGAGATTCTCTTTTGTGCTACAATGGAGTGTCCTGATTATTGACTGCTTTACAGTTTGAACTAATTTTGAACTATTTTTTAGAAACTGCCCACAATTTCAACACTGAATCACCTTTCTTCTGCCACCTTTCTTACAGTCCTAATAACAAGAGTTTATCTAAAATTGGTCTGGCATGATCTACTACAACAAAAAAAAAAAAAAAAAAAAACCATGTCTAGCTCATTCAATCCAACGAGAAATGAAGGTTTTCACTCAAGTGATGAACATTTAAACCATGTTTGATATCAAAAAGATTAGAATTTATTTACCCTATTTTTGATCTTAGAGTTGTGGAGGAAAAGGAAAGGAAATAGAAAAGATATGAAAAGAAAATGAAGTGAAAGAAGCTACGTTGTTCTATTTTATTTTAATGGGTTTAGGTAAATCTGAAAAAAAATGAATAGGTATCGGTCAAAACAAAATCTCTTTTTCTATTTAGATAGCATCAGATAAAGCAATAAACATAAATACTTTCATTTCCCTTTTATTTTTCTTTCCTTGACAAATCCAATATCCAAATATAGTATTAGTATCTCAAAACTTCAGAGAGACATTGTGTAATCCAAAACTTCAATGCACAGGAAACCAACAGCAGAATATCTTAACACACTCGCTATAATTGCAAGGTTTATCGATCAATATATATTTAACCTCATTTTCTAGGCTTTTATTTTCCTTCTAACAGATGGGGACTTGCCACATGAACAATAATTGAATGAATAAATTGCTTTCTAATTTTTCTCTCTTTTCCAGTAAAAACAAGCTCCAAGAACAAAAAGTTCACCTCATTTTGTATACTAATTTTCCTATAAGAACTAAATACTCACATATTTCTCTGCTTCTGTTTGACAAGATTGGCTTCGGATCCCATGTCAGAAACTGTGGCTCTCTAGATGGCTGCTGTATGGATACTGCTCTCTATAAAGACTCTGCAATCGTTGCTTCAATCCGAATTCTCGTCAATGAGGAAAGCATCTTCAGGTGTCTGATTTTATCTAGCAAATAACCCCAATGTCATCAGAATCTCTTCAAGTATGTTCACTACTATGTTACTACTCTTGAACCCATTCCTATCAAGCATTCTTGCGGTAACCCATACTCCATTGTACGAGTAAGTTTTTGCCTCCAAGGATCATTATACAACTTGTAGTGTAGCACCTTCTAGAGCAACGGACAATTCAAATTCATCAGCTGAGATATTGTAGAACTATGTTAAACAAGTCAAGCAATACTTTAAACTCAAGAACCTTCACACAATGCCTTCCAATAGAAGACCCCTCTACAGCCTTAGCAAAGACAGTATGCAGCTTTTATGTGAATGTGTCTTGTGGATATCAGCATTAGATACAATACGGTTTTGAAAGCAGCCACATGAAATTTCATTATTTTTTTGTAGCAGACAATCTGCGTGAAAAAAAAAAAAAAAAAACTTTTTGCACAATTCAGGTATTAATATGATATCATGTTTATAAGATCAATGAAAATTGCTCTTATCTTCGTTCAGTTGCACAATGAACATTACTTTAGAACATCACTATCTACCTTTTATTGATAAGCTTAACTCCATATCACCAAAATGTTGAAAGCCCTGTCTAAGATAAGTTCTCTCCAGCACCAGAACATACATCAATAAGGTTTAGAATATATATGGCCACAACAGATGATGTTGAAGTCAATGTGTTCTCTATAAATATGTCATTCATCTATTGTTGTAGGCATTTGGATCACTTGATTAATTGCAAAATACAACCAAGTATTCCTTTATTTCCAGTATTACCCAACCAAAGTCATATGAATATAACAATGCTCTCTCTAAATATGAGCTTATAAAAATGAAACAGCATGCAAGGAAGAATATTAATGTTGTAGCAGCTTTTAGGCAAGGCAAGGATAATTTATACCTGTATGACTGTGACTTCTCAATAAAAACATAAAAGGTTTATACCTGTCTGACTGTGGCAAAGACATCATCTTCACTTAGTTGCAAAAGCTCTACAGCCCAATCATTCAATCGTCCAAATGCAGTTTTCTGCCGCTCAGCCTCAAGCAACATCGAATCACGATAGAAGAATCTCTGCCAAATCTTCTGTACGTTTGCCAACTTGACTTCTATTTCTGTCTCATTGAATCCCTTCAGACACAAAAGCTCAAGTTATTCAAAGTCTGCCAACTTCTAACAAGAAGTTTCATCCTATTCCCATTAAGAAACTTAAACAAAGAAATTACCCTGAGAATTTTTAGCAGATTTGGAATTTCATCTTCACGTATACGAACAGCAAAGGTTTCATAGTTGAGCACATTCTCGAATGGCAGGTAGATCCCATCCTAAAGATGGAAACCAAATTTAAAAAACATGAATGTTGGTTGTGATAACCAGATTACTAAGCATAGTTGCATTCAACTGGAAGATATCCTAAGAAATAACAATAGTTTGATGGTGCTTGTTTTATTTACTAGTGAAGGAAGTTAAAATTAACCACCAACTTTCATTCTGAAATGGCAGAAGGCTTCAAAATATTGTCCAAACCAAATTTCATTAGCAGTAAGGCGCAGGATTCTTCCCAAAATGTCATAAGCTGGCAAAACTTAAAGCTTATAATGAGCTTAATGACATGCAAGCATCAATTTCCTCAAGCTCAGATTTTATAGGAGAGAGAGAGAGAGAGAGAGAGAATCTTACGACCTGGATGATTACAGGAATGCAGCCTTGCAAAACACTATCTTCCATTCGACCACTCCACCCATCTCCAGGGAAAACCCCACAGAAAACAGAACTGGCCAAATCCTCGTGGTAATTTTCAGAACGTATTGGGGTCACAATCACATCTGCAGCATGCTGTTTCCCTAGCTTCCCTTCCTTATTTGGAGTTGATCCAAACTCTTCTGCCACTTTCTGCCTGATACCCATACTATACCTGAATAATACCACCAACAAATCAACCACATCTCCTATGAAATTCCATTTATAATATGTTACTTTTCAGGTTGTCAAGGACACTAGTATCTGACCAGCAAAAAATTGCAATGTTCTAAGCCTCGGGTAACATATTTCTTATACACAATCAGAAAATGTGGATTCAAAACAAACATTAAAAGCACTTCATCTTAACCAGAATAAGAAGAAGAGAGAAAAGGTAGGCGATAAAGAACATGTCGAAGAACATCATCCCTGAAAGTGGAACAATGCACATTGTATTTACCACATGCTCCGCCCTAACATTTTTCAAATTACTTACGTGGCTTCTGGTCTTCCATCCTCATAAGCTGGTCCTAGATTTCCGTTGAAATAAAAATAAGTCTTCCGCTTCTCACGGGACCTGCATACATGACATCAATAAATTCCATCATTTCTAGCATAAATTAAAATAGGGGTATTGTGTACGCACAAAACCAAAGTCAGAAACTTGAATGACTAGAATTTCTTTGAAAAGGCACATACCTAGTCCAAAGTTTTGAGGCCAAGGCATTTACATCAGGTCTTTTCCAGGCAGGAAGCACAAGATCTTTATCTGCATCAAAGCATGGATGGTTGCCTCTTCTGTCAGAAGAGATCTCGTCCCAATTGTCAGCCCAATATGCTGTTGTAGAATGGTTATGCTTTGAATTTCTATTTCCCCAATGGACCAACATCATGCTTTTCCATATCTCCTTAGGAGCATAGCAAGCACCTTCATCCCATGAAAAGGACTGCCTTGAGATAGAAAGGTAACAACATCAGCATACACACCATAAAATGTTGTACCACGAAGAAAAGATAAGCATTCTCTCTGCAGTTCTTTCTACACAGGTAAAAATGAAGTGTTTTTTTATCCACGTCATCGTCGTACCCAAATGTGGTCTCTTCCTGATGAGCGGTTCCAGTAGGGATATTGCTCGACAATGTGATCATATGCCTTCTTATAGAACTCCAGAGTTAGAGAGCTCCTTAACCCTCTGTGTTTCTGAAATGCAAAGTGGTAAACATTTTACAATGTAGCATGTGAAGCGAAATAGGACACACATACATTAAATTACAGGGCATTTAGAAAACTTTAAAAAAGATTTCTCAAAGTAATTGGAGCGGGGGCTTGTTGGGATAAATCATGGCATTCCTTCTGAGGAAAAATCACTTCTTTATTTTTTCTTTTTCCTTTGTCGTCTATCCTGCTCAAGAGATTAGTTCTTTTCTTTCTTTTGTTTTTTGCTAATCCTACTAACAAGCATTGCTCATGCTAGGTGATTTAACTGTTGTACTATAAATAATAAGTAAATACAATGTGGTATACAGGAGGAGGCGGCTAAAAAGATAAGAACTACAGCAGAGATAATCAGACAATTGCTTTACAGTCATAAATGGCATCTGATCTTTCTTTTTTCAACTTTATGGTAGGTAAATTGGTTAGATATGACAATAATGTAAACTAAGTAGTCACAAATGCAAACCTTTTCAGCTGAAAGACAAGTCGTATCTACATTAAAAAATACTACGGTTCACCAAGAGACTACGCCAATATCAAATGGGCTAGCAGTATGGAATTACGAATAGAAAGTCGTAAAATGATTTAAGAACAGGAACGACCAAGAATAAAGAGGTAGAAGAAGTACGGATAAAACAATAGGTCTTTTAGAATTTTTAATTATCCAGAGGACAAAGATGATCTTGTAGCAGAATCAGAAAACAAGGGATAAATGGCCATGTTGCCAAGAACTCAAAAAATCAAGAAGAATATTCTATTTGTAGCTAAAGAACAAAATAATCACAGGAAGATACTGTACGAAAATTGTTATCCTATTCTCTTAGCTAAAATGGATATGAATAAAACTAAGAGAAGACTGTATTAGGCAATAAATAACCCGAAGGGCAAAAGCCAATGGAAGATGCAGTTAATAAGCAACTCCCAATAGTGAAGACTTCTGACAAACTTGGAAGGACTAACTAGACATAAAGTAGATACCTACATTACACTAAACTCATTATGGAACACCACCATAATGAAATCTACAAATGATGAAGAGATCCCTAGAAGAGATTGCCCACAGAGGAAATTGTAACATAGAGAAGCCCCATGGTCATTATTTAAAAAATAAGGATGATTTCGGAAAAATGTTACTATTCAAGGATATCATAACAACTCTCTTAACATTTTACAACAAAACTAAAAGGGATGCAAAGGTTATTTTACAACTAGTGCTGTGCATATCTAGAAGAGATGAAGAGATACCCTAACTAAGACTAAGTACCATAAAACTCTACATATGTATGTATATATATCTATATTACCATGTCTGAAAAATTCCAGATGCTTGGATCAGATGGAAAACGTAGTCATGTGGCAGGGGAGGAAGACAATCTGGCTAATTCTAGATTGCCTATGACAAAGGTGGCTTATAGCTTAGACAATTGACACAGTATATTCTAAAGAGTAATTCATTTTTACATGTAGCTTTTGTTTGTTGAGCCAGAAAAAGAAAAGCATAAGAAAAAAGTTCTGAGACACTCTAGTAGGGACATTCACTAAGGACATTCACAAGGGATGGGCACGAGGGCAGTCTCTTAGAGTTGGGGTTTCTTGTACACAACTCTTGTGTCACCACATTTCTTCTGAGCTTATGGGCTAACTAAGTACTCATGCTAGAGACAAGTTTCATTGGTATATTAAATTTGTCCATAAATAGCTTCAAGTTGAATGGAATGCAAAGCCATATTATAAAGCAAAGATTAGAGTCTTGCGGCTTTTTTATGCTGCAATAGAATTCACTGCAAGAAATTTAGTAAGAAAATTAAGCAAGGTGTAGGAGTAGCAAAGACTAAAGACTAATGGCCTAGAGACAACTCAGAGTAATTGACTAGCAGATTTTAGCTCAAACTTCAGGAAGTATAGGCAAATGATGTAACACAATTCCAGCTCACTAGCTAAAGTAAGGGTAAACTATAAGGCTAAACTCCAGTCATTCATCTAGGATAGGAAAAGATACAGGTATCAAACTGAAAAGAAAAGTAACTTCTTTGGAACAGACAGGTAATCTTTAATGGCATGTACTTTAAGTAAACAAGAGAAGGCATGATTGATTATACAGGCATATTCAAGTTTAAGAAATTACGATGGTAGATGAATATGGCAGCACACATGAGAATTGGGACCCTTAGTAAGCTGATTATGTGATATCATAAATGGACCATTATCAAAATCGACAGCATATCCAGAAGGATTGATAATCAAGTAAAAAAGGTTGGCATAAGAAACCACTGCCCATTCATGCTTATGTACCTCCAAGCTCAAGTGGGGTGTGTCATCAGCACGAGTTATAATGCATGCATCAAGAACTGGGACAAAGAAAAAATCTGCTTCTTGACCATTTAAAGTTCGGTGAGGGCTAGCTAGGATACTTTCATAGAGTGCCATCTGCAAATAAAATGCATCATAAGAACTAAAAAATTATTACCTATTCAGTACTCATGTAAACTGGTCTCATTCTGGGCTCTGGTGATACCTGTGAACCATACAGCTGATCTGTCCACAATGTAGCATTATTCTCATCATATATTCTGTTTACACAGTGAAACTTGAAATGCCGTCCCTGCAAGAACCAATGATGGAATGTAAAAATGTAAAGGAGTTACCCTTGCACCATATCATTGACTACAACTACTTCATATTCTGACCTCAAGAAGATGACTGTTAAACTCTGGAGGCAAATCATAAACATATACAAGGGGCCTTTTCTTTTCTACCACTGCATTGAGATCAACAAGTTTCCCATCGTGTTGTGTAGCATCAGGAACATTAACCTGACCTGGTCGAAGCCATTGAGGCCACTCTCTTATGGATGAAAAAACAGATGGAACACTGCAATCTGTTCCATACCAGGCATCATCACACTGAAGAAAGAAATAAAAGCTAAGTCAAGAAAGGTCTAAAGATACAGACATTGTATAATTCACCCATATCTTCACCACACTTCTATATTTGCTAAAATAGTTAAGGGAACTGTAAAAGTGTAATCTACTTGATAAATTCTAGATGCCCAATTCAGAAGTTTCTCTAAGTTAACAACTTTACAATGACAACACATATCTATCTTTTACCAAACATAAACTCTATCTCCTGACGTAAATTCAGTCAAATTTTTCAAAAGTATTCAAAAAAAATTTTGAAGTTTCCAAGTTATTCTGAGAGCTATGGCTCATTTGTAAGAACATTGACTTTCCTAAATTTCTTCTCACTGCTTGTCCAATAAATTCCCAATTTCTAATATTCTTGAGCCAAATAAATTCCAAATCCTCAATTGGACACTATCCATTCTTCATGGACTTGTTGAAGACGTCCGAGTTTTCCTTGTTTGGTTGCCAAATTGCTTCTTAGTTGAGAGACAGAAAGATTTAAAGGATGAAGCAAGAGGTATGGCACACTGGTCCTATTTGTTTGATGTGGTTCATTCAGGGGGGAAAGCAACATAGCTTCTTAGGGAGTGGAGGTGCTGATTTACAGATTGAAGAGCATGTTTTGGGAAGCTCCTGTTTCTCGGGCTATGTGGAGAGTGAACCTCTCCCTAGGTTTTTTCAAAACTTCGCAAAGATATGGATTCCTTTGCTCAGGTAAAGTGTGCCCCAGTTGGCGCCTTTCAGCGACTTTGATATTTACTTATCCAAAATGTAAGCAAAGAAAAGTGTTGACATTTCTATTTTTTGTATTTTAACATTTCAAGTGAATAAGACAAGATGCTGAACATTCTAACTGTATGAAATACAAAATTACTACCTGACAAAATCCTCCGCGACATTGCCCGTGTCCAGAGCATTGATTGATACAAGTTGATAGCACGGGCACCTCACAGAATCGCCCCAACAAACCATCGTAATAGCAATCACATTCCTCATTAAATTGAACCTTGGAAGCATAAGCTTCTATTGGATCCACATTGCACCATCCCGGTTTGCTACCATTTACTGTGAATATATTATCCAGATCAGCTTTAGTCCAATCTGTCCGTTTGAGATCATCAGTTTCAGCAGGTATTCTGAAACAAATATCAGGCAGTCAACCGATTAATGTTTTGGGTCATATACTAATTTGTAAGTGTTTATTGGGATTGTAAGTACATTTTTTGGGTCATACACTAATTTGGAGTGTTCATTAGAATTTTAAGTACACTTACTTCACCTTGAATCCACATCCATAAGCAACAGGACGATTTGGGTACTTTGTGCCATCCCCACAAAAGCACATTGCTCTTGTTGTGTCACAAAAAGCAGGGCAAATGGAGGCGACCCAATGCCCATACGGTTGGTCCTGTGATCCTGGAAAGTTGCATTCCAGCTTCAGTCTTTCAGAGCACCCTTCACCTGTTCCATCATAAGCTATTACATGACCCGGGGAATTACATGATAGACCCAAAAGAGAAATTAAATAATATTCTGCTTTTTCAAATAACAAAAGACAGGACATTAAGTGAGAAAATGAAAATAAAAAGGAACAGTTTCAAAAGTAAAAAAGATTAATGAATCAATAGCAATTTTGGCCATAGCAAAGACGTTATTCAGTTGAAATTGTGTAATATGAAATAGCCTTGAGATATGAATAGGAAATGGGCAAATGTAAAAGCCAGACAAAAGAAAGCAAGGAATTGTCACAGGAAGAAGGGTCTATCCAGATAAAGCACTCAAGTGTATCCATCACAGATCTCCACCTGTGTTGATCCAGTGAATAATCAAACACTAGTGCTTAACAAGATACACAATAAGGACTAGTCGATTCAATGCAACAAAATCTATATTGCTGAGATAGAAATCCAGAAGAAGAAAAAAAAAAAAAAAAAAAAAAAAGAGTATCTATGGCTGCTAATTTGAAGAAATTGGGGCCCTAATAGGAACTAAAAACCTTGAAAAAGAGAGTATTTACACTACATATCACAGGCTTCCTATAATGGTCTGATAGCAATTGTTTTTACAATAAAATAAACCTCTGAAGTTAAATTTTGCTTACAGATCAATAAGAAAGATGAAAAGAAAAGAAAATTGTTAGCTGGCTTGAAAGACTAATCTCATCCACCTACAAGGTATCTATGCTGTGGTGCACCCTAAAGCTGGGGTTTGAATAAATAATAATGTGAATATTTTTTTGAAAACAGATTTTTGAAAAACAATGACCTCCACGCCATCCATCCACAAAAGACCCATGGAGGTGAACTTCTAATAATGAGAAAAACATAAATTATATTCCAAACTCATTTATGGGGATTAGAAAAGATGTAGTCCTATCAAAAGCCGCAATAAGCACGTCAAATGGAAGAGTATTGCTACCAATTTCAATTAAACCTTCCAATATTTTTGTCTTTTATCGCACAATCAATGGCCAAAAAAATCTTCTTTACTAGCCAGTTTCAAAATGCCACATTATGTAGTCAATTCATAAAGAAACTAAATAATAAAAAGATCAAAATTCTCATAGTACTCCAGTGGCTCTACATAATCTAAAAGAGAAGCTCAAAATATTGACCTGTGGAACAAAAAGCAATGGTCAATATTTAAAAACACCCGACCAGATAATTATTCACATGAAGAACTCCCTAACATTCTAAAAGCAACCTCAAAAGTGTTAGTTATCATTTGTGAGTGCACCAAAAAAATTAATTATTGACAAGTATAGACCACAGACAGTAATATTCCAAAAGCAACTTCCAACAAGCAATCCATATTTAGATCTTTTGCTTCGACAGGGTAACCCGTAAACAGTTCATAGTGATGAATAATGTACACTTATAAACCACATATTTCATGGTTATAGTTAAGAACTTAAGATGATAACTAAGATAGACAAAAACATCCTCTTCTAATTGCATATTCCAACTTAAAATTTTATTACTGATATCAATTAAAAGGAAGAAGTTAAAGAAAGTCCTCACCACTGAATCCATGAAAGCAGCGACATTGACCCAATTCATGATTACAAATGCCTTCACCACCACAGTTATTTTTGCAGCTCTTGCCACCAATTCTCTGAAAAGAAACCAATCATTGTAAGCAAACAACACTATCACAAGTGGAAGTCAATATGCATCCAACTTGAAGCATTAATTCGAGGAAGGGCTGCAAATTTTGCAAAACAGAGCACCCAAACATCTTGACAAAGTTTCAGACCTCAACTCACGACATTCAATACGCAAAGGAGACAATCAGCCCTACAGATGGTCGTGATATAACTATGAAGAGCTTTTTATGAACCAATATTGGAAGATATTTCAACTCTAACCAAAGAAGAGACACGAAAATCAACTTAAACAATCAGAACTCTCACTAAAAAAATCACGACACTCGTTACCTCAACAACTTTGATTGTTGTGGTAATTGAATCACAGCCCGATAACCACCTTCCTATCGCTGCCTTCCACATAGTACCACGGTAAACCACTGCCTTATGCAAGTCAGCTGGAAATCGAACGTCGAAACTTATAACGGGCTGTGGATTTTGCATAACATTGTCCTTGCCTCCATCAACTGATCCATTAATTTGGACACAGGTGCTCTGAGCTTTCTTAGTGCCCAAGTAATATAATGAGGGCACCACAGGAAACAAGAATAGATGAATAACCGAAATGAATGCCACAGTGGAAGCAATGGTTGCCACCAAAGCCCATGAGCACTTCCATTTCTGAATTGAGAACATAATCCTAAAGTCTTCCTTCTCGAGAAACTCAAAATCTGATCTTCGAATTCACATGAACCAATCTCTTTCTCTTCCAATCCTCAAACTCTACAGAAGTGGCCAACAAAATGTTAATGTCATGCTGCCTTCCAGAGATCGCACTCCTATAAATCAAGAAAATAACAGAACAATTTAAAAACAATAAACTGATTAAAGAACTGGGGCAAAATGAAAAATAGAAACGTCAACCTACAACCCATTAGATTCTTTGACAAAATAAATTAAGTCTCAGAACTTTGCCCGAATGTTTAACCCCCCACCCATTCATCATTTACAACGGGCAAAATTAATCAAATTAAATAATAAAGAATTGTTCATCTGCTATAACCCAAAAGGGAGGAAAATACTGTAAGACTGTTCTTCAAATGTAATCAAACAACAAAAGCAGTAATGGAGATATATAACTAAACCTACGAAATCCAAAAGATTCTACTAATTCACAACTAAGATGCAATGGAGAGCATTCAAAGTATTAAGATTCAATAAAAGTAAAGAATGAGATACGCAAACCTCACAACTCATGCGTGATTAAAACGCTCTCATCATCTCCCGTAAACAACACACCAAGAAAGGATATGCTCAATTACCCAGTGACAATTAGAGAAGAATTAAAAATAAAAATAAAATGGATGTACTGTAAGATAGTTAAGGCAACTTCAATTATATTGACATACAAACATTTACTTGTGGAAAGAAAGGGAGCGATTACCAATTGAATAAGAGCTGATGTTCCGTTTCCAACCTGACCCCATAAAATAAAAAATTGAATTCAAATGTTTCAAACTGGGAAATAAATATATGTATGTATGTGTATGCTATATAACCAACAGCGAAGAGAGAAAAGGAGAGGGAGGGAGAGATAATATAAAAGCCGCCAACGCTCTCCTGGAAGAATTTAAACAAACTGAACAGTGAAAGTATAACTGTAAACTACAGCCATGTATTACTGTGAAAATGATGGAAACTACTCCTCTTTTCCCCATAATTCTGCTTGATAATCAACCCCTGTTATGGGTGTTTTTGTCATTTTGCCACTCATATAAATCTCCAAATGCAAAGCTATACAGAGTGTTGGCAATTAGTAATGGAAATAAATAATTTGGGATTTTTTTCTATTTAGGCATTGCAAAGTTTGAATGCAAATCTGAAATTCTCCCAAAAGCTTGAAAGTCATTAAATGTTTGGGAAATACCAAATTTACCCTTACAATCAAATAACCAAAAACATAATTTGTTAAAAAGTTCAAGCGAATCCAAGTATCAAATACTTATTAAAATGCCCATTTGTTTGTGGTTTAGTTCATGCTGTCATTTTTTGAAATTCATGAAAATCAAGTTTTCTGAAAATTGTTTTCACCAAGACCATATTTGAGAAACTAGTTTCATAACTTGTTTTCGGAGAACTTTTGCCAAAAAAAAAAAAACCCAATTTTAGAAACTATTAAAAAGACATTTTTTTGAGTTTTCAGAATCATTTTTATACAAAAATGAAAACAATTGTGTTTTCAATGATCCCATTATTTGTTTCCAAGAATGCAAAAAATGAGAGTTCTCAATTTTTTGGGTTACAAGAACACTAAAAATTAAAACAAAAATGAAAACGGAACTGGTATGAAGGAATATTTAAGATTATGAATTCAAACTATGGATTTTTTTAAAACTATAAACTTAAATAAAAAAATAGTTGTTATGTTTCAATATGGGATTAGGCTTTATACTTCCTAAGTTTATGTTTTTTAAGTGATTAAAGACTTAAGTTTCTAAAATCTAAGATTAGGGTCTATGATTTTACAATTTTTAGGATTACAATTTTTTAGATTTGAAATGATAATTTAAGAGTATTTTAGGTAAACTGTCAAAACAATAATGATGATGAAATCAATTTCCTTATAATACAAGATTTGAACAATAACAATTAAAGCATTTACTGTTATTAACCCATTGTTAAGAATTGGAGGGACAGATTGAATTAAATGTTATGTGTTGCATTAAATATTATAAAACTAAATTATTTTCCAAACTAATATGTTTATATTTTGTTGAAAACTTGAAAGTGATACGGGAAAATGAAGACGTAAGGAAAGAAGGAAGAATATTTCTTTCCTATTTTTCCTCCTACCTTGGAAAGAAAAAGGAACTAATATGTCGAAGTGACTAGAACTATAAATTCTCACATGCTTTCAACATGTTTTCTTTTCCCATTATTTTTCGTGGCAGCCAAACAATAAAAATTATTTTCTTTTTTCTTTTCTCTTCCCAAATCTTTGAGTTGAATAGAATACTAAGATACTTTTTAGGAAAAGAAATAAAGTTTATTTCATGATAAATCACAAAATCCAATTGTAATTTTTCCATTCACTTACAACTAACAACTATTCCTATTACTCAAAAGGGATTTGAAGATTTAAGTCAATTTTAATCTATGATTAATGGAGAGAAAGAAAAAGAAAAGGGAAATAAAAAAAAGATAGGTTAAAAAAACTAAGTGAAAGAAGCTGAAATTTTCTTATATTTGGTTGGATTAGAAAAATGAGAAGAAAATTAATAGGTATTTGTCAAAAAATTTTAATTTTTTTGATTTGTTATACAAAAAATAGAAAATAAATTGGAATTCTTATATATTCATTTTCTATAAGTAACCAAACAAAAAGAACAATTTATTTTTACAAAAACTTGTTCATTTTCTTCCTCATTTTTCCAAACCAACCTAATGAAAGAAAAGAATTTAACTTATTTCCTTTTATTTTCTTTTACAATTTTTTCTCCTTCATTTTTCTTTCCCTCCATGAATTCAAGATAACATAATGTAAAAGATTCATGACAAAACGTCAAAATATATGACATATATGTACACAAATGTCGGCCTTTTTTTAAGACTCCCACAAGGTTCCTTGCTTGGTTGATAGCGAAATTGTTTCAAACAAGCAACCCAGCACACTTCTGGGGCAAAAAAAGTGAAGAAATTGTTTTCAAACAATCAAAATAATTGGTGTCGTTTTCTCAAATTTTTGTTTTTCGTGTTTTTGGCAACAAAAAATAGGAACTTCAAAAACATCACATTTTTCATGCCCTTTTTGTTTTCATATGAAAATGAATTTCAAAAATTCTAAAAAAAATCTTTTTGTTTCCTAAACCATAGTGCCCTTAGAAAAATTATACCAAAATATTTTTCGAAACCAATTTATCAAACATTTTTCAAAAAAAAAAAACTTAAAAACAAGAACAGTGACCACAACCAAGTCGGCCCTTTTATGTCATTCTATACGTGTAATAATTTGATAGTGCCTCATCTGCACAAGAGGAAGCTTTGACAAATAGGCTATTGTCCTTGGAACTGATTCATTCTCTGTTTCTTCTGTTCCATTTCTTTACAATTCTGTTTCCTTTACTCCAAGCAGAGGAACCCTCTCTCTGTCCTTCAAGTCAATGAAAACAACATCATCAATTTTATCCACTGTCCCTTTCTTCTCAGCAACAGGATTCTTCGTCACCAAGTTCTTCAATTCGCTGCAGAACTCTGTTATCTGAGTCAAAATCTCCTTACCAGCGAACAAATTTCTCGCTGAGAAAGCACTACTCAGCTTTGGTTTCCTATCACTTTGCAATGAATTGATGGGAGTATAGTTCAATTGCTTTTTATTCTCATTACTTGATACAATCATGGCTTTCTTTGATCTGGACTTAGTATTGGTTGGTGGTGTCAGCAAGCTGGGATTCTGATTCTCGCTCTCTTCATTCAATTTGTTTTGAAAATTTAGTTTGTTGTTCTTCATGGATCGCGAACTACAAATTTCGTTTGTTGAAGATGAATTGATTCCTCTGTAGAGAGAGAAACATTTAGAGAGAGCGAACGAGAGAAGGAAATGGAATGTGACAAAAAACAGAGAGTTTTGGTGTTTGGATAGTACTTGCAGTTTCGGTCTCTGAATGGAAGAATTCCAGATGTGGTCGCAGACCTTAGAAGCTTCAACTGAAAATCAAATATTTGAATAAATCGAACATTCAAATCCGTGAGTTTGAACAAATTATATTGATCCAAACCTTCGAATTACGGGTCGATTTACGAAAGTCTTTTACAGTCCTTGGATGCTGACAATCTGACAGAGAAAAAGAACAAGAAATTAATCATAACGCAGACAATGAAAGCAAAAGCTGAGCCAAAAACAGAGGACTACAGGAATGTTAATATGGGTTTCTGATTTTCTTTTCCTTCGGGTTTCTGGAGAACCAAGCAATGGATTATGAAGAAAAATGAAGAGGGTTCCTACCAGGGTTGCAGAACCACGCTTCGTCGTCGACTGGTTGGTCAGGTTCAGAGAGGTCGATCCATTGAGGTGCATTGATATTCTCATATATAACGTCTTGTACGAATATGGATTCGTAGTTGCTCCAATCAAAGCTTTCTGGGTCCATCCGTTGTAGTGAATCTGCAAGACAAAAATGAAAACAGAGTCAACAACAATATGGGCTAAGAGATTGAATGCCAAGAAATTCCTCTGTTTTTCAGATTTGCAATGAACTTCAGTCCCGTGAAAAGAGTAGAATATCGAACTGTAAGCTAGAGAGAGAGATTGTGAAGGGTTAGAGAGAGAACGTGGTGTTTATAGTAGTTATGCATAACGCATGAAAGAGGTGGAACTGTGGAATTACGGGGAAAAAAATATTTAAGGCATTTTTTACCGTTGGGAGCTTAGCTTTCCTTGAGAAAATGAATTAGAAATTAGTACTATTCAATTCCTTTGTTTGAACTCTAACTCCATGTGCCTGTTTCTATAATTGTATGTTTATAGGTACCAATTAAACTTTCTCGAATTGCCAATCTTCCTCTATAATGCTACACGAATAGAATTTTTGTACAAATAATATGAAATTGCCCCATTGCTATTTCATTGTCCTCACATGTCTTCAAGTTTACTTAGGTGTGACTTTGTTTTAGTTATGGAAAAAGCACTATGCAAAAAGTTAACTTCTCAATTTATTTTCTTGTCCACAAAACACAAGTGAAGGGGTCTCACTTCCATTTATTACTACTAAAGGATGGAGCACACGCAATGCGTGTGCAACTCGACGATGATTGTAAAAAATAGAAATTTTGGAGAAACTATTTTATTTATGAATTTTATATGGGCTTAACCATTCGAATTCCAATCTTGATTTACTTAAAGTGGGATGGGGAATGCTGGAAAGGCTCAACCCTGATGGGTTTGTGGTGATTCAAACTCCTCTAATTATAATTTAAAAGATTAAACTTTTGTTTTAGATTTCACTTTAACGTTTTTTTTTTTCGTCGATGAGTAATCATTGTTGGTTAGTAATGAAGCAATAGAAAAATATATTAGAGTGTTTTTTTTAGATGAAAGTGCACATTTAAAATTTAAACTCATCCCGCATGAACATATCCCTTGTATATTTTACCCAATCATAATACCATAACATCCATAACATAGCACGTAACACTCAATATATACAACCAATTTATGCTGAATAAATATAACAAAAATGCAACAAATTTTCTGTCGTCACCCTTATTTCCATTTCTACGGCAGGCAATAATCACACGAAATAATGTACAGAAGCCTTAATATACACGAAATAAAGAATTAAAGTCTGTGCGGACGCTTAATAACTCATACCCATCCAAGCAAAAAAACAGAAACCTGTGATAATAATGAACTAACCTCCTTGCTGCAGCATTTAACGCAATAACAACAGGTGATCATTCCGCTGAAGACCCGTACGTGTGTGGCTGCAGTTTGTAATTTTTTTTAGAGTCGCAACAACAGGTGGTTCGTGGAAATGGTGTTAGTTGGCTACTACAACAATAGAGAGGAGGAAGGCACACAATCCCGAATTAGAAGAAAGAATTGAAAATTCTGAAAACCAAAATTCAGTCACAACGATCATTATGATTTATGAAAGAGATTTCTAATCAGTGAAATATGAAATGCAACAAAGAACCGGGCAAAGAGATAGACCACAGAGGTGAAGAAAAGCAAGGCAACGAAGAACACATGCAGTAATCTAAAATGCTGTTAAAATAAAATTTGACTCTCCACCGGCGACAGTGACATTAATCGACAGCGGGTGAAGCAGACTACTCTCTAGCGTCGAAATACACAATGCCAAAGGTAATCCAAGTGGAAACAGCCCAAACCACTCATGAACAGAGTCCTGGAGAGTCATGAATAAAGTGGTCAAACAGCAGAGTTCTAGCGAATAGTTTGATGTAAGGTTTTGTTGATGTGTTTGCACTCGTATGCAATGGATCCTTCATGTTCACACGGATTCCTGAATGGTCTGATGGGTACATTGGCTGCGATGGAACTTGTTTGCTCTGCGATTATAGAACAAAAATTAATGAATTCAAACTATACAACAGTAAACAGAAAACTAGAGAGGGAATCTGAAATTGAATGAACCATTTTCAATTTGAAATAAAACCTCAAGGGAATGAAGAGAGGGCGGACAAAGGCAAGGAATGCGGGAAATCTGAACATTCACGAATCTGGCAAAGAGATTTGACTCCTGAGGGTAGACCACTGAGACTAAGAAAAGCAGGTTCTCTAGATGTTGGGAGAACAGTCCTAGAGCATTATGAGCAGGTTCTTGGAGCGTCAAGCCAAGTCCTCAATTTGTAGAGTCCTGCAGAAACTTGTTTGGTTGTTGATAAACGAGTTGGCAACGTTCTAGAACGCCGGGTCTGCTTGAAAGTGCTGTCAGTTTTATTTTATTTTTGTATGTCTTGGGCGTGTGTTTTTATTTTTTATTTTTTGTGATATGAGGATAGCATTTATAGGTTACTGTTCTGTTAACAGTACCAGATCAATGTTTTAGAATCAGAAAATACACATATTATAGTGTTTTTTTATATTTTTTATTTTTAAAAAAAATAAAAAAACATAATAGAAAGCAAAAACCAAACGGACCTAGTAAGAGGAATAGGTAGAGTAAATATTTGTTTTCTATTTGGCATTTACAGAAACTTGAAAATTAACCTAACATCAAATTTGGAGGGCACCAATCTAGTGTTCTACCTTTATATGTTAAAATAGATAAAACTCACTGCATTATGTCCACTGATAAAGTAGATTAAGAAATTAATTTATCAATACAAAAATATGTAATAGAGTTGCACGAGCTCCCACATGTAGAGAAACTGCAAGCTGGAATGCCAATTTCTCTTCGGTGGTGTTCCCAGCCTGCTTTGTAAACCGTGATTATCATTTCATTATCAATAAAATATATCTACTCTATGATATTAGAAAAAAAATTGGGTTTATATAATAAAAAAATTTATACAAAATTTTTAAATAAAATAATATGGTTGAATAAGAGCATTTTACATCAAAATATAACACCTTGCATAATAACTCTAAATTACAAAAATATAATTGTCACGTCATTTTGATGAGATTTTATGTTTAAATTTTTTGAAAGAATGTCATTCCTTTTCGTATAGAACAACGTGACTATTTGTGTCTTTTTATTTTAAATTAAGAATACGCACTAGTTTGACTCCTAATTTAAAACATACCACGATAGTGAATTTTTTTGTATAAAATTTTGTACAAATAAAATTTTCCTTCAAGTTTATACATTGTTTGACTTGATTTTAGGAGACAAATGTGCGTAATTTTATTTTAAAAAATTTTAAGACTAATTATTGACGTTCTTGAATTTTCTCGTACAACTTGATATTGTGATTTATTAGGAGATCAAGCCAACTGTAATTTGAAAATGTTGTCCATTCTAGCTAATATGAAACTCATAGTTGAGTGATTAGTTCAGGCTCAAGGCCATTCTTTTTTACTTTTATTTTTTGTGGTTTTGTTAATTGGGCCGGACACCAGGTTAGCTAAACAAAAAAGGCTTGAGGGGTTGAAATTACATCAAAGATTCTTATGTACCACCATGATATCATAAATGAACCATATATCATAATATCATAAATGAACCATATATCATCAAAAGGTTCAACCGTTATTACAAAATAAATATATTTTATTTATTTATAAAAGTTAATTGTCTTATAATACATATAAGAAAAATAAAGACAAAAACTAATGTGGAACCGTATTGGTAAAAGCACTAGATCAAGCAAAAGTCCAAAACGCAGCAGCCTTAAACCTGCCAAATTTTTGAATGGCAGCAATAAGCTGTGTTTAAAAGTTAAAATGAAATTGTACTTAATTACTGTGTGTCAGATTTTCAAATGTTCTGCTTCGTTACATTTTTTTTTTTCTACGTGTTCTTGGAAAAAAATAACTAACCTCTTTATTTGGTTGCAATTTCGGTTTTTTATTTTTTGAAATTTAAGAGAATTGTTTTCCTACTTCTGTCAAAGCTAGGTGTGTCCGTAGGTCTGGTCAGTTCAATTTGAATAGTCACTTGCTATTCGAACCAAAAATATTAGCTTACAAATTTTGAAATCGCTTTCAGCCAAATGGGTGATATGGTTAGTTCAGTTCGAGTTGAGTTCTGGTCAGATTATATTTGATTGGGTGAAAAAATTAATTTTTAATGTAAAAACATCAGGTTGGATTTGAGTTATAAAGACTGGATACCTGAATCGAATATAATTGAGTTAGTCGAAATCTACCCATAGGGTGATTGGTTTGAGTCAGTTAGCGTCTGTCGGATTGGATAGTTTTTTGAACAGTCTTAGTCAAAGCCATGTTTGGTAAAACGGTTTCCAAACTTATTTTCAAAAAAAATTTAAAAAACACCCTAGAACCAATAAAAATGTGTTTTCTTAGTTTCTAAAATTGTTTTTAGTTATAAATTAAAATAATATGAAAACGATAGTATTTTTTATGATCGCATTTTTTAGAAGGTGCAAATAAAAGACATTAGCCAAGTAATCAAGGGCAATAGGAGGGGTAACAATCCAAAGATTGAAAACAAATTCAGTTTTGGGTGTTATTTGTTCTCAGCTTAAACTCGTGTTCTTAGTTTTTGTAGCTTGAGCTTTTGTCATTACACAAAACACTGTTCCTGATTTAAGATGCAAATCATGAAACAACGGCAAAATTGCAAGACTAAGGAGGGATCAAGATATTCCCTTATTTTATATTTTTTGTCCACAATAAAAAAATAAATTTTTAATGAAAAATGCATTTAATGTGTTCATACTTAATTAATAGAGAATAGAATATCAATTACATCTTTGTTTTACACTATTTGATGCGTTCACACCCATTTAAAGGGGATAATATTGTAAAATTATAATATTTAAGCGTCTTTACTTCACCAAATGAACATCAATAATGGACCAAAAAAAAATACATAGGAGTATTATGCCATTTCTAGATAAATTATTTTTTTCATTAATAAAATTTTTAGTACTCTTAGAATACCACGTATCCTTGCTCCTTTAATGCATTTAAGGTAGGGTCCTTCACTTGTTAGGTAAGATATTTAACCTCACCTAATAGAGAGATTCACCATTATGTATATAATAGAGTAAGAATAGCATGGTGCTCCGAGAGCACTGATTAATTTCTTCAATTTTTAAGTATAGGTTATTGCAAATTTACATTATTTTAGTTGAAAGTCGGAAAATGCCACCAAAAGTGAACCTTTTTTTTTCCCTTACGAGTAATCCCACTCCCCACACCTAGGGCTGGACATTGGGCAGGCCGGGCTGGGTTCGGGCCAGGTCTACCCTACCTAATAACACCTTGGACAGTGGCCCGAGCCCGACCCGGCCCGATAATCAGGCCTTCACTTGATGCCTAAGCCCGTCCAAAAAAAAATTAAAATCCCAAGCCCGACCAAAATAAATATTTATTTATTTTTTATAAATATAAATGAGTATATATATATATATTTATTTTTAAACTAAATAAAACTATTCGGGCCGGGCCGGGCTTTAGAATACAATTCAGGCCCGGCCCGAAAATAAATAGGACTTAAAAAATCAGCTCAGCCCCTGATCCCACAGGCCTAAACTTTAATCCCAATCCCTTAAAAAATCGGGCCGAGCTAGGCGGGCCGATGTCCACGGCTACCCACACCCCCTGTATCGGTTGGGATCCGGTGCAGTACTAGGAAGAGTTGAGAATAGGATATTCGGGTTTTGTCCTCGTCATTGATTATTAGGCTGATGGTGTTGGTGAAATTGGACCTAGTGGGTGTGCAGGAGCTGGGTCAGGTTAGTGCCGACCCAGAATTGATCCGATTTGAGTTAATTCTATAGTTTGGTTTGGGGTCGAGTACCCTATTTTGTATCAAGTTTGATTTGATCACTTAATAATTGAAAAAGACTTAAATATATATCCTCAATTTCTTTGAAAAGTTAAAGAAACGTAAAAAAATAAATCAACAATATTTAAATATAGTATGTAATAATTTCAGGACATATATGCAATATGTATATAAAATTTAATAACATAAATATATTGGGTATCGGGTTGGGTCGGGTTCCAAATAATACTTACATGATAATCGAAACTGAAATGAATTAACCTGTTTGACTATTTTAAAACTCAGAATCGAACTTAACCTCTTACAGACATGCATACCAAACATTGAGCATAAATATAGGAAGGTGGCAGGAGGGAGGTTGGAGACCGTAGTTAATGCATGTCATGATTATGGTATGACATGTTACGTACTACATAGGTTAGAAACAAATATGATTAATTATATTTTATATTCTTACATTTTACATCAAATTTTATTTTAAGATTTTTACTTTTAATTTTAATAATTAAGTCATTATATTTTTAATTTATTACAATGTCAACTTTATGTTAATTTTTATTTAAAAAATAGATGAAAAATTCGCATATAACAAGCACGTTGTCTTTTTCAAGAGACAAATATATAAAATCATCCTTCTTCCTAATAATCTATCACAAATTTCTCTTAAATCACTCAAAATTTATGGATGTAATAAACTGTGTAATGCAATTAAACTTTACGTAAAAACTCTTAATTTTACTCGCATGTAATCCATGTAAGTCTTTAGGATGAAAAAGAGTTAGATTTTACATAATTGTTCCTTAAAAATGGTCATATAGTTATCACATGCGAATTTTCTGTCAATTTCCGAAACAGAATGTTGACTGCACAAATTTGAGGTATATGAACTTAATTTTTACCATTGAAAATGAATATACTAAAATAAAATTTGGTGTAAAGTGGAAGAATATAAAATATAATTAATCCAAAACAAAATATCTAATACAACAGTAATAAAACGCACATGATCACTAGCATTATTTCTGTCATAGTAGGCTGAAAACTTGGCGGGCCTCATCCATACAGTTGGCCCGTTCAAATTGGCAGGCTTTTAAGATAAATGGTGGTGGTGTCCTAATAGATACTCATACCGGTGAGTGGGACTGCCCTGTTTTTATAATCGTTTTCAAAATTTTTATTTTTACACTGGCATTTTAAAAAAATTTATAAAAAGTTTAAAAGGACTATTGTTTTCCAATTGTTTTCATTTTTGTATAAAATCATTTTTGAGAATTAATGAAACAATATACAATTGTTTTTCAAAAATTAGATGTTTCTAAAAAATGTTCACAAAAATAGTATGCTAAACAATTTTTTTTTTTAAAATAGATTTTGAAAAGAAACTAAAGACTTGGGTTAGTTTTTGAAGTTTTGTTTGTGTTTTTTCAAAAAATCAAAATATATAAAACATGTTTGGTAACTTCAAAATTATTATTTATTTTTTGTTAATTACACATTAAAATTATTCATTTACTATCTGTGGGCGGTGGTGGCCGGCAACCAAAGGTGTAGGTGTTGGTGGTGAAGGGTTGTGGGAGAGGAGAAGGGGGAAGACTTGAAAAACAAAAAACAAAAAAAAAATGAAACACAGAAAACCCTTTTTTTGTGTTTTCAAATTTGTACCAAGATTTTATTTTTTTATTTTCAAAAATAAAAATGAAAACAAGTATCTTATGTTTTATTTTTTAAAATTTCAAAAACATAACAATAGTTATTACGAAATAGGGGTATTATGATTTCTTATGTCATTTGCAAATATGCATATATATACATATATATGAATATTATTGTCAAAAAAGTAAACTAAACTAAAGAAAAGGAGCATAGTAATGTAATTGGCAATGACTTAATTGTGTTAGTCTCTTGGAGGCTTCCAATGCCACTTATGTTATGATTGGATATAAAGCATAAAAGAAAATGGAGATGAAATTACTTGTATACATTCATCTCTCTATAAGTAATTAAATTTGATTTTTCAAGAAATGACTATTCATTTTTCTTATTTTTAGTGCCAACCAAATAAAAGTAAGAAATTATTTCCTCATTTATTTTTTTCTTTTTTTTTCCTTTTTCTTAACAAATTCAAGTTGCCTCCAAACATAATCTTATCGGTATAAACAGAAAATTAAAAAAGAAAAAAAATAAAAGAAGCTAAGTCAAACCCACATGTATATTGTGTTCCCTATCTGAATTATATCTCTACTTCTTCTTGAATAGGGTGCTTGGAGTGGTTGTATTTCAATGACTTTGCTTTAGTGATGACAAGACAATAGGACTCTAACAAGGCCTCATAGGTGAGCTAATTAGCAAGATGTGGTTGGCCAACTTAAAAACAAAATGAAATTTAAAAAAAAAAAGTAAGATTGAAAAACATAAATACTTTTTCTAAATTATTGATTATTTATTAATGATAAAAAATAATATTTATTTATTCATTGGTGTTTTGTTTTGTTATGATAATTCATCAACCAAGCATAAGGACCTAGCCACTTATTGCAAAGCAAATATACAAAATCACCTATTAAATCACTATGACATGGTGGTTATGCAAAAATCACATATTTTATTATAGTGATTATCTAGATCGATTTCCTTCTCAAGAATTGGATGCACAATCCATACAAAGTAGTTTTGAATAAAGGTAGAAGAAAGATTAAAACAAAGGTCAAGAATGGTGAGAAAAATATTTTAACATTTTGGATTTAATTGACAATGTCGTTCCGAATAAAGTCAGAAAAATTCATATAACCAGCTTTTGAGTGAAATAAAGATTTACTGCATTTTTTCAAATAATAATAATTGAATTTGAACCCTTGGTTTATTTTTCTTAATGATAGTTGCATAATAATCTTAAATTGCTATACACCAAAACAAAGATGAAGACACGAATTAGTTCCAATTAATTTTTTATTTATTAGGAAATAGCAAAAAATTAATTTCTTGAACTTGGGAGTTGGGTTAAATAGGTTATTATAAATTGTTTTTAATTAATTTTTATTTACTAAGAAATATGCAAATATTATTCTTTATCTAGTTCTTTGGAAATAGAAATAGGTTGTCATATTCGGACCAAACCCGACCCAGTATTGTCCTACCTTGAAATGGGCAACGGCGTTTATTATGCCCGGTACCTGACACTCGCATCCACTGTTTCCTCATCGTCATCGATATAAACGATATTTATTTGAATTTAATACTCTATACTTGCCCCACCTCTCTCTCTCTCTCTCTCTCCTCTGGCGGTACCTCTATGATCTCACACTAGAAATACTCTCCCTCTCTCTCTCTCTAAATTTCGTCACTCGCTCTGTCTTCTCCCTCCTGTTCTTCGGCCATGGCGATTCCAGCGGCAGTTGTTATCGTCCCGTTGGGTGTTTTCTTCTTTATATCAGGTCTCGTCATTAATCTCGTCCAGGTAATAACGGGTCGTGAGTTCGACGTGTTAGTTTGTCTAGATTTGATTTGGCTGCGTTTATTTGGCTCTAATTTTGTGAGGTTTTACTCAAATTTTGAGTCGTATTTCTCATATTGGGGTTGTGGTGAATTTTCTCTGAAAATCCGCTGTGTTGATAGCTATGGAGTACTAGATATTGTTGTATGCTGATTACATTTGTCAATAGGGTTTATGGTAGAATAGAATTGATTGGCGGAGTTGCCCGTGTTCTTAGGTTTTCTTGTTCATTTGTGGTCTTCCCCAGCGTCTCTTTGGTTAACCTAATGGATTGCAACTATTTTTGTTCAGGCTATTTGCTATGTCCTTGTTCGGCCATTGTCAAAGAATACATACAGAAGGATTAACAGAGTGGTGGCAGAATTGTTGTGGTTGGAGCTCGTATGGGTTGTTGATTGGTGGGCAGGCGTTCAGGTGATAACCAAAGTCCATATTACGTAACTGGATCAACTTGCTAATATTTGTAGTTCTCGCACTAATGCTGTCTGGCTAACTATTTTCAAGCTATTTAATTTTTGGTTTTTGTTTTGGGATTACTTAGCTTGTGATCTTTTTTGTCTATGCCAATTGTGACTTCTAGGTGCTACAAAATAGTCATTTTGATGTTGAGCAGAACCCTCTTGCTACCGCACAAGGGGGATAGAGTATTCCTCAATCTTTTCGTTTAAAATATGATGGGCATCCCTTAATGAATACCAATGTTTACACAGTTCAAAAATTCACTTTTGTGCTGATTGACAAAGAAGTGATAAGTGTGCGGCCATACATGAATTAAACGAAACAGTGTAGCACTTGTAGATAGTACAATGCTAGCCCATATATATATATATATATACACACATATTACAATAGCAACTATTCCTAGCTTAAAGGAAGGGAGCCGCCCACCCATTTAGGTGTTTCTTGCATGGTGTTACTGGCTTTGTAGCAAACATAACAAGTTTAGGAACAAGTTGTAACAACCTCAGGCCCATGCTAGTGTGTTTTGAGTCGCCCATCAGCAGTTAGCATTGGGGGGTCTTGGGTATACTGGTAGGTTAATTCATTTTGGGTGAGTTCTTGAGTTTACTTGTATAACCGAAGGTCCTAAACCCCCATGCGAACTTTTGATGTGGGACTCACACTAAGGTGGTTTAGAGTTACACAAAGATGGTTATCTTAGAATCTAAGTTCAAAAATGACATTGGAGAAATTGAATACTATGCAACCAGAGGACATGGAAGGTGAGTTTTTTCTATGGTAATTAACATTGATAAATTCTCTTTGTCAGAGGCTTGGTTAGAACTCCAAAAATTATGAGATGGTGTGGGTGGTTAGTCACCCTATGAGAGAGGTTTTATTTGGAGAAAATGTTTTCCTTGTTAATTTAATTTTTCTTATAATTATCCCTTGTTTCTTTTCTCTTTTGTTTTTTTTTGGCATTAAGTAAGCCTAGGTTTACTATTAAAAATGGCACCACAAGGGTATAACTAGTGTGTAGATGTTTTCTATGCAATGAAATAAAACCTCTCCCCTTATAAATGTCTCTAAAGTGTTCACACTATCCAAGAAACTTCATAGAGGAGGATTTGGTCCTTCCACCAACCCAATTGTGTAACATACTCAAAAAGCTACTCTTCATATGATGAACTAGACCCTTTATACTATCAAAGGATTGGCTATTCCTATTGCCTCATACATCACATCAAACATAAAGAGTTGGCAACCAGGCATTCCTTCTCCTCCTAGCCAGCTTACTCTCTCTCCAAATATTTTAGGAATTTATCGATACGCTCAACATGGTCAACACTAATGCTTATAGCTCCCTTACCACTCTACAACGCATAAGGAGGTAATCCATCGATTCTCTGGCTCCTTGGACATATAACACCAAATAAGGAGGTCTTTTCCTTAATCATCCATCCATAGTGAGGATTTCTCTGAGGTGGTACCTAACCAGAAAGATGCCAACTTGAAGGAAATTTAGGGTTCTGTGGTTAGTTTTGGTTTAGGAAAGCTCGTGGTGTTAGAGCTTCAAATTTTGGAGAGCAATTAGCATTGGTGAAGCTGGATCATTTTAGATACGACAAGACAACTAATGATGATTGAAATTGCGTACCCATCCAAGGGTTCAAGTTTCAAATGGTATTATTGGAGTAGATCATCCCACTAAATATGAAGATTTGAAGTGGCATATAATTTTTTGAGTACTCCGTATATTTCATGCATTTGTGTGCAAACCTGGGCAGATGAAATAACACGAATATATCCGGTAAGTCTATTTGCGTCAACTGGCTAGTAGGAGCGAGGACTTTGGGATATGTTAGGTGTTTCATCGACCAATCATTTGGTTCACTGTCACTTACCTCTGGCTAAATGCCTTGGTTGCTGTGCCCTTGGCATGGCGAATGAAGAATCAGGCACACTCGCCATTTGCAGGCCTCTTTTGTCACTAGTGTTGTGGATGTTTTTTGATAGGTAAATTGGGTTATTGATTAATTACGACTAAAATGCCTGGTTTTGAAACGCTGGACCATTAGAGGGCTTGGATGACGGGAACTTAGAGTTTTATTCGTTAAGTCAAAGGCCGCGATGTAGATTAATGAGTAAAGGTTTGATTTTTGCCCTCCTTCCTCTCCTTTTCTTCACTGCATTCTCTCCACTAAAGTCTAGCTAGAATCAAATCCTTACCCTGTTAAAGCAAATCTCACGACCACAATCATAAATATTTCGAAACTTAAACTATTGGATGGAAAGATTCCTTTATATTTGTAGATTCCATGCATTTGTATAGTCTAGTAGCATTATCCAATTCCACTAGGGATAAAACTTAATAAATAAGAAACTGACGAATCAAAATATTTTAGACCTAGTAAGATTCATATAAAGACCTGTAGAAATATAGCTTGAGCCATAATATCACTTATGCTTTCATCCATTTGTAGCAAACTCAAAATTACTAGAATACCCTTTGTACTAATGCCTACTAAATTATAAATGAGTCCAGCAGCAAACTATCTATGAGTTACCATACTTTAAGACTAAATGCTACCACAGGCATTGTTCTTTGGACCAGAATGCTAATTGATAATTATTAGAACCTGGCTTTCATCTTAGGTACTTGTTTAGCCATTCGATGGAAGTGGCATCCAAACCTACTCAACTTAGAAGTCGCTTATTTAGTCCATTCCTTCCCTTGAGCCACTCTATCCACGCTATGCAAAAGGACTTGACTCAATAACTGCCTCAATCTTCCAATTGTGCGCTAGCCTCCAAAATACAAATTGGCAAGAAATTGTAGTCCTTGAAGCCCTCTTAATCAAATTTCATAACGAGTTGATTTTCATAACCTGGTTGATATTGGTGTGGATGGTTAGAGATGAGTAGGATGGTTAAGGGGGCCCTCTAAGTGGTAGACATGTAGGAGGCAAGCTTAGTAAAGAGGGGGAGAGAGAGAGAGAGAGAGAGAGAGAGAGAGAGAGTTGGGGGCACTCGGGGTGGGGCAGTAGTAGAGATCTAGAGGTGACAAGCCAAAGTTTCGAAGCCAAAAAAATGTTGATTACTTGCTCGGTGCCAAAGGAGGTGGCTCACTATATGGAGTAGACAGGCTATAGAGGCCAGCACACATGGTATGCCAAGGGCATGTTCTCGTGTAGGTGCTAGGGACATATGGCTACCTCTGCTAGCTTGACTCTTTGTTATTGGTGTAATCTCAACTAGTGGTGGAGCTCAAGGCTCTAGACAGTTTAAAGATAGTTGGGTGTGCTTTTTAAGTATGAAGGGCTACAAAGCACACCACATGGCTTTGTCTTGACATGGAGATGTCTTCATTTGGAGATAGTCTCTCTCTCTCTCTCTCTCTCTCTCTCTCTCTCTCTCTCTCTCTCTCTCTCACACACACACACACACACACACACACACACACACACACTAAGACCAGGCAAAGTATAACTCCCCAAATGGAGAATGGGACAAGTACCTACCTTAACAAATTTGCTTTTTTTTTTTTTAATTTATTTCATCAGTAAGGAAAAAGTATATTAATAAAAAGGCGCTAAGGGAGTGCCCCTCATGTACAAAAAGATCACAAGTCACAACAACCTATATGATATTTACATTGATCATTTAATGGAGAATGCAAAATTCAAAAATTTGGTCAAAGATGAATCTACTATGCCGTACACCCAACTACAAAATAGACAGAAATCTACTCTTCTGGTATGCCAAGGGCACGTTCTCGTGTAGGTGCTAGGAACATATGATTGCCTCTGCTAGCTTGACTCTTTGTTATTGATGTAATCTCAACTAGTAGTGGAGCTCAAGGCTCTAGACAGTTTAAAGATAGTTGGGTGTGCTTTTTAAGTATGAAGGGCTACGAAGCACGCCACGTGGCTTTGTCTTGATATGGAGATGTCTTCATTTGGAGATACTCTCTCTCTCTCTCTCTCTCACACACACACACACACACACACACACAGAGACCAGCCAATGTATAACTCCCCCAATGGAGAATGGGACGAGTACCTACCTTAACAAATTCGCTTTTTTTAATTTATTTCATCAGTAAGGAAAAAGTATATTAATAAAAAGGTGGGGAGTGCCCCTCATGTACAAAAAGATCCAAGTCACAACAACCTATATGATATTTACATTGATCATTTAATGGAGAATGCAAAATTCAAAAATTTGGTCAAAGATGAATCTACTATGCCAGACACCCAACTACAAAATAGACAGAAATCTACTCTTCAGCTCAAATGTGGGGGCTTCCATCCCATCAAAAGCTCTCTGATTCTGTTGCCCCCTTATAAGTCACATAAGAGCCAAAGTGAGCAGAGACCAAGCATCGCTCCTTCATGTTTGGTATGGAGTGTTGTTCCAAAGGACTGTGGTGGAGCTCCTATCTTCTTGGAAAAGGGGCTAGAGTGAACGAATCTTTAGCCAGTGAGCAATGAATGAGATGTTTGACTCCCCACTCCACCTGCACATGCAACATTAGTGACTTGAATTTGGCTCCTCCTAGTAAGGTTGTCACTAGTCAGGATTTTACCATGCGCCGCAGTCCACAAAGCAAAAAAGCGATCATCCCTTCAATCTTTTTGCATCTGATGATTTTGGGCCTTGCATGAGCCTTTTGAATCTCACTGGACGGGAGCCTTCTTATCGAGTTTTATTTTTTCACTTTCCCATATTTTTATTGTTTCATCGTGTTTCCTTGGATTACCTTGAATTTATCTAAAGTAGTCCTATGGAAATAAAAGTTTTACCCCAAAAAGTTGATAGGAAAGACAAAGAAGTGTTATTTAAAAATAACAAATTGTAGATGGAAATATTATTTTGAAGACATCAGAAGGTCCATATTTGTTTGGCATCCATTCTATGAACGTTTTTGTATCAGGATATTAGGGACATTCTATGTTGGAGTCATAATGTCTGTGTCTACCCAGAAAATATCTTGCTGAATCACTCTAAAACTTTTCCCATATGCTCATATACATGTATAGTTTCCTCCTTAAATCTAGTTTAGTGAAATAGAAAAACCTAGATTTTATAACGCTGAATTGCAGGGATAGCAGGAGTTAAAGACAAGGAATGGAATCCCATTACCAGGAATCCTGTTACTAGCAATAAGATTCATCTGTTAATGTTATTTAAGTGTTTGGATTAGTCAAGAACATCATATGGAAAAATGATTAGATTTTGAAATCTTGTGGGTCCAGCATTGTTATTTATGCTTGAATGGTCCAGGAATGTAGTATTTCCATGGTGGGTTGGGTTATGTGAATGAGATTTCTACTCAATGTAGCAATCTTATTTCTCCTTGGGAATGTAACTTGGAATGACATTCCTTGTCTTGCATGTATTAAACAAGATAACGAAGGAGGCTTGGAGTCATATTCCCATTCCCCTACCCATTCCTGCCATCCAAACATAACCTTGAAATTTTCTTGTATTGGCCTTTTTTCTTTCTTTCTTTAGTCCTCCTATTCCTTACTTTTTGTTTACAATTACTTCTCATAAGATAGTTTATCGGCCTTTCAGTTTTTAAATAGATGTGGAATTTTATTCGTTTGGTTCTTTTGTACAATGATGTACTACCAAGAAACTTGTTGAGTAACAGGAGAGACATTACTTGTGATCTGGGTCTTGCGATTTTATGTGTAAGCCCAAAATTCCACTTGGTGATAGTGAGTTACTTTGTGGCTGCAGATTAAACTGTTCACAGATTCGGAAACTTTTCGATTAATGGGTAAGCTTAAACTTTTTATTGGTTGAGTGCATGACACTCCTTTTTATTTGAGAGACGAACTTTATCTTATACTGGAAAATGCTGAGTAGCTTATTTTATTGGCTTATGTTGGTATATTTTCCAGGTAAAGAACATGCACTTGTCATGTGTAATCACAAAAGTGACATTGATTGGCTGGTTGGATGGGTTTTGGCTCAGGTGCTTATTTAACATACAGTTGCCTTTGATTTATGCGCATGCAGTGGCACAGACGCATATGCACATATATATATGAACATAATTTTATTTTTTGCATTTGTAGAGAGAGATGCACACTGATAATTGCATCATCAGATTTTTGGCTTTGACCAAAGATATGCGGGGCTCATGCAGTGGCCCAGACACGCATATGCACATATATATATATGTGTGTGTGTGTGTGTACGTAATTTTATTTTTTGCATTGGTACAGAGAGATGCACAATGATAATTGTACTATAAATATATTTCTCCATGCCAATGACACTGCAATTTAGATTGGTTTTATTGTCATATGGGGTTTATATTATGCCCTCCACTTATTAGTTGTTAAATAATCTTATAACAGCGATCAGGTTGCCTTGGTAGCGCATTAGCTGTAATGAAGAAATCATCAAAGGTCCTTCCGGTAAGAATTTCAACAGGCCATGTTCTGTAACTGCAATTGAGTTGAAAAGCATTTCGAGTTATATAGTTCAATTTAGATTGTGGCTGTTCAGTTCTTGATGGAGTGGCCTTTTGTCTCTGCCAAGATTAATGTGTTCTTAATTTGTGAATTTTTTGGGCCTTGATTGTCATACAGTATCTCTATCCATTGTCTAGTTGTAAGTGAGGGGAGAATCGACATAAACTCAAGGTCATAAAACTGTAACTAATGTCATAATAACATTTTCAACTGTGTGACAAAGTAATCTGGTCTTTTGACATTCAATTATTATCAACACTATTTTTGAATTTTGGATGACAACAT
This sequence comes from Euryodendron excelsum, assembly GCA_033060915.1. NCBI lineage: Eukaryota > Viridiplantae > Streptophyta > Magnoliopsida > Ericales > Pentaphylacaceae > Euryodendron > Euryodendron excelsum. The sequence goes on along the minus strand of CM065392.1, from coordinate 4,382,308 downwards.
TGCCATTGCCTACATTTTTTTATTATTACTTTCTATTTTCTGTTCTGTAAATAGAATACATGAAAATATAATAAGTTTGCATCGTTGCTGCTTTTATCTTCTCAACCTGCTCTTTTATTCCTTTTTTTTTTTTTCATAAGTAACTTTTTTTCTTTTTTTAAGGGGTGGTGGGGTTTGGGGTTTTAATTATTGGCTTGTCTTTTGAACAACCATATACCGCATACCTTCAAAGATATATTTGGAAGGATAAAGCTTTGTCCAATACATACAGGTCATAGGTTGGTCAATGTGGTTTTCCGAGTATCTCTTTCTTGAAAGAAGCTGGGCTAAGGATGAAAGCACAATAAAGGTATGGTTGTGTGTAAGACATTTCAAAATACATCTTATGTGCGTCTCTACAAGTGTGTATTTATGTGTTTGTGTGTTTTTGATGCTTGATTTTAAGTTGCCCTAATTGATCTTATTGAATCTTGTGGGATTGCATCTGCAGTCAGGTCTCCAACGGCTAAGAGATTACCCTCAGCCGTTTTGGTTGGCACTTTTTGTAGAAGGTACTCGCTTTACGCAGGCAAAGCTTTTAGCAGCTCAGGAGTATGCAGCTTCAACAGGGTTGCCTGTTCCTAGGAATGTTTTGATTCCTCGCACTAAGGTTAGACTTTCATTGCACCTCATATTAGAATAGAAGATGATGTGCTCTCTTCCTCCCCATCTCTGGTAGTTTCCATTTCTTCTGTGTGAATCCAATTTCATCTGGCTAGTTTGTGAATAACGTTCTCCCCACTTTTAGGAGCTAAAGTCCTTGTCTGCCAATATCTAAGTAAAAGGATAAACAAGTTATTTGAAATCCATGACAAGAAGGATTCCAGTTGCAGAAAGATCCTAATAAAGTATATATCTTCCATACCTTATCATTCACCTCCTTAGGTTTCCTAATCTAATGGCAATAACCAATCCTCCTATAAAATTATAATTTACAGCCCTAAATTCCTTAACTTTGAAGCCACCCATGCAAATGCAATCTTAATCTCATGGAATGTCTCTAAAGTATTAATTTGCTAATTGCCGTTATCCACACACACAGAATGTTCTCCTAGATAGTAAATACTCGTATTATTTATGTATCATATGCTTCTGTACGTAATAACCGTTTCTTGTATTCATAAGAAAGTTAATCGATAGTTCTGATATAATCTAATATAATCTCAACGTATAATGGATCCGATACATAACATGTAATTATAATGATACAACTATTGACCATTGAACTCATTTAACCTTATCAATTGCAGAAAAAACTTATACAACTCATGATTTGGAAGTCATTAATAGTATCATGCCACATATATATATATATATATATGTATTCCTTATTTGATATTTTTTCAATAGTTGATATGCTAAAATGATTAAACATCTTTTCTAGAACTTCATATTAATAGTTGAAAATAAAAAGTGGAAATTGATAAGTTAACCCTTCTTCTATCAAGTCTTGAAAGAATAAACAAAGAAAAATGAAATTTATTTATCTAGCAATTTAATTTGGTTGTTTGTTTTAAAAAGACTGAGAAATATGAGACAAAAATATTATTTACAAAAAAAATAGCTTATAAATACCACCATATTTTTTATCCCAAATTTTTTGTTAATATTTGTGTTATACCCACACATTTATACACTTGTATTTTTGGCTTTCTTGTAATTTTTGTGCTAAATTTTTTATCATGCTTTTCAAGAAAAAACGTACAACACTTTTATGTATAACATATCGTTCGGTGGCCTGGGTTTCACTAACTATGAATGTTGTGTACAAATGTACAATATGCACAGGATGAAAAGCTTATACAGCTGAGATATTAAGTTCTAACTTACATATGCCTTACGGTCCTTACCCCCTCCATGGTAGAAAAAAGGAGATAGGATTACTCACCTGACCAATCCGAAGCATTGGGCGAAGGGAATTTGCTATCTCACTTGGGCCCTTTTGAAATATGCGGTTAGTACAAGGCAAAATGTATTAAATGTTACATTGTGAAGGGGAGGCTCACCATAGTAAAATAATGGAAGCCTATATGTAACTGTATGCAAGTGTCGCATCTTTACGAATCAAGTTGTCAAGTTTGGGAGTTGTAAATGATATGATGTTCTGTTGGAGCTGTTGAATATAGTCAGTGCAAGATTGACACATTACGTACACATATATCCCCCAAGTGTTTGAAGCTTGCTGACACATTTCGGGGGAGTGTCTGACGAGTGTCGTCCTTGATAGAGGCACGACACCTTATTAGAAGTGTCTGTGTTTTTGAGTTAATACACCTTATAAAACTAAACTTACCCCAACAACATGCTAATATGACAAAAATTCTACAACTAAAACTACAGGAAGTCCTAAAAGACAAAATTCAGCATTATTATTTTAAAACTCCTTATAAGACTGATGACTAAGATATGTCAATTATATCATCTTATTATAGCACCGGTGTCAACTACAGGGCATCAATCCCCTGTAGTTGAATTTTGCCTCCAAATCTTGTAATTCTTGATACTTGAAAAAATAGCACCCAGTATCACATGCTAGTCTCCAGTAATCTTCAACTTTGAAACCATCTTCACAAATCCTTTGATATAACAAACTAATAGTCCATCGTCTTCTTACAGACACTTAATAACTAGAGTGCATAAAAACCTAAAGATGATCACCCATCTAAATTAGATCTGAAAAAATTGTTTCTCTTAATTGCCTCAATGGTCTTGGATCTTAATTTGTTTCAGCATTGCTATTTCTGCAAATCAGCCCTAGTTCAGTGCGTTTGGATTACATCTTGAAAAATCTATAATCACAAAGCTTAAGCTATTCCAAAATGCCACTTTTTTAAGTGGTTTTTTACAAGATGTGTTTGGTGTCTAAGCTGCTTTTTTAAGCCGAGTCAGTTAGGAAAAGGGGCTCTTTTAAGCGGCTTTTTGGGTTGAGCCAAACACTATTTTGACAAGCTATAAGCGTAAGCTATGAGGTGAATAATAAGGGGCTTTTGGGGGTGAAATTTCTGGCTTGTCTTGCTGGGCAACAGAATAAAATTTCTGGATGTACTGGGCAGATCCAATTGGATCTGATGTTGGTTTAGGCTTGGTTCCAAGTGTTTAATGGGTTTTTGAGATTTTGACCAAGTTTTCTTCCTTGTAGTTGTTTGCAAGTCTGTTCCCTTCTTGGGCTTCCAGGGTTTTTGGCCAACGTTTATGCATGATATGTGGATACTTGCCTTATTTCACTTCTTGTGATGCACAAAGACCGAAAAAAAAAAAAAAAACAAAAAAGGAAAGTCAGAACCCACCAAAACTCCCATCCTCTAATAATAATGGCGATGATATATTCTCAGATGAGGCTGTTATAAACTTCACTTAGTATAGGTTACCCCTCCTCTCACCTCTTCTCTTCTTCAGCCTGTACATGTTTTGCTTCTAGTAAGATGAGCCTATTGTTATTATTACATCTCCGTGCATTTGCATTGTATTGTGATGAAATTTTTGCATTTGTCAATTTTGATTGTGTTAGTCTTTTCACTGCGCAGTCATTCTCTTTTTCTGTGCTTGAAATTTACTCTTACTGGGTTTGGCCTGAAGAATCTATATCTATGCTTTCAGGGTTTTGTTTCAGCAGTAAGTAACATGCGATCATTTGTTCCTGCCATTTATGATGTAACGGTTGCTATTCCTAAAAATTCACCTTCACCTACAATGCTAAGGCTCTTTAGGGGGCAGCCTTCTGTGGTAAGCATTTGGAAGTTGGGTTTTGAAAAGTTGCACTAAGAAGTTTGGGTATATTTTAGCACTTGAATGTGGTTTCAAGTTTACTTATCAGCTCACCTTGTGGTTTCAAAGTTATTTGACATTGTTTCACGATGTTAGGTAAAATTTTGAACTTTTCCAAGAGCAATCAACTTTGTTATTCTTAAACTGAAACTCCATGTATTGATAATTACATGTAGGTAACCAAGGAAATGTAAGGAATCACTTACAAGTAGTGAATGGATCTGCCGCCTTTGGCAATTTCCTATTTATTTTAAATCTGCCAAATAAAATTTATGTTACATTGTAGATTTTTCGTTGCAGTTGCTACTGGGTCTCTAATGGTTGATCAATATGATCGTGGGAAAAGAAATGTCTGCTAGAAAGAAAGAACCATATGTAGTCATCATCGTGAACATTCTGGGAATTTTTCTTTTGTGCAGTATCATTATAAATATGAAGATGCTGTGTTTCTATGTGGCTTTAACAATTCACTGTCACTGTCCTGCAGATGCATGTGCACCTCAAGCGGCATTTGATGAAGGACTTGCCTGAATCAGAAGATGCTGTCGCACAATGGTGCAGAGATATATTTGTGGCTAAGGTGCTCTTGGCTTTCGTAAATTTATTTAGCTGGATGTTTATCATTCAAATTGTGCTATAACCTCTTGACTTTTCTTGGGTTTCTGAATTTAGCATGTTTCAAAAACTATCTTAAACCAGAAGATAATATGGAAACACGCACACGCACATATGTATAAATGTTTGTTTATGATGTTTGTAATTATATAGCTTTACCCTGGTTCATGATGCCTTTTATGAGTAATTTATCTGGCTTGCATATGTTGTGAATTTTTGTCCCGAGTTTCCATACTAACGTCTCACTGTTTGGTTTTGGCTTTACCAGGACAAGTTATTGGACAAGCATAATGCTGAAGACACTTTTGGTGACCAAGAACAGGATACTGGTCGGCCATTGAAATCCCTTGTGGTATGATACCTATCCAATTGAATTAGCCAAACTTCTAAACCATTCATAACCTATTTGTGTAGAGAGAGAAGAAAACTCATAGACGAACTCGGGTTGCATAGATTCTCTTGAACTATTCATAATCTACTTGTGTCAATAACAGGTGGTTGTCTCTTGGGCATGTCTGCTCATTTTCGGGATCTTAAAATTCATCCAGTGGACTTCACTTCTATCCTCATGGAAGGGTATTGCAATTTCGGCAATTGGCTTGGGCATTGTTACGGTCCTTATGCAGATCTTGATCCAATTCTCTCAGTCAGAGCGCTCAACTCCTGCCAAGGTTGCCCCAGCAAAGCCCAAGAATGGAGGCGAGCCTTCAAGAAGGGGACAAGATAAACCAGAGTAGATCACAGCTTTTTTTCCAAATCATCCATGGTGTCGGATCAATTCATCAATAGCCTGACATTTTGTGAACAAACGATATATGCATTACGCATCAACCTTACAATAGGATTTGTCCTTAAACTCTGTATTTTTCCAGTTGTTCTTAATTTTTGTAACAACGAACAGATTGCATGTGTATCAATTCATTGATTGCTGTTCAATTAGGGTTTATATCTGTATATCTCTGTTTTTAAAAGAAATTTCTAGGTAGAGTAAAATATTGCAATATGAAATTACCTATCCGGAGCAGCGGCGTTTTAGTCATTTTAATGCCCATGTCCATATGACCCATTTAATGAATGGGTTTGAACTTTTGACGGACCACCCTATTTCTGCCTTTTATATAGCTTATATCAGTGTATATATAGTTTTGACATCAAAAATAAATAATTAAACGGGTTTTCTGGATGTAGATAAATATATACACGCGTAGAGGAAGATTGTGTTTATGTAGTTGTTATTGGTATTTCTCATGAATTAGGAAACCCTACCCTTATGTAATTAGGATGTGTTACGGTTTCTATAAATATGCATTCTCTCTCATCTCCCTATATCTAAAACCTCCTCTCTCTCTCTCTCTCTCTCTCTCTCTAAAACCCTATTAAAGTTGTATCCCAAAGCCATTTCAAGTTATAATTGAACTACTTAGATTCAACATTTAAGTATTCACTACAGCTGCCATGGTAGGTCACGCGGGTCGTGGAAGACCACCAAAGAGGATCAGCAAGTGTAGCCTTCAGCCTCTTGTTAGTTCACTTGCCAAGTCAATAATCAAGAGAGCAAAAATTAAAACAATGGCAGATCTTATGAAGGACCACCTTATTTCAGATATTCCAAATTTATTGGACGTCTCAGAAAGAACACTTGATGATGTGGAAAGATTGGAAAAATTGCCTCAATGGATAGGAAAAGGGGAGAGGAAGAATAGAACAAGAAGGAAGAAATTAATCCCTCCTCCTTCTCCTCCTCCTACTACTACTACATCGAAAGATTGTTCAGAGCCATGGATGTGGGATATTGAAATTCCGGGACCAATTCCTGATGATATCTTTAGCCTAGCATGGCACGAGGATGAGAGTTTTTTATTAAATTTTTTTGATGATGTTTTGGATTTTGAAGATTAATGTAGTTCTCCGTATATTATGATATTCTTTGCATGTAAATAAAAAACAATTCTTTCAAAAGTGAAAAAAGTATCAAGATTTCATACCCAATTCTTGTAAGAACAATTTTTTTTTTTTGTTAATGACTTGGTATCTGGATAAGCTTGCGCATACCACAAGTCCACGGCTAATCCCTTTATTAGGTCTAAAATTGGTCAACCTAATGAATCCTAATTAGGTCAGTATTTCTCTAAAATCTTGTTTAATTTTGTTTTTAAAATAGTTTGGAAAAAAAATTACCCAATTAAGTTAAAGCAGTAGAGTACAAATTTAGAAAGCATAGCCCTTTCTTTGTGAGATTAGGATTTACTACAACGGAAAAATTGAACCAATGGAAAAAGCCAAAATCAAAGAAGAGGAACAACACAACAGGAAGCAAAAATTTAATCCCTCCCCCTCTTTCTCTAGAAGATGTTTCAAAGCCGTAGACGTGGGATGTTGAAATCCGGATCTTTACCTACTTTGGATAATAGTTTTCTTCTTTAAATTTTTTTTATTTTATAGCATTCTAGATTTTGAGGGTTAATGTGTTTTTTGGAAATATGATATTCTTGGCGTGTAATTAAAAACAAGGGTTAATTATAAATATATTCCCTAAACTATGACTCACTATCACTAAGTCATCTTAAATTCTAAAACATAATACATTGACCCTTAACTACAAATTTGTATCAATCAACATCTTTTGTTAGCAATCTTTTAGAAAAATGGATAAAAAAATTGTTACGTGACTTGTACATATTCACAAAAGTATAATTTTATACTTAAATTGATTTATTGTTGTTATAATAATTGTTTAATGACTTTTACATATTAAGTCATTAAACAATTATTATAACAACAACAAATACCTAAATTTAGGTATAAAATCATACTTTTATGAACATGTACAAGTTACGTGATAATTTTTCATTTACTCTCCTAACAGATTGCTAATATATTGTTAACAAAAAGGGTTGATTCATACAAATTACAAGTTTAGGGGGTCAATGTGTTACGTTTTAGAATTTAAGGGAGTTTGATATTGAATCATAGTTTAAGGGTGTGCTTGTAATTAACCTTAAAAACAATTGTTTCTTACCCCTACACTTTTACCTAGCAAAAAAAAAAAAAAAAAAATTTCTCAAGTGATAGGTTTTCAAATCCAATTCTTGTAAGAGCAATTATTTAGGGTGAGTTCATTGCCTAATGCCCCTAAAGAGCATCTATGAGTTCATGTTTTTTAGCTATCTGAGAGTTTTTTTTTCTTGCTACAGTACAGAGTGTCTATACCTTCAATCGATTATTCTCTTAAGCTTGTACATGGCCACTATTCATATGAATCATGTAAATTTTATACACCGTAAGAATGATGGTTAACTATAAGGAAATATGAGAAGGGATTCAAATAGCAAAAGTAAAATACATGGCCACCATTCACACCAGATGATTTCTCTCTAGTGATTTAAACAAAAAATTAAGAAAAAAAAACTCTTTCTATTATGCATTTCCTATACACATGTTCGATTCTAATACAATCAGATTGAATTGAAATGGTCAAAGTAAAGGTTTACATTTTTTTTTAATTATCGAGGTAAAGATTTACTATACAAACAAGTGTTGTATTAGGTTATTAGATACAAGTAAAAATTCCTTTTCGAGAATAAATCCATAAACAGGTACGTGGAAGGGCAATACATTTATACTAATATATAAAGGGAGAACAGTTGAAGCTATTTATATTTTTCTTTTTGCAAAATTGTCCTATTTGTAAAACTTCTTTGAACCGTTTAAGTAGCTTTGGTCTTCATTAAATTCTTGGGCAAATATGAAAACACAAGCAGGGTAGATAAATCAAAACTGCTACAAACCGCTATAATTTTACAATTTTTAATCAGTCAGGAGAAGGTTGTACAAAAAGAGAAGTGGAGAACGCTAAAATTAGTGCTACACATGGAAAGGTAATACATTTATACTAATATATAAAGGGAGAATAGTTAAAGCTTTTTATCTTTTTTCTTTTTCTAAAATTATCCCATTTGAAGAACTTCTTTGAACTGTATTAGTCCCTTTGGTCTTCATTAAATTCATGGGCAAATATGGAAACACAAGTAGAACAGAGAAATCAGAACTATTACAAACCGCTGTAATTTTATAATTTTTAATCCCTCAGGAGAAGGTTGTACAGGAAGAGGGGAGAGAATCGTGCAGTTAGTGCTACACTTTCCGGCCTTTAGAACCTTCTCAAAGTGTTCTGCATCAGTCAATTTATTATATTAATATATTAATGTTGTGTTTGGATCAATAATTTAATAAAAAAAAAATAGTAAAGCGAATATGAATTATCGTATATTTGATTATTAGAGAAAGTAAAGAAAAAAAAAAGGAAATAAGAATTTAGAATCACTCATTTTATTCTCTTTTACTTCACATTTTTCTTTCTTTCCTATTAATAAATTTGGGTGCCAAACCCAGGGTACGTGTTTGTTAACTTAAAACGCTGCAGTTAGTCGTCCCTTCGTATTTTTTGTCTTAGACGTAATTGCCTATGATACTGAGCGTGTGTATATATTGAATCCCAAAAGTTGTGTTTTCCAAGAAAATTTGCCATTTTGAATCATAAAAATTCTGCTGCACTTTGTTTTATCATATTTGTTTGGTTCAATTCACAACAGTTGGGTTCGTTTCATCCGGACCTTAAGAAAGAACAAAAAAAGAAAAGAATTTTATCTCTTCCAATATAACCACATTTAGTAGATACAATTTGGCTTGGGATTGCATTTGAATAGTTAGTGTAATACAAACTTGAGTTTTTCGGTTTTTGAAAAAAATATATATATATATATATATATTACATGTATATATATATATATATTATTTTTTTTTTGCCAATACTCATGTGGTTTAGTTACGTCCGATTATCTATTCTCGTACCTCTGTTGCTGAAGTCTTAAGTTTGACTCTCCTATGATGAACGTATATTGTGTTTGTTGGGTTTATTGTAAGGTTGTCTTTGTTAGACTATGTCCAAGAGGGAGTATCCACTTTGATATGTTTCTCATGATGTAATTATTTTCTATCAAATGTTAATATATATATATATATATATATATTTATTTAGTTATTTTTATGTTGTGAAATGTATGATTGAACACGCTTCGGGTATGCTCATCCTCTAGTCAGCAGTGGTTGTTGAGGTCTTAATCAATCAAGTGGTTGTGATTCCCACGTTGGCCAACCAAGGTTCCATCCTTAGGAACAAGCCATAAGAGATTTATCTCTTGTAAGTATCCTAGTTTAAGCATGGACAACCTATTTTTTACCAGACTGGAGAGGTGAGTAGATGCAGGGGTAGACTGACGCATGGCCGACTCAATTATAAATGAACTTTGTCCGACCAAATCTAATACTCATAACAAAAATTTTTTTACCCAGCCCAAACCTATTTACTCATTAAATTAGGGATTGATCCACACATTATAGTACTTGATTATCAACTTGAGATCTACTTTATAATATAAGTTTTAATAATTAATTTTCAAAAAGTGATAAGGATTGGTGGGTTTACTTAAATATTAGTTAAAATGAAGAAGGATATTGTCTATCTATTAATATATTTTCTTGTGAAGTTGACATTGATTTTACCGATTGCAACTGCATCAGTTGATAGAGCTTTTTCTACAATGAATATTATCAAGGTTTTACTCTATAATCACATGGGAGATAAGTGGATGAATGATTGCTTAGTAACATACATTAAAAGAGATATATTCAATACTATAAATAACGAAAGAGATTATTATAATTTGTCATATTAATTTAAACGTTATTTTGTGTTAAAAAAATATTTGTTATCAATATATAGAATTTTGAATATTATAATATTCTTTTCATTTATGAAAATTTATTATCTTACTTATAAACAATTGTTTAAGAATATTTTTCACCTCTATTAAAAAAAATTCCTTGGTCCGCCATTGAGTAGATGATTTGCACTTAACTAAATCAAAAAAGAATTAGTTGAAGTGCACCTAAGTTGGTCCAAGTAGCCCTTATCACAATACCATATTTGTTATGTAGTTTCAATTATTTCAAAATCAGAGCAAAGAAGTTAAGGAGATTCGAATTATGTAAAAGAATAGTAAAACAAATGGGGTACTATATATATATATATATATATATATTACAGGCATAATGTGTATAGTGCATATTTGTCATTTGGACCTTTCATGAATCCGGATAGGGCAGTGGTTCTCCCACATTTGGGTGGACCTTTGTTTATTAAATTACGTACCAAGAAATTTTTTTAGCAAGTGAAACCCTATACTTATCTAAATAGGATTTAATCTAGTTTCTATAAATCTCTCTCTCTCTCTCTCTCTCTCTCTCTCTCTCTCTCTCAAACCCTAATAAATCTGCATACCAAAGCCCTTTCAAGTTCTCATTGAACAACTACTTGATTTAGCAATTAAGTTCTTGCTAGAGCTGCCATGGCATATCACTGTGGTCCACGAAGGCAACCAAAGAGGACTAGCAATGGTAGCCTTCAACCTTCTATTGGTTTACTTCCCGAGATAATAATCAAGAAACCGAAAATTAGAACAATGACGCGCATTATGAAGGACTATCTTACCTTGGATGTTTCAAATTTATTCCCAAAAGGAACGCTTGATAATGCTGAAAGATTAGAAAAATTGCCCCTAGCGGAAAGGAAAAAAGAACGGGAACAATGGAAAAAAAAAAAAAAAAGAAGAAATTAATCTGTTCTCCTCCTACGTCAGAAGATTGTTTGAAGCCATGGATTTGGGATATTGAGATTCCGGGACCGATTCCTAATGATGTCATTGGCCTAGCATGGGACGAGGTTGAGAGTTTTTTATTAAAATTTTTTGACGATGCTCCAAATTTTGAGGGTTAATATAGTTTTCCGCGTATATGATAATTGAAAAACAATTCTTTTCTTTAAGTAAAAAGAATGTATCAAGATTGCTAGCTCTAGGGTTTCTCCAATTCTTGTAAGAACAATTTATTTAGGGTGAATTCAATGCATGATGATCCTTTAAAGCAAGTATGAAGCTGTTCACAAAAAAGAAAAATGAAAAAAGAAACAAATTTATTTGTTTTTGGTAAAGATCAAGTGGTTTTGATTATAATAGAATTACTAAATCAGCAAGCACAAGAGTCTTCCTGTTGAATTAAGTCATTTGGTGAACATATATAGATGGTTTTACGTAATGGATTTGCAAAACTGAAATCTCATCCGGTAACTTAAAAATAAAAAAAATAAAAAAAAAAAAGAAATCTCATTGGATAGCACAATAGAATGGAGAGAATTCTCGGTTGAACAATAACATTTTTTTGAAAAAAGTCTAGTAATTACGTAATATAGAGTTTTTTTGATACTCGATAATTAAGTTTTTCTTTAAGAGCTCTTCATCTATAACAAATTTATGTGGCTAATGTCATAAAACATTAATATCATAATGTAATAGGAATAAGTACTGTACATACAATACTATCTCACTACTAAATTCTCGATACGAGTCTCAAGTGGCACATGTTAAACTTAATTGATACTTGTGAGTTGCAAGTAATTGTAAATATTTAGAATTTACACTGTATGGTTGTGTGACACAACATGTGTCCAATGTGACATTGCCTTGAGGAGATTCCAACCTCCTATAAAAAAAAAATATATATATATATATATATATAACCTAATTCAATGCATGATGACCTTTTAATGCATATAAATTGTTGTATCTTGAAGTGGCAAAAGCCCTTTTGAATTAGCAATAGAACTGCCTTTGATTTAATTTAGCAAGCTAAATCAGTAATGTTGTGTTTAAAAATCAACATATAAAGTACTAATTATTTTATCTTAAATTTGAAATTTGCTAGTAGTGAGATTGAATTCCTTAGTTGTGTTTTTTGTTTTTGATAAAATAAAGGGCCAAAACTCGAGAGGAGAAGGATAAGTTGAGCATGTGCCATCATGAAATGGTTAGAGGAGCTAACCCTACTTCCTTTCTCAGTATAGTTTTATAACTATTATAGTTGCAAATTGATTATATATAGGCTGTTTGGTACAATTTTTTTTAAGTTTCTGACTTTTTTGGCTTATAAGCAAAAAAATTAAAATTTTTTGCTTTTTTGTTTTTGTTTTTTGCTGTTTTACTTAGCTTATAAAAGCAAAAAAAAACTAAAAAAAAATATTTTTATTGCTTATAAGCAATAAAAGTAAAATAAAAAAAACTAAATTTAAGCTCTACAAACAGACCCATAGTTTTAATTATTTCGAAATCAGAGTAATGAGATACGAGATCCAAGTCGAGTGAAAAGAAAAGATGTCAACAAGCCATGCACATAGCTATTTGTCTATTTATTCAATTACTTAAGAAGTTAAAAGTAATTAATCCTATTCAACATGCAGAATATATGAAAAATAAAAACTTGAATAAATAAAAAAACATGATTTTCTACTTTATTATGGAGAGGAAGTCCATTGAAACGTAATCTAATAGAAAAGGGTCCTAATCGATCCAGAGCTAGGAATATTACACCCAAGCATAATCCGAACTCACGAACTATGTGGTAAACGAAAAAAACTTTCAAAATTTCTTTTTATTTTTTATGCTTACGGAGGAATAATTTGAAAAATTTAAGGCACACCTTCCTAAGTGAAAAAATAAAAAAATAAAAGCCAAGAAAATAATAGAAAAAAATTGTAGAGATAGTAACATTGTTTGGAACTTGGGGGAGGAAAGAGAAGGGAAGGGAAGATAATTAAAAATTTCTTTTTCCTGTTTAATTCAACCTAAGAGGGAAATGAAAGAGAAAATGAGAGAAAGAGAAGGAAAAGGCAAGGGGAAAAAAACAATTATTCTTTCTTTTTCTTCCTTATTTAATTCTAGTTTCTTTTTATTTTCTTTACAAAACTAAATACGAAACAAAAATTTTTTTTCTTTTTTGCTCTTTCTCTTCTATTCCCTTCTCTCCCCTAAGTTCCAAACAAGTAGATACGGAACTAGCTAGAGGGGGAATTATAACCCCCTATATATAATATATAATATATATATATATATGTAATAACCTAACAAAATTCTATTTTATTGGCAACCCCCCACAATTTGGAACCCCTCTTAAGGCCCTATCCAATAAAGAAAAATACTATTCTCCCAAAAAAATTATACAAACAAAACGACGCGGAGGAATGGTAGGAAAATTTTTGTAATTAAAGTTATTTAGTGTTTTGTTTTAAAGTGAAAAACCATAATTCAACTCAATTATTCTATAAAAAATTACGTAAATGTACATTTTATGTTTGAATAAATGTTATGTACAGTGGTTTATGGATCCTACCATCTTTTATTTTGTATATCCTAACCCAATAAAATCCACAGTCAACACGTTTACACGTTTTATATTGATTGTGCTTGTGCTTGTACTTGTACTTATGCTTTTAGTTTTACTGTAATTACAGAATGATTTTTGTCAATCATGAATATTGTCAAAACTATACTTTAAAATAAAATAAAGGATGATTTTTTCATGAATTGTTTGATTTTCTACATTGAAAAACAAGCTGCCACCTGACATAACATAATATCAACCATAGATAACTTTCAAATTTTGAAAGAATATTGAGTTCATTTGAGCAGATGATTGAGTTGAAATGTACTTGAAAACAACTATTTTTTTTTTCTCCGTATTTTGTTGAGGCAAAATTGAAATTGCTGATTTTATTTTTTATGTAGAAATTTAGTATTGCATATACTTGGATTTAAACTTAAAATAATCGGTACACTTGTGTTTCAAATATTGACATCCCTCATAATTTTCTCAAAATAAAATTCTGATTTTGCCATGCAAACGTGCACTTACCAGTTTTAGCAGCAGTTTAACAACACGGAGAAGAGTGCAGCATTTTGTTTTTTTTCTTTTGGCTCATCTTTTTCCTAACTCTAATCATTAACCTAATTATTATTTGGTACGAAAGCAAATTGGTTTGTGACGTTTGCAAAAAAATTTTTTTTGCGGCCAGAGGTGTTCGGCTCGTCCACATTAGGATTTGGAGGATTCACAAAAAGTAAATTTATAGCAGTTTGTCCCTTAGGACTAAGGACGTATGAGTATAATGTGTCAATCTCCACCAAACTACTCGGATATTTATTTATTTAACAAAATTTAGTATATAGTAGGGGTGGCCATGGGCTCGCCTATAAATTATAGGGCTTGAGAGTTTTTTTTTAGGCCCAGTTAGTTTAATGGACAGGCTTGAGAATTATCTTTAAAACCCGACCCGGCTTGGCCAACTCAAAGAATATATAAAATAATATATATATGTGTATATAATTAAAGTTTATGTTATTCAATAATATTCTTAGAGAAAAAAATATTTATTAAATAAATTTTAGGTTAAATGGGTGGGCTTGAGAATTCAACTCTTTTAATTAAGTGGGCTTGAGATTTAATTTTAGGCCCAATGAGATTTATTTCTAGTGTAGATAGAGGTGCACAAAGGAACCGAAAAATCAGATAACCGAATCAATCTAGTCTTTATGGGTTGGTTTGGTTCGGTTATAGGTCTAAAAAATATCAAATTGATAAATTCGATTTGATTCTTAGGTTGGCAATTTTTTTTACCTGAGACCCAAATTGACCCAGCCCAACCCAAAAACCCTATCTATATATGCAATAAGTTTGTAAATATTGCATATATGTCTTTAAACTATTGTTATTTTGTACTTCATTATTTTTAATATGAGTTTATATATTATTATTATTTAATTATTTCAAAAAAATTTGAGGAAGCAATATTATTCTTATTTTTAAATAAAGAAACTACTTTTCACATCATAAAAGTGAACCTAATCCAATCTAAACTAGAGCTGAACCAGCTCGATGCCTGAAATTGAAACAAACAAATTCAAGTTGGTTCGGTTTGATTTCATGAAATAATTGATTTGGTTTTGGGTCTAAAATTTTGAAATCAATCAACATTGAGTTGGTTCTAAGTTTAGCATGGATCGAAATCAACTCGACTCATACACATTCCTACGTGTAGGCCCCACCCCCTAGTATATATTAGGGCTGTACATGGGTCGAGTTAGGTCCAGTTCGTGCTAGACACAGAATTGACCCGATATTAATCGGTTCTAGAATTTTTGACCCATAATCGAACCGATCATCAAAGAAATCGAACCAAATCACCCCAAGTTGATTCGGTTCTATGTCTCGGGTTGGTTCGGTCCAGATCGGGTTGGGTCAGGTTGGTTCCAGTTTATTATATATTTTAAAACTTATTTATTTGAAAAAATAAAATAATAAATTGATCTTGCATCCTTAATGTTAAAAAAATAATAAAAAATACTATATAAACACAAATCAATAATAATTAATTACAAATAATAATAATTGAATGACATATATACAATATATGTAGACTTTTATGATATATAAAAATCTAATATTGGTTCGGTTCTTAAATTGATTCGGGTTCAAAATATGTAAAATTGAAAATCAATTGAACAGATTGATTTGATATTTTTCAAGACCCGAACCGAGCCGAACCGATTAATCACAGACCCAAACCAAATTATCCTAAAGGGGCCGAGTTAGTTCGGTACGAGTTTATTTTTTTTAGCTGGTGTGTACACCCTGGTATATATAGTTACCGTTAGTGATTACGGGTTAGTTTTTTCAGTCTTTTATAATTTTTTTTTTAATTTTAACAAGAAATTGTCCTTTTAAATTTTTAATGAATCGATTGTTGCTCCGCGGCTGTATGGGCAGCGCCGAACGGCTCAAGAAAAAACCTGAATGACCCTCTCTGCTCTGCCGCCGCCCTAACCGGTTCGCTTCCTTCCCTAGCCTTCTTCAGTGCCAGAGCCCTGCTCTCCCTCTCTCTCTCTCTCTCTCTCTCTCTCTCTTATTTACATACACACGCATACACGTAAACTTGTATTTCAGCATACGAATTCGTGAATAGAATATGGCTCATACGACTGAGGTACCTCTCTTCTCTCTCTCTCTGTTTGCTATTGTTTTGACGATTACCTTTAAAAGGCGTGCTTGTTGTTTACCGAATTCTCAGATAGTACTTTGTATTGGAATGGAACGAATTTGATGGAAGAGGTTTCTTTTTGAAACCTGTTTGAACTTTGAACCAATTCTTGCGAAAAGTGCAGTTTTTTTATTATTAATATTTTTCTCTCGATGTTTCCTGATTTATGAATTACTAAGTTTAAGTTCGTAGTGTTGCTGCACTTCGAATGAATTGTTTTACTTTTTCTTCTTAATTTTCACGCATGTGCGCTTACGCAATTCAGTTTTTAGTGTAGTCCTCACTCTCAAGTTTATTTCAGGGTGTGTCGGAGAGCGTGGAGGCTGTCCAGTTCAGTTTCATGACAGATGAGGAGGTGAGGAGGCACAGTGTTGTGAAGATCACAAACCCTATTTTGCTTGACAGTGTAGAGAGGCCCGTCCCTGGAGGGCTGTATGATCCAGCAATGGGGCCACTAGATGACCATACACCGTATGTCTCTACATATATGCCTGTATCCATCCTATAACATTTACATGGCTTTTTAACTTCTATATTTTCAGCAACATGCTTCTTTGCATCTGTATGAGAATCTCACCCTATAAATGAGAATTTGATAATTTAATAATGGTAGTAGAATGAAAGAGGATCACCATTGTCTATAGCTCTGGCACATGAATGTCTTCGTTGAATACTAATACATATTGTCATAAGATTAATATACATTGGTAAAGAGATCCATTTGTATTTTGGTCTCATAGAGGTATGGTTTTGATAGATTCATTGCTGTCCAATATGTACCAAATGGCTATGTGCTTTATGAGATTTTTTGAGTGTTAATTTTACTTTAGAGTTCCCATTGACCGTCCCAAGTATTTTGTTAACACTGTATATACCAAAGGATGTCATGGGTGGTGATTATTTGCCTCCTTTTGTTTGGATTGCGTTACCAGATTGTTTATACCCAAAAATGACAATCCCAGGTGGAGGGTTGAGACTTGGTAATCAGAGGAATACCGTATGGAATGGAAGGGAGAGGTTTTTGCCTTACTTGAGTTTTAACAAACCACATGTGCAGGATATCAAGGCCTAGCAGTGGTATAGACTAGGCCTCATCATGATTGTCAAAGGCTTAGAAAACCTAGAAGGGGGTAACATTGTTCAAAGCCTCCTAATTGCCCAGAGCCTAGAGTGGGCCTAGCGTGTTTAGATGCAGGTTTTGGGGCAATGACGAAGTTCATAGGCGAGCTGTCATCCTCGACTGTCATGTCGCACATGATTAATGATAAGTTATGATGTGGGACAAGTAACTGACATTCAAAAAGGTGAGATGGAACCCCACTAATCACTTCAACAGAATATGGGGGCAAAAAAAGAGGAAGTAGAGTTGTGGGTTGTTAACCAAAATAAGCACTAGTATTTTGCCGCAACTATAAATATGTGATATATAGCAGAGATCCGTCCTCTTCTCCCCACCTTCTCTCTTTCAACCATTATGTCACAACAACAATTCTTTGCAATTTTATCAGAGACTCTAAAGGGGAGGTGCAGGAAATGAAAAATCCAGCTAAAGACTGGTCTTTTGCTCTTCAAATCCGGTGAAAGAATGCGAAAACTTGTTCTGTGATGAATTGTAACTAAATTTTGAAAAACCAATCACTACCTTTTTAGTTCTTAAGTGTTGTTACCCTTACTAGCATTAAACCTTGGCCATTAAATTATTGCGACCTTGCTGCAGTTAATATGAGATGTAAAAGTCCTACCTTGTATAATTATTTCCTATAGTATCAATGGATATTTTTATTATCTTGGTAGTTAAGAAAGACAGCAAATGAGTATGTCTGAACAAGGATATCAAGATGGATGGGTAGCAGTACTAAAAAATGGATTGAAAAATATACATACATTGTGAGAGGTTTGAGGCGGCACAATATTGAAGGCAAGATGTGAAAATTCACCTAAGATGTTAAGACCATCTGTGAACTGAATGGGATGAAGTGATCTGAATACGGTGAGAGCTGCAAAAGGGCAAGGAGAAGGCCCTGAAGAATAAGATTGATGGCGGTTGGATGTCACTAGGGGTTTATGTATCTTTGAACTATTGTTTGGATAACATCTTTCCTCTTTAGTATGTCATTGTCGTGTTCTACATGCCTGTTGTTTTGTTTCTTTTTTCTTTTTTATCCTATCTTTCTATTATTTGTATCCGTTTCTATTGCTGCTATACTTTTTTCCTCTTTCATTAGTGGAGGATGTGAAACAATTGACTTTCCGATTTTGTTGGGAATAATTTAATTATGTTTTGACATGTGATTGATATCTGAATGTGCAGCTGTAAATCATGTGGCCAGCGTTCGTTTCATTGCCCAGGCCATTGTGGTCATATTGACCTTATTACACCAGTCTACAATCCGCTGCTATTTGATATGCTCCATAATCTTCTCCAAAGAACCTGTTTCTCTTGCCTGCATTTTAGGGCAAGCAGAAGCCAGGTAGTTTCACCTTATGGGGATTTTATCACGTGGCTGACCTTTGTTCCATGGATTTTATCCTTTTCTTGCTTTTAGAATTACATTTTTTGGTTGTCATTTTGATCATTTGATAATCCTTTTCTGTTTATGATTTTTTTTGAATATTTTGTTCTCATTTAAGGTTGAAAAATGTGCTTCTCAATTGGAACTCATAGCTAAGGGTGACATTGTTGGGGCCAAAAGGTTAGATTTAGTCTCACCAAGTGAATCAATCGATCCAGGGGATAGTGATGGCAGCCATGTGTCCTGTTCTACAGTTCATTCTGGTGCACAGACTTATGACTCTGAGGATTGGAATCAAGGTTGGACCTCTGTTCAGTTTAGTGAAGCGATGTCTGTTTTGAATAATTTTCTGAAGCAAAAATTTACGAAGTGCAAGAACTGCGATGCCAAAAATCCTAAGATCAGTAAACCTACTTTTGGATGGTTTCAGATGGTACATCTTTTGACACCCTTTTGTTGGTCAAAGCATGGTCAATAAATTTATTTATTTAGCGGCTAAGTTTGCGCTTTCTGATTGCTAATTACTCCTATAACTACGATGGACACCTGATGCTTATCCATGACAATTTGGTTCTTTTGGTGTCAATGTCTAGATTAATTATTTATTTGTCATTTCTACTCATAATTTTTTTTTTATCCTTATATATTTTGGTTGAAAAAAATCAATTTAGTTAATTTTCACTGTATTCTCAGTCGTCTTTGTTGTTTTTTTTGTTTTAATTTTTTCGGTTTTGTTCCCTCTCTCTCTCTCTTGGGAGCAGGTGTCAAAAACTAGCAGTCATAGTTGTAAATTTTCACCTTTAGTGCATATGGAACGAGTGCAATTTAATCTTTTCTTGTAATGAAGTATTTGCAGATCTCTTTGTTAATAACTGTTTGTAGAACACCAATTCATGTAGGGTAGTTTTGGTCCACTTGCTGAGTTTTTACTAGTTTTAGATTTCATCTACCACTCTTGATTTTTTTTTTTTTTTATGATTTCTCGGTTGTTGGCCATTTCTCTGATTACGTTTACTCTGTGAAATTTCTTTTCTTCCAGTCCCAAGGCTTATTTATGAAGTAATGTTCTTTATTGGCAAGTATTGAGTAGAAACTTAAGTTATGGCTACTGAGCGGAATGAATTTCAATTGGACTTTCTGCCAGCACTTATAACTGGAAAACTACACTGTTTGATATCATGAACTGACTGTTTTTTGGGCTATGTGCACATGTAGAACAATCATGAGCGCATGGGAACAGCTGTATGCTTATGCTTTTCCACACTTTTCGCCTTTTTTTTTTTTCTGCCAAATTTTCTTTGAAGGAATATAGAATGAGATTGGTATTTTTGGAAATTTTTGAAGATTCCTCTTTTTCACTTGTCAGCGCGGAAATTGAACGCATGTTTGTTGCACAGCTTTCATTTTTGGAGCAAAGGAAATTTTTGTGAATCCTCACTTTCTTTTGTAGATTTCATGGAGGATCAACTTTCGTGTTGAGCTTTTTTGACTTGGCTATTGTATGGCTCTTGTATATGGGTTGCTCCCCCTTTAAGTGCTTTCTATTAATATGTATATTTTTTACCTATAAAAAAGGGAGATGAGTATTGGAAAGATATAGAGAAGATATTATGTTGGTATTATTTGGAGACAGAATGACTCTTACTATATGCCTCTTGCTGCAACTAAGTCTTGGGGGCATTTTGGGGATTAGCTTAGTAGAATTCTGTTTCAGGAGACAATAATATTCATCTGTCTCAGTAAAACGGTATTGCATTTCTACTTTTCTATCTGATATATCCTTTGTTAGTTGGCCTTGATATGTGTGCATGTTCTGGCTGCTATGATATATCTGGGGTTTTATCTTGGTGATGGTTGTCATTTTCACTTCCTTTTATTTTGTTTCTTCTGTTTACTTGTGATGCTTTTTGGTAAATAACACTTTCCTGCTATTTACACTTTATTTCCTTGCCCATAATGTTCACGTGATTGCATGTCCTTATGTAATATTTCTTTTTCCTCTCTCTTTTTAAATGAACACCCGTAGCGTGGTTTATCTGGTGCCCACACTAGAGGAAACATCATTAGGGGTTGCAAGTTGGGAGTCCCAATCAGTGGTGAAGCTGAGGAGAGACCTTCTCCTGAGGTGGTAAATGCTGATGATTGTCCATTGGGAACTGGTCTTGACACAACTGAAAATGATTCATTTATGGATGCCTCTAATGGAATCGAAGGTTCAATGCGAGAAAGGCATGGAAGAAGCAAAGGGGAGCGTGTGCCTCGTGAGTTCTTTAAGCAGAAGGAGGACTTTTCAAGGCCACTCTTACCATCTGAGGTATGTCTTTTGTCAGCATTAACTTCATGACTATGGCAAGTGGGTTCATTTGACATCTATATTTGTTGACTTGTATGTGGTCTCAGCTAACCTTAGACCCTATAAAATATTTAATTGCATTCAGACCTCTGTTTTCTTTTTTTACAGGTTAGAGACATTCTAAAACTTCTGTGGGAAAATGAGGCTCACCTCTGCTCTTTTATCTGCGATATTCAGCGTGAGCAATTAAATACCTCTGGAAATAGGGGGGGTTACTCTATGTTTTTGTTAGAGGCCATTCTTGTGCCCCCAATCAAATTCCGTCCTGCGGCCAAGAGTGGTGATTCTGTAAGTGTGTTATTTAAGTGTGGCATGTGATCATCTTGCTATCTCGGAGGCCGAAAGGCCATTTTTATCCTGCACTTCAACTCATGCTGTTACATCAAGATTGTTTGCTTTCTAAACTCAATACTTAAGCTTCTCGAATTTTGGTTTTTGCAATTCCTATAGGGAATTATGTGCTGTTTTCTTGTGAAGACACTTTTGATTGTTTATTATTAAAGAACTTCAAATTAGCTCGTGATAAGTTTGTGTTGTGGAAACTTGAATTTTGTTTGTCCATGGAATAGTTGTAATATGGCTATAAAAAAGAGAATATATTTTAAGGAGTTGTAATAGGGGTTGTATGTGATTTTTGACCTAACCATAAGGGGGCCAAAAAGTGATTAACCCTTTCCCTCCGGTATTAATGGTAGCTTGTTTTGATTGATATTCTATATACTCTCCACTTATTTGGGGAAAAAAAAAAGGATCCTCTCTTTGCAGAATTACTTGTTCTCAAGAGTCACAACTTATAGATGCACGTACCCACATACCATATATTGAGTTTGAACCTTCCAATAGCTCCAAAGGTGAGTTCTAACCTGTTCTATAGCCATCATGATATTTACGAGTAAACAAAATTGTGTGGCTTGCTACAAGAAAACCATCTATGTTTATATCAATTATCGAAGTGGCTACTTCTTTTTGTGCTTCATTCTTGTTTGAGTGTGGGGAAACTTATTTGATCTCTTGTTTCTATTATGTCTTCCATATTTTCGACCATATTTTTTTGGAGGTTGGGGTCTAATGTATTACCATTAGTTTACAGTGTATTGTATATATTATGTTGTTGGTTTGCTTAAGCGAATAATACCAGTAACGTATCACAGTTTTGTGTTTCTTTTAGGTTATGGAGCATCCTCAAACTGTTCTACTGGGCAAGGTGCTGCAGTCCAATATAGCTTTGGGAAATGCTTATGTTAACAACTCTGAACGCTCGAAGATTGTTAGCCGATGGATGGATCTTCAACAGTCTGTAAATATTTTGTTTGATAGCAAGACTTCCATGGGTGAGTTTGTTTGCTTTTGTGTAGGTTTTATCATTGGTTCTCCAATTACTGGGACTTGGTTGTTCTACTGTTTATCTGCAACAATTTTAGCTACCTCTATCACTCTTCTATAATTGCATCCCACCATGTATATAATATTCTTTACAACCATCTGTAAAAGCAAGCAAGTTTATGTTAGTTTAAAGTATTTGAACCATTGGATGTTACAACTTGTCTCACCCTCAAGGGCCTCAAATTCTTCAGATTTCCAAGAGAACATCCATCACACTTGGATTTATCTGAAGGCAAAGCATAGGAGAAGAGTACAGTGTCGTCATAACTAGAATAGGAATGCCAAAGGAATGCCAAAATAAACCAATCTTTCAAAATAAGTAGAAAGCTCAAACGAAATGCAACTCAACTCAACAAGTCTTTGTGCTGATTACTTGGGGTTGGTTACATGAGTCCATTTCCTCCAATTGATTCCTTTCCTCCGTTTGGGTCCATGTTTTGGAGATGTATATTTTTGTGTTTATTCTTTTGTTGTGTGATGAAAGCGTGAATTGCTCCTTCGAGGATTTTATGGATATTTAGGTAAATAACATTGGTTCTAGATGGGGGTATATAGTTTGTACCATCACGATCATAGATTTTCCTTTTCATATCTCGTGTGTAAATTGGGAATGCCCAAACTTTTGTTGGCTTTTAACTATATATAATTCTTCTTTTTGATAGATAAAAGAATTGTCTAGAATCAGATTGTGTGCCTTTTAATCATACTACTGGTTCATGTGCCAACCACATTTCCAACAAAAACACAAAATGCTATCAAATAAAATAGAATAAATGCATAAAGATAAAATGCAAAACCAATAGAATTTGCATAATATTTAAAATTGACATTTAAACTCCCTGGTGGTTGTCAACAACATGCGAACATTTTCCTTTCATTTTCTTTTCTATATCCTTTTCAGTAGTTAAGTTATTAATTTCCTTCCTCTTCCTTTATATTTCAAGCATACAAAAATGTTTTTTTTTTTTCATTTTCCTTCTCCCACAATTACTCAATCACTTTCCCTATAAACTGTGCACAGTTGCTTATATGGAAACTCGTCACTGAACAGCTGTCCTTCATGACTACCAAAGCAGTGAACCACCGGTCACTGCCGCTATTACCAGTCATCATCATAAATCCATCTCTCCCTCTCTTCCATCATCCTGCTACCCATGGACAATCCCATGACTAAATACATGCACATCGAATCGAACTGCCACAGCCAATGGCTACCACCACCATCCATATCACAAAACCATGCCTTTCTCTCTCTAGTTTCTATAATGTATCCCTCATTCCTGGCCAAGTGCAAGCCCATCCTCAAACCCACCAATAAACATCACCACACCAGAACAGATGCACATATACAGACACATGCATAATTAGATACATATATAATATGCATACACGCATCTGTGTGTTGAACCCTGAATTTAGTAACCAATTAGAACTGAAGAAACACAGGAACATAAAAATGAACCTTATGTAGGCTTCTTAATGCCAATACAATCGATAGATCTCGTTAAATTTGGTGTAGCCTAACATGGTGTATATCTAGAGATGGAACAGAGTGGTGGTTTGATGTGTTCCGTGGTGTATCACTAGTGAGAGGTTTCAATTGGTTAATTGAAGGGAGGAACGGCTGGGTTTGCAGTGGCAAGTTTCGATTCATGAATTGAGCATCTGAGGGGCTGATTTTGCACTGGTGAGTTGGCCGTGATCAAGGTGGTATTGCTGTGTGGCGACTCTCTTGCTGTGCAAGGTGCTAATTGAGGCGGTGTTGCATGTGGAAGTTTGCAGCAGCTGGGTTTGCGGCAGTCAGATTCGTTAATTTGCCAGACTGTATATGGGCCGAATATGAAACATTGATGAAGGGCAGTTTTGGAATTGAAAATGTACCGGAGAAAAAACTGTGAACCACGGCTTTTATAATAATAGATGGTTACCTTTATAAATAAATTATCTTGTATTCAACTATTACTGTTCTTTGTAGTTGGTATTTTTAAGAATGTGAAAGATACAAAAGAATTTATACCAATTAGCTGTTGAACAATGGATGATGGTAAAAAGTGCCTCATAGGCTTTTATAGGTCCTTTTCAGGTTCTCATAATTCAACTTCTCAAGTCAAGTAAGTTTTGTGCATTGAAAGATACATAACATGAGTAAAGATATTTAGAAGTGAATTTAGTTCATATACAATAATTTAAGTGAAGACTGACATTGCATGATCAAATTAATTTTCAAAAAAAAGTCAAAAGTGAGTATATAAGCTATGGTGTAGACTTTCTACCATCATATTTTGTTTTTAGCAAGTGTATATACAGAATTGCTTATATATGGTGTGCGCATACTGGAATATCAAACGGCCGTGACATAATTTATACAGGCATGCAGCATGAGCTGAATAGGATTTGTCTAAAAGATCGACAATATATATATATATATATATTGCTGTCATGGAGAGATTTTAAGGTTACTTGGTGCCAGTTGCCATGTCTAATGTGTTGTTACTGCATTGTCAGCTATGTCTGTTTTGTTGTTGATGCATTACTGGATGTCTTGTGCCACTTAACAACAAGTTCTTGTTACTTCGATTGCATTTTAGGAGGGCATTAGATAACTCAGTGCATGTTTTTTTTTTTATCTCTATTATAGCTTACTTGAAGTGCTAAACTAATTATCTGAACTGGGTACAAACATGTTGCTTTCTACACTTAATTGTAGGTCAAGGTCAAAGAGAGCTTGCTTCTGGAATATGTCAATTGCTGGAAAAAAAGGAGGGAATCTTCCGCCAGAAAATGATGGGAAAGAGGGTTAATTTTGCATGCCGTTCTGTTATATCTCCAGATCCTTATTTGGCAGTTAATGAAATTGGGATTCCTCCATATTTTGCATTAAGATTGACCTATCCCGAGGTAAGGGTAGAAAACTCATGTTGCATAGCCAGAAAATGATGGGAAAGAGGGTTAATTTTGCATGCCGTTCTGTTATATCTCCAGATCCTTATTTGGCAGTTAATGAAATTGGGATTCCTCCATATTTTGCATTAAGATTGACCTATCCCGACGTAAGGGTAGAAAACTCATGTTGCATAATTACTTAGGTTTTGTTAAATACATGCCTGCCAAAAATATCGTTTGCTGTCATCGCAAGGGTCTTGACGAATCTATTGTTGGTACAACATAATATGATACAATTTTCTATCTTTGTTAAAGATGGACAGTGTTTCGAGTTTATTGTCCAGTTTAAAGACTTCTTAGATATCTATTAATGGCCATTCTAAGTGTTGGTTCCATATAATCAAGGATTGTATACCTAAGTTTTTGAAAAATAGCCACAAAGTCACTACTCTCTTGCTCAAACTATGTTTTGATGCTTGGAAGCCCGAGCTTTTACTAGTGCACCAAGCAATGGCCTCCATTTTAGTAATAAATAAGTATTACAAACATAAAGATGGTGATGGACGTTTCACATTCCCCATAGGAGAATATAAAGCACTTAGATGAACTTTTCAATCTATAGTAGTTGTGGTCTCTCGTTATTATTTAAGAAGTCAAAATTGAAAAATAAAGTTAAGTATTTGAGGATAATTTTTAATAACAGTATAGCATGCTTTCTTTATCTACTTTAATTGATAATAATTTTGATACCATGAGTCGGCATGCTTCTTTCACTTTATTTTTATGGACGTTTCACATTCCCCATAGGAGAATATAAAGCACTTAGATGAACTTTTCAATCTATAGTAGTTGTGGTCTCTCGTTATTATTTAAGAAGTCAAAATTGAAAAATAAAGTTAAGTATTTGAG
This sequence comes from Euryodendron excelsum, assembly GCA_033060915.1. NCBI lineage: Eukaryota > Viridiplantae > Streptophyta > Magnoliopsida > Ericales > Pentaphylacaceae > Euryodendron > Euryodendron excelsum. Next base: position 4,355,865 of record CM065392.1, on the reverse strand, counting down.
GATAATTTTTAATAACAGTATAGCATGCTTTCTTTATCTACTTTAATTGATAATAATTTTGATACCATGAGTCGGCATGCTTCTTTCACTTTATTTTTATGGACGTTTCACATTCCCCATAGGAGAATATAAAGCACTTAGATGAACTTTTCAATCTATAGTAGTTGTGGTCTCTCGTTATTATTTAAGAAGTCAAAATTGAAAAATAAAGTTAAGTATTTGAGGATAATTTTTAATAACAGTATAGCATGCTTTCTTTATCTACTTTAATTGATAATAATTTTGATACCATGAGTCGGCATGCTTCTTTCACTTTATTTTTATGGACGTTTCACATTCCCCATAGGAGAATATAAAGCACTTAGATGAACTTTTCAATCTATAGTAGTTGTGGTCTCTCGTTATTATTTAAGAAGTCAAAATTGAAAAATAAAGTTAAGTATTTGAGGATAATTTTTAATAACAGTATAGCATGCTTTCTTTATCTACTTTAATTGATAATAATTTTGATACCATGAGTCGGCATGCTTCTTTCACTTTATTTTTACCTTGAATTCAAAGTAATAATTAATCACACTCATAAGACTCTTAATCTAAGAAGCACAAACACTTTTAAAAATGTGCTGTGTCCATGTCATCTTATACACCCCGATATGTGTTAGGCACACCTCCAAACATTTCTTAGAATTTTCTTACTATTTTAAGAGCCGGACACACTTTAGAAACTTGGGAGGGATGCATGTTTGTTGTTTAGGTAAATGTAAAACACATTGCAAGTTTGAAAAAAATAACTTAATCGCCAATGATAAGAAGAAAATAATGTGGATTGTACCTATTAATCTCTCATCCTTTTGGCTTTTCAACTTCAGGAACTCTTTTAAGTTTTTATGAATAAAGCTTTATAACATAGATATCAAGACTTTTCGGTCCGACGTCTTTTCCAATATATAGAATGTGGGAAAAGATCTTTTACTACTACTTGATACAATAAAATATAAAAACATTATTCACATAATAAATGAAATGTCATTATTTTCATGTGTATATATATATAAATATAAATACATACTTATTTGCTACCGTGTCGTGGCTTGATTTTGGCAAATTGACGTGGGGAACCAACCCGTGCACGCTGAACTCTTGGTTTGGGAGTTGTAGCATTTTTACACTTTAAGAACACTTATAGGCATTAAACTCGGTATTTTGAGGTTTTACGGTGTTGCAAGTCCCGAACGGTGTCGTTGAGCGACCAAACCTGGCATGTAGCACGGTCTAGGCACGAGTGACGTGTGAGAACCAACCGTGCGCTAGCCGGACTCCTAGTTCGGGAGTTGTAACATTTTTACACTCTTGGGATACCTTTAGGCCATAAACTTGGTGTTTAGAGGTTTTACTGTGCTACAAACCCCAAACTGCGACACTGAGCCACCAAAACCGCCACTTAGCCATGTCTAGGCATGAGGGATGTGGGGGAACCAACTGCGCGTAAGCTGGACTCTCGGTTTGGGAGTTGTCACTTTAGGACTTTTTTTAGGCCTTAAACTCTGCGTTTTGAGGTTTTACAAGCCCTAAACGGCGTAGTTGAGCGACCAAAGTTGGCACGTAGCACAATCTAGGCATGAGTAACGTGAGGGAACCACCCACGCGCGAGCCGGATTCCCAGTTTGGGAGTTGTCATATTTGTGTCCTGTGTTTATATTGTGTCGTATTTGTGTCCCGTGACTGTATCTTATTAGCTGCTAATTAAGTTTTTTTGTAATAATTGTTTACAGCAACAATAATCTCATAACAAGCTATTAAAACTAGTGCTGATCTTTGTGTTACTTTTGTACCATTCTTTTTATTTTCATTCTCTTACTACATAATAATTGATAATAGCAATGATATTGAATATAACATAAAAAAATTATAATTTCATCCTAAGAAGCACAAACACAGATATGTTGACAAGACGATTTTAAAAAAATGTAGGACACGCACGGCAGGGACACAATAGAAATATATATTTTTATATTATACATTGGCCATATTTAGAAATATTTTACTCAAGAATAATAAAAAAATACAATATAACACTAATTAAAATTAAAAATTATGTATTCTATAGTTTAAATATTAAATTAGGTTTAAAATCACATTGCTTTATTTTGCCATTGGATTTCAACTTATTTTCTTTAAACATGTTACACGTCCTATTTGTGTCTAATTGATGGACACGGGCGTTTGAGTGACAGACACATGTGTCCCCCAAGTGTCCGAGGTGTGTCATGTGTGCGGTTCTAAAAAATTAATAAAATAACAGAATACATTTGGACGCGTGTCCAACATGTGTCGAGGAGTGTACCATGAGTGTCATGTCCGACATGGACACGGCACATTCTTAGAAGTGTCCGTGCTTCTTAGCTTTCATCCAACTCTTCCACTTGGTCTTTTTATTAATGGATAATAACAATACCTAATACCAAACTTATCCTTAGTAATAGCTCATGATAACAATTATGGATGATTTTGATTTTTGTTTTTCTTGGAGTGCTGGCCTTTTTGTTTTGTTGTAGAGATAATAATGATTATTTTTTTTTCACTTCTTTGTTTTAAATATTAATCGCCTAGTTTGCTGTTTTATACAGATTGCATAATCTTAGTATAAAGTTATTCAGAGCGAATGCATGTAGCAGTTTTATCTTTTTAAGTTAATAGAAAGGGAAAACTTAAAACATAAACCTTTTTTTTTCCCGCCAACATTGTTAATTGGTTGTGTGAGGCACTTATATAATATTTGCATACACATTTGCAGATGTTAGATAAATGGCATCTTACAATGGGTTTGGGGGCTGAGGGCTTTCTCGTTGTATAGCAATGTTAGGCAGGCCTTGACTTTGTATCTTACTGTCAGGCTGCATTTCTTTGTTCTTACATTGCTGAGTTCACTGCTTGTTTTTGTATATTTTTCTTAATTGTTGTAGAGAGTGACTCCTTGGAATGTTCTCAGTTTGAGAGATTCTATTATTAATGGCTCTGAAATCCATCCTGGGGCTACCCATTATGTTGATAAATTGTCTACCGTGAAACTGCCGCCGAGCAAGAAAACGCGTATTTCAATTTCAAGAAAATTACCTTCTTCGAGAGGGGTGGTTACACAGTATGGGAAGAGTTCTGAATATGAATTTGAAGGCAAAATTGTATATCGGCACTTGCGTGATGGAGATATTGTGCTTGTCAATCGCCAGGTACTTCAAATTTCTAGAGAAAAATAAAATGAAATAGGAAAGGTACTTCATATTTTGTCTTGATTATTGTGCAAGGCTGTAAGCCATAACTGTATTTGGTGTGATAGTGTATGCAAAAGTATGTCATATGTAGAAAATATCCGCCACAAATTGAAGGCAAGACGCTTGAGTTCTTTCCCTGCCCTAATCAAATGGATAGACTCTTCTGAATGTTTCTAGGCAAGGAGCGAGATGCTGATGACAAATGCCAGAAGAAGTGTTGGACCAACCATTACCCTTAAGATAAACAAGGACTGCAAAGGAAATGGAGGATAACTGGGTTTTTAACAAATTCTGCACTCAAGGCCTTTCCTATGTACACCATTATTTGGGATGGACCAATCTGCATGTTCATTGGCCTTAGCAATGATCATGGAGTTCGGTTATCTGCTCCTACAAGAGCTAATTGCATGTGGCAGATACGTTGGTGAAGGATCTCTCAAATCAAAGAAATAGGAATTTAGAAATGGTGAGCTAATGGGCCCTAAATCTTTAATTCCCGACATCCATCTTTGTTGCAAATCAATGTGATAGAAGTGGAATCTGTATGGATAGGAGCTTTGTTTCTATCCAATCTACAAATTGCATTCTTTATCTTGTCCTTTCCATAGTTTCTCTCAACCTTTGAGCCTTCACCCCTTTCGTTCATCAATGGGATTCCTGCATATGTTTCAAAACAGCCTTGACTTTGTCCTCGGCTGATAAAGCTGCTTGTTGCGTAAGATGTGGTTGACTTGCGAGAAAGATGTCTATTCCCTTCCCCGGGGGAGAGATCGCTGCTTCCCAACTGACTAATAGGGGGTGGGTGAGCCCTCCCACGGGATGAGAACGAGCGATGGTCTTTGAGAAATTATCTATCATGGTCTTTTGGCCCTCATTGGCTATCATAGTGAAAATTACTGTATTCAGTATTCCTCTCTCTTCCTTAACCAATTTTGGTCATTGATTCTTCCCTCCAACAAAGTAATCTAGTGGAATACCTACCATACCGTATGCATAAGATTGAATGGGAATTGTTGAATCTTTTCTTCTTTCACCTTATAGCATTCTATGGGCATTTTTGGATATCTCTTCGGTGGTGGGGAGGAAAGCTGCTTGTATTTGTTTCTCTAGACTCTAGAGTATACACACACAAACACAATGGAAAGATTTTTGGAGATGAAGCATTGCCTTTGATGATAGATGTTGTTCTTAGTTGCTCTTTGTTTGGTACTCTCTCTTCTTGCATGTGATAAAGATTTTCTTTTTTGACTGGTGGTGGTGGTGTGGTTTTTCTTTTCTTGTCTTTTTTTGTTTTGTTTTTATTTTTTATTTTTTTGGGGTTTTGGGGGTGAGGGAATGGATACTGTGTCTTTTTCAGGCCTTGCTGTTTGACTTGTTGACCAATAACCACATGTGTTATGATGAAACTTTTAGATTGCTTCCCTTTTTTTGCTCTTCATCTTACTAATGTTAGATTTGTGTATTATTGTATCTTAATGCATAGTGTGATCTGTCATTTGGGTGTCATTCTTACCCTGCTTAAAATTTTCCATGGCAGCCTACACTTCACAAGCCAAGTATTATGGCACATGTAGTTCGCATATTGAAAGGGGAGAAGACTCTTCGCATGCATTATGCAAATTGCAGGTTGGTTTTATGTGTATACTTTTTGGCATCCACCTTATTCTTGCTTCATCTATATATGCCCACAAGTGTTTTCGTTCATGGTTCTGGTTGCAGTACCTATAATGCTGATTTTGACGGTGATGAAATGAATGTTCATCTCCCTCAAGACGAAATTTCCCGTGCTGAAGCTTATAATATCGTGAATGCTAATCATCAATACATTGTTCCAACAAGGGGTGATACTGTCAGAGGCTTGATCCAGGTGACAGTACTTCAGTTAGTTCTCAATTCTTTTATCTGTTATTTTATTTGTTTATGAGTTTGCTATGTTTTTCTAGAATCTTTATTTATGATTCGTCGATTCTCTTGTTTGATTTTTCAGGATCATATTGTAAGTGGTGTGCTTCTCACAATGAAGGATACATTTCTAACGCATGATGAATTCAATCAGCTCCTCTATGGTTCTGGTGTCATTTCTACTGGGTGTGGTTCATCTTTTGGCAAACCTTGCCAGAAAATTTCCATATTAGATTCTGAAGCTCGTATGCAGCCTGTTTTACCTGCAGTATGGAAACCAAGGCCACTTTGGACTGGGAAACAGGTAATCATTTGAAGAAAGCTTACTCTGGTCTGCAGTATACCCCTGCCACGAAGTGTATGCAAGCTGAAGATAAAATGGTGTTTTCACATTGCTCTTGGAAGATATCTGTATTTGAATTTCCGAGACTTCTAAAAATAAAACATATTTTTGTTTACTAGCACTGTTTAAGAACTTTTAAGCTGTGTTTGGATCAGAGTTAAGGATGAGGGGATTGCAAGTGCCTGGACAATCCATCCTCAAGACATTCAATCCCCAAACTTATGTTGCAAGAACTCTTCTAAATTTGTGAAATACTTGTGTCAGACACTCGACACTCGGAAAGGGTATGAGATATATGTCTGATATGGCTAGTTGTGGACATGCATCCAACATGTATAGTAATTGAGTTTTCTGTAAAACTGTGCATATAACTTCCATTCTATGCACAAAATACTCAATTTTTTTAGTTTGTAAACATTTTACCTTAAAATATGTAAGGAAGTATTTGAGAAATATGAAATTTAGTCATGTCCTGGTGTCTTTAGACATGCTAATTAGATAAATCCGATATTTAGATACATACCCAGACCCCCGAGTCCATGTAACATAGCCCCAAACAACTTTTTTATGTGTATCCAACCTTATCCAGAGTTTGGTTGGTCATGGATTAAAGGCTAGGATAAATTATCCCCCATGATTCTCAGTCATTGGATCTTGTGTCAATCCTTATCCCATCATCAACCTAGTCCTGGGTAAATGATCTCCAATCCTCCCTACGCCCCTTTCGCTTTCTTTTGTTATTCCTGAAACAAATGCGGCTTTAATTTATTGTTAGATGGATTTATGGTTTTATTATCTTCGTTTTCTTGTGTCTTTCTAGGTCATTACCGCATTGCTTAATCATTTGACTAGAGATCACACACCATTTACTGTGGAAAAAGATGGGAAGATCCCGTCCTCTTATTTTGGCAGCCAGGCTGATCAAAGCCAACCTAGCAAAGATATAAAAAGTGACGAAAATGGGGAACATATGTTGTTAATTCGGAAGAATGAGCTTGTGCATGGTGTGATTGACAAGGCTCAGTTTGGCAAGTATGGTTTGGTTCATACAGTGCAGGAGCTCTATGGCTCAAACACTGCAGGCATTTTGCTTTCTGCTCTGAGTCGCTTATACACTGTGTTTTTGCAGGTTAGCTTGCGTTTTTCTTTTATTTTTTCTTTTTGTAGTTTATTCTTATGTTAGAGTCACATCTTTGTAATGCATTATCTGATATATGCTTCAGATTCATGGGTTCACATGTGGTGTGGATGACCTTATGATATTACCACATTATGACATCAAAAGGAAGAAGGAACTTGATGGTGAAGATATTGGTGAAGAAGTTCATTGTAATTTCTTTAAGTTCAACCCTGGAACAATAGGTATGCTTTTCTACAATACTGCATATTCTTTCATTCACTTATAGAATATATTTGTGACGATATTCAAGTGGATGACCAAAAAGGTTAGGAAATGTGAAATTGTACTGAGGAACATTGATGAATCACAGTTCTTTTTATGGATTAGGTAGATACTAAGAGTCAGGAAGTTAATATATTTTTTAGATTGATCATATATGTTGAAATTATATGTTTGTCTACTATTATAGCTAAAATAAAAATTATGTGATAAATGGTACTGTATGAGTAAAAATTAATTGATCATTGTTTATTAGGATTTAGGTGACAAAAATTGGAGCATAAGATTACAAGTCGTTGTGGGTGCTTAATTACGCCATTTGCTGCTCAAACCATGGCATGCCATTATGCAAGAGTGATTTGATCTCTATTGAAGGTGTCTCAAGGAAGTGGGAAGCAAAGATAAAACTAGGGTTGAGCCTTTGAAAAAGGGCACGATTTGCTGGGATTTTAGTTGAATATATGGTTTTGTGGAGAAGACTATAGAAGGATCCATGTAGTTTACCCCATATTGTTGGGACACATGCCTGTTTTCTGGATATTATGTTAGTATATAGATGAAAGTTGAAAAGGCTTGGGTTGTTGACTAGTTGGGTGCTTGTTCACCTCTTAACTAAGCTAATTTAGGAATATTTCCAATTACCTTTTTGTGGATCTTGGAGAATGTAGTTTTCAATCAGGCTGGTAGCCTGTCTTACCGTGATCTATATGTAGAGTTCATGTATAGTTTTATTCCAGATTCATTTTGATGTTGACAAAAGTGATGTGTGCTGTGATTTGTGAAAGTAAGATTGGTGCAAGTTCATTTAAAACAAGCAAACTATGAAAGCAACCTGGCGTGTTGCCAGCTTTCTATGGTAACATTTGTATCATTCATCTCTTTTCTTTTCTTTTCTTTTTTCTTCTCTCTCTCTCTCTCTCTCTCTCTCTCTCTCTCTCTCTCTCTCCTAACCTTGTAAGACTGATAGATTGAGATTGATGTTAGGTATTGCCAAGTTGTCATCTTAGTACTCTTTTGTTGTCTAACACTTGCTGACTCACATGTGCTTGAGAGTTTTTTGGTCTCATTTGTAGTATTTTGGGAGAAAGCTGGTCTTCGGTAAAGTATTAATTCTCTCTCTCTCTCTGCTTTGCAAAATAAATTACCCTAGTCATAGTCCTTCATTGAGGTTATTTAAAGGATTTACATTGGTAGAAATGGCATTGGTGAGAAATTGGATTGATGACCAGAGCAATAAAAAGTTATTTAAGAAGTAAACTTAAAGAGGCAACAAAAATTTTGAAATTTGGATGTTTAAGCGGAGACCTTTTAGGGCCTTTTATAGTCAAATTTTGAAATCTAAGGGAGAGTCTAGCATTGCCCCTAAGTTTGTGAAAATCATTTAGGCAAGTCTTTTGAAGCCATTGAATATGTAAAAGAGCATTGGTAGTTTTTATAGCCTGATTTACGTAGTCTCTGTAAAAGAAATGGATTATTTTGTGTCAGTTTTGGAAGAGAAAGTTGTTAGGTCTAAATATAGAGTCAAGTCCTATTAGAGTTAAGAGTTCTTAGAAGCCCAGGAAAAGTCATGTAAGGCAGATGCTTTGAAGAAAATTTCAGAGCGGCTGAAGTTTCTTTTTTATTGTGTGATGCAATCCGAATGATAAGTGTGATCCATTGGGAAGGCCATTGTTCAGTTTTGTGCCTAAGGGATGCATGCTATGTTTTAGTGGTGGACGTGATTATTTGACAAGGCCATGTTCACTAAGCCAAGGTAGAATTCAAAATTTTTGAATTCATTATTTATGAAGAGGTAGAGAATTTAAAATTTTTGCCTCTCACTATTGAGTTGATTACAACCATTTAGATAGGACCGTGATATATATACCTGTACCTAGTCAAATATTTGATGCTAGTAACCAAAGGGAATTAGATACAGATTGGTGTTAGCTTGTCAAATATTTGATAATGGTAACATAGGGAGTCTATATTAATTGGTGGAAAGAGTGATAAGGTTCACATGGTATGTTGATAATGGTGCCAGTGTGGTTACTTGAAGGATTTGTGGTGCAATTCTATGGTGTTCTAGATGGTTTTGATATAGAGATTATGCAGGCTCACTCAAAGCACTTTAGAGACCAAATGGGCAACTAGTGAACTTGTCTAGGACCTCTGCTTGGCATTGAGTTTCAGCCTTTAGTTCCTACTTTGTTTCTCACTAGTTCACTCTTCTTTTTGTCTTTTTTGTGTTATGTAGTTATTCTTAAGGGCCTATAGGTATGCATCAATTCAACATTTGGTTTATTTATAGTTATGAGGGCTGAGACTGGAAGGTTTCTAGACATTGAGGCTATGTGTTACAAGTTGGCATTTGTGGTTTGATGTTAGGGCTGTGAGGAACTAGGCGGATGGTATTTCTGACCATGGTTGTCAAGGGTGGTGTTTCTGACCATGTTGCCTGCAGCGAGTTAGGAAATGATTCATAAATGCTATTATAAATGGGAGTCTTGGATGTTAACTCTACCATCCCTGCATGTTGTGCTGTTGGGCATGCATTGAGTGAGTCACCCAAGGGAGGCGATGACTTGGGGGCTGGCTATGGACTTCCATGTGGGTTGCTGTTAGGTGCCAGAGGCACCGACACTGGGCATTATCGTGAGGGCAGAGGTTTCGAATATGCATCTACTATGCTTTGGCTATGCCATAAGCTGTGCTCATGTTCGAGACAGATTGGGCTATCGGTAGACCAAATGGCACGCCTTGTGCTTGTGATGACTTGCGCCTTGGGTTCAACCTTGTCTATCACGATGCATGACTTGGTGGCACTAGTGTGGTGTGACACTGTGCTTTAGTGACTGTTGGATCTATATCGGTTTTGCCTTGCTACACGTATATAGGGACATGTTGCGTGGCACCGTGCCGGCGGGATGCTAGACCTCATGGAACTACTCGGTTTAGCTTTGCTCATTTTGCGATTGTGCCTTGCTTATTAGTTACCTACAGTGTGTGTTTGACCTATTGCTAGTGTATTGCATGTCATGACGGACAATGCATGCTTCGAGGGTGTCTTGTGGCATAATGCTTCTAGCATTTGCACGGGTATGTTCTCTTTGTGGTGCGCGTAGTCGTTGATATTGTCAACACTTTGGTTGGAGCTTTAGTACATGAAGATGATGCTATTCATGGAGCGTGGGGCCTTTTGGATGAGTTTGTGCGTGCGCAAGCTGCACTAGTATCCTGGTTGAGAGCGCTTTAGTTGCCTCGGTGTTTGCGTCGGTAGGATTGAGCTTGGTAGTTGCCTCATGGGCGTGTTTCCGCTAGGTGTTCTCAATGCAGGTTGTGGAATTATCATATGGATGTCTCCAATTTGCCGGCCCGTGTCGCTATGCCATAGCATTGTTGTAATCCTAGTATAATTCTTCCAAACGTTCCATAATTTATTTTGATTTGACCATCTTATTTAAGAAGTAAGGGGAGGAGTCTTTGATCTCTCTGACACCAGAACTTGCACTTCTTTTGAGTGCAAGCTGACTCCATTCCTTTCCCTATTCGGCTATGCAATTAATAGGAATCTACCAAAGACATGGACTGTTGACTACTGACTTGTGCTTATTGCTTCAATCAACTTACAAATTTGATCGCTTTTGTTACCTCCAAACAGATTCAGAACCTAAACCCTTATAACTGAGACCAGTAAAGACAGATAATTGAGATGGAACCAAGATGGGCTGATACAAGGCAATACATACCTGTGACACATATATAGCGTGATAAACTGGTATCACCTCGTGATATTTGATTGGTCACTACTGCTACCTCAATTACGCCGCGTCGCGTTAATGGCTGTGACTTTGAACCATGGTCCTTATGATGGTTATTAAATAGAGCCTCTTTGTTGCTTAGTCATGAAGCTATTGATAATTTGAAGACTTACCTATCGTTCAATGAAAATTTGGAGGATATATTTTGTGTGCAGGACAATTATATTCGATGGGGAAGCTGTGATAATTGTTTCGAGTATTGTTTAAAAATTGATATGTACTAGGAATTATTGAAAGTATGAGTGTTCTTTTGGTTCCAAAAGCATAAAATTTTGTGAAATACTGAATTATGTGTAACACCGATATGGAGAAGTTTGAGCACTTGGGCAAAGATTTGTTGAAGATGAGTTATATGCTGAAGAAGATCTATTTGCAAGGATGGTTTGAGCCAATTTATGGAGAGATTTTGTTGAAGAGGAATCAAGCTCAAGAAGATAGACTATGCAAGGATGAGATTGAACCAATTCATGGAAGACCAATTAGCTGATTCAATGCACCTGAGTTGCATACATAGTGATTGTATCCAACTCTATTATAGCTCAGACAAGTGTTCTAAAAAGTTTTTTTTTTTTTTTAACTGGTAGTAACATGACACTGGAGTTAAGTTCTGAAGTTGAATGTTTAGTCCTGGTTAACTTAGGAAACCTTAAGGTAATATGAGTATTTTTCTGAAGAGGAGGAGGGGATGAAAGAGAAAAAGAAGAGCAGTTTTCTGTCAAACAGGACAAGTAAATTCACACAAACAACACAATTCATAATATTCTACCACCTCCAAATTAGGCCATGACATCACATGTACACGAAAGACAAACTGGCTGGCCAACTTCTTTGGACACACAACCCATCAAAATATGACCCAAACAAGATCCCTGGACCTATATTTGCAACCCATGGATACAAACTACAACCCAACCTAATCCAACAAATCTAAAAATTACCAAGTACCCTTGGCTGCTAAAATAAATAAAACATAAATAAAAAAATCATCATCATACTAAATTTCCAAGTATCCTTAGCTCCAACACTACCTTGTTAAACCTTTTCTTTCCTTTCCTTGGACAAAGATATTGAGCTATTTTTCTGTGTTTTTGTAATTGGATGCCATTTCCCAGTTAGGTCTGGTATTGTATATTCTCCGAACTTAATCCCTTGCAGAACTTAGTAGCTAAATGGTGCAGTTTCTTGTTTATTTTCTTCTTATCTGTGATTTCTCTCATGTTTGTTTCTGCTTGGTATTTTATTATACATGCTTGTTTAAATAGATTTGTAATGTTTTGATTATTTATTTGGTTGTGTAGGCCCTATGAAACTGCAATTGGAAATAGAGAAAGCTATCCACAATAATGGACAATCTGCCATTACGTCCATGGATTTGAAGATGAAGAATAGGCTCCATGATAAGACTTCTGATATCAACAAAGATTTGTTGCTTAAAGGATTATTCAAACCCTTTCCAAAGAACTGCATTTCCCTTATGACTATTAGTGGGGCTAAAGGTAGTACGGTAAGTTGGTGGGAGTTCTGATGATATTTTTTTTAACCCCTTTTTCTGTACTTGGTTGGCAGTATTGATGGTTTTTTTTTTAAATAAAAAAATTAATTGTGGATAAGCCTTTGATTATTGAATAATTTTTGGTTGTAGGAAAGATCCATGTCACTTGGATGGTGCCCTTGTCATTTTATGGAAGTAGGATATAGCTATAGGATTACAGAATCAATTTTAACCATTATTAGATGTATTACTAACATCTCATCCTAAGATGGTGAAAATGTACTAGATCTAACTCCCAATGTCCAAGGAGAACAAGTTGAAATCTGAAATCATAACCCTCCAATTAGGTAGTAGGATCCTTCTTCTTGGGTCATATATTTTGGCAATCGTTACTGATTGCACAATATGTCAAACAGGTGAACTTCCAACAAATATCTTCTTGTCTGGGCCAGCAAGAGTTAGAAGGAAAACGAGTACCTCGAATGGTTTCTGGAAAAACCCTACCCTGTTTTCCTCCATGGGATTTTTCATCTCGAGCTGGAGGCTTTATTTCTGATCGCTTTCTGAGTGGTCTTCGTCCTCAGGAATATTACTTCCACTGCATGGCCGGTCGTGAAGGGTAAATTTAACTTCGGTCTCAATCTTGTTTCAGTTTCTTTTCTCTGTGTATGGTATATATATATATACAGAAGATGATGTTATGCAATTTGATTTTGACTGTTAACTGTTAGCTTTAGTGGTATCTCTTTCCACTCCCAAAAGGAGAGGTGGAGGGTTGAAGTCCTCATGGGGACATTGGTGCATCCATCTTACTTTGAGAGAGAGTGGAATGAGGGGGAGGGTGGGAGAATAATGCAATTTGCAAATAATTCTTGAGGCTGCATGTTCTTCTTTCTTATCAATACTATTTAAAATCTTGGTTTGTGGTAATTAAAGCTTCATGCCGCTTGTAATAGGATCAAATACTTATTTTTTGCACATACATCCTAAGAGGTCTCCATTCCTTGTGCTATTTTGGTTGGGAGGGATGTTGTTACACAAATTAGAATTATAGAAGGACTTTGGCTACTTGATCGTTGTTTACTATGCTGAAAGTAGTTTTCAAATTTGTGACTTATGATAACAGGGTGCTGCCTTTAATCATTTTCTTGAGGATTTGTTTATATGCTATTGATGTGAAATGGATTGAAGATCAGTTCTTGCAGGGGCATGGTCATCTATAGTCATGAAATAACATTTAAGCGGTGGCAGAGGAAATAGATTATATAACTTCTAATTGTTGCCTTTGTTACATGTGCCATCTACGCTAGTATTTCTGATTGCTTATGAAATATTTTAATGCAATTATAGGTATGGCATTAGGTGATTTGCTTGTGTACTTCTACTGTGTAGTATCTGAGTCAGATGTGTATAAAATGCCTGCACTTCTCAGCACCTTTAGACTGAATGTACAGACTTCAAACGTCGGATGCTTTCCATTTTAGGCAGGGTGTAATTTTATGAAAATATAATGAGTCTGACCATTTAACAAAATAGTAGTAGTTCTAGTGAGAGGCTTGTAGGAGGTGTGAGGTTTGGAGGAGAGGTGGCAAAACACATCAGTGTCATCAAAGACAATGGGGGTGTAAGGGTGAGACAAAGCAGCCCATCTGGGGGGAGAGACTTTTGCAAGCTTTGAGAAAGTACAACCTTCTATTTATAAGTGATGCAATAGAGGTACGACCTTCTATTTATAGAAGGTAAGCTAATTGTCTAGCAGTGTTATTGCTGACCTAAGAAGCACAAACACAAACATGCATGTCAGACACGACGAAACAACAATTTAAAAAAATTGCAAGACACAACACAGCGAAAACACGGCAAAGATATATATTTTTTATATTCTATATATGCCATATATAGAAATATTTTACTCAAAGATAATGAAAAAAAGTGCACAACAACACTAGTTAAAATTAAAAAGCATGTACTCCATAGTTTAAGTATTAAATTAGGTTTAAAATCACATTACTTTATTTTGCAATTGGATCCCAAGTTATTTTCTTCAAACATCCTAAGTGTTTCAATTGTGTCTAAGTGATGGACATTGGTGTCCAAGAAATGGATACTCGTGTCCCCAAGTGTCCGAAGCGCGTCCGGTTTTAAAAAAATAATAAAATGATAGGACATGTTTGGACGCATGTCCAACATGTGTCATGTCTAACACAGTGTCGCGCACGGTCAAGGGGATAATGGGTCAAGATTCTCATGATTCCAGTTATGAAATGTTTATGAAGTTCATACTGGACTACTTAACGAATGTTAAGTTTTGACCTAGTACTCATCCCTATCAGAAGCGAAAGTCAATTTAATTTTTGTGAATTCACTTCACAGCCAATTGTTTCCTTCTAATTCATGCTTCTCAAAATTTAGCTGCTTTGTTATTTCACTGTTAAATTTTACATGTGGCTTTGTGACAACATTTCTGCACAGCCACTTACAGATGGGATATTGTCAATGTTCTCTATATGAAGATCAGTTAGTTTTTTGTTGTCCTCATATTGAACTTTTTCTTATTGTTATTTTCCTCTTGTACAGGTTAGTTGATACAGCAGTCAAAACTTCTCGTAGTGGATACCTGCAAAGGTGCCTGATAAAAAATCTGGAGTGTCTGAAAGTTTGTTATGATTATACTGTCCGTGATGCAGATGGTTCGATTATTCAATTTACTTATGGAGAAGATGCTGTTGACGTACACCAGACGAGCTTTATTACTCAATTTAAAGCGCTGGCTCTGGTGAGAACTTCTGTTCCTACTTTACCCAATGCACATTATGAGCGCCAATAGTTACTCATGGCTCTTTTATTTATTTTCAGAATGAGGCAATTATTGGCCAAAAATTTCATCATCAGCTTGAATTCAATAATTACATTACGGAGTTGCCTGATGGTCTCACAGAGAAAGCACACAATTACATAAATGAATTAAAGAAGAAAAAAATATCTTTAGAACTGAAGGAGCCAGAGGACTTACTGAAGTTGGTGAGGCAAAAATACATATCGAGTCTGGCACATTCGGGAGAACCAGTGGGTGTAATTGCTGCTCAATCTGTAGGTGAACCATCAACACAGATGACGTAAGATTAATACTGCCCACTTTTTTATTCCTATGTTGTGCACCTCTATTGACTAAAGAAGATGCTGATATGTGGAACCCTTCTTTTCATGATTATGCCTTAGAAATGTTCAAAGGTTGTTGCCTCCTTGAGTTTTTGTTCATTTTTTGGTGCTAACACCACCTGGTAAAAAGGATTTTAAGTTTCATTACAAATGTTTTAGCTTTTGCCAAATAGAAACAGAAAATTAAGGCAATTTTGAATTTTATGCTTCATCCTCGATTTGATCTTGGAAATCCATTAAAGCAATAGGAGTTCACGTCTAGATGTTAGCTTGAGTAGTATCCGCCCCTCGATCAAAGGGGAGGAGCACAGTCTCAGTTACGGCATGGTGTGTTTTCATTGGCCTAGAACTGAAAGTAAAAGTGAACACCCATTGAATCTAACATTTCTTTTGTGAGTGCGGTTGTATGCAAATTTTGTAGTTTTAAAGCTCCTCAAAATTTAACAGTTAACTCTAAATGTTAGTTACTACCTAAGAAGCATGGACACTGACACAGACGCGGGACACAACAAATTTTAAAAAACGAGGACACGGACGCAGCGGCAATATAAAAAACACATTGAATCCATAGGGCTCGTTTGGGAACAACTTATTTTGGTGGTTTTTTAGCTTTTTGCTTAAAATAAGCACTTGGTGTTTGATAGCAAGCTTTTTTAGCTTATAATAAGCTAGATTTTTTTGACTTTTTTAGGCTAATAAGCCAAAAAGCAAAAAGCAAAAAGCAAAAAGCAAAAATTTTAAAGCTTTTTTTGCTTATTCTACTGTAGTGGAAATTTTGAAATATAAATAATTTTAAAAATTGCAAAAGTTTACTAGAATAATTAATATTGAAATTGTTTTTAGCTTTATAGAACATCACAAATATGCAATCTAATTTACTATGAGGGTCGTTTGATCATTTTTGTATAAAAAGAACACCCCAGCCAAGCTTTTTTTAAGCCAGCTTATTATTTATTCTTTTTTTTAAACCAACTTATTTAATAAAAAAAGTTGTTCTCAAATGGACCTATAATTTAATAATCATTTAACATAAAACATGATGAAAACGTGTATAATTTGAACTTTTTATGTGTTTCACGTGTCTCTAAATAATGGATACATGTCTCTGGCATTTCTATTGAAAAATAAATAAATAAATAAATAAAAATTGAGGACACTAATTGGTGTGTGCGAGGAGTATGTGTAACCGACACGGATACAACACTCTCTTAGAAGTGTATGTGCTTCCTAACTTACTACCAATCCTAACTTGACTGGATTGGCCTTTTGTACGCATCCATAAGTTGTTAAGAGTGAGGACAAGAACTTCTGTCATTAATTATGTTTTATCTGACGAACCATTTGATGATTTATCAGGTTAATAGTTTTTTCCTTGCCCTTTTGGTAGTCTAGTACTGCTAGCTATCCCAATTTTGTGGAAATCTTTAATGGAAGTTTTAAAATGTCAAACCAGTCAACAATTGCTCCATTGTCTTACTGTTACTATTGCATGGACATTTTCTGTTTGTTTAAGAGCTCATTTTATGTGATGAATAATATTGGGATGTACTGATCTGTCCCAAAAGTGGCAAAGTGGAATTATATAGGAGTTGTTTTAACTTTCTTTATAGGCTGTTTTGGAACATAGCTTGTATTATTTGCAGAAACATAAAAATCTCTAGAACCTAATGAATTCAAATTTTCTGTGCCTTGATAAATTTTCGGTAGTATGTTGGCATGGGGCTGAGAATCTGGAAGTAAAAAATCTCTTGTATCCCTTAGATCAACCAAAATAAATTTTATTTTAGGCCTTCCTGGGTATTTAGCTTGCAAAAGTGATGCATCATGTATTAGCTAAGCTCCTTTTGCACCGGACTAAAGTTAGCCTCATCCCATGGAATGGCATCATCTGTGCTGCATAAAAAATAAGCAAAATGAGGATTCATATTCTCCCTCAATTAGTAAATCAAGAGCCTTTTGATCTTGAACTTGATCACGGTACCATGACCATACTGCTCATGACCCCTATCAATTATGCTTCTTGTTCTAAGGTCCTGGAAAACCAGATGATAAAGATTACTGAACAACTTAGACCCTTGCCTGACTTACTACGGACATAAGGTTAGAGACAAATTTTGTCCTAAGGTTACTTATGAGTAAGATCCAATGATCAGCAAGTATAACAAAAGACTTAAAAAATGGAGTGACAATAGCCATAATAGAAATTTGATGTGTCTTCTAGACTAAGGCATTGTTCGCTTCGGAAAAACTTACAGTGTCTCTGGCAGAGTCTCAAAACAGTGGGAATAACTCACAACTCTCATTCATATGACCTTTAACACCTATTAATTTATCCTCTACTTGGGCCTCAGCCATGACCACATCCTCTACTGCTAACCTTGCTGCCGTTAAAGATGCTAATTGACCACTAAAGCCACCAAAATCCACCTTTCTTTGATGCATGACCTCCAAAAGCACCTTTGCTTAATCAGACTTTACAAAATTCTAGAGGACAAGCAGCCTCTTAAAGCACTTCCATCACTGCTTGTAACCAAGTGGCAACCATACAAAACACTAGACTACTACAGAACAGCTCACATTGCAAGAGAAGCTAACTATAATTCGGTTTGGAGAAGACCAGCCAGGTTCATACTCATGCCAAGAACCACCACCAAGCAATTATGCACAGAAAAAGAAGATGAATACACCAAATGATGCTACACTTCACATCATGTGAAGAGAAATCACAAGTCAAATAGAACTGTAAGGGTCTGAATTGTAAACAAATTCATTGAACTAATCATCCATCACTTACGTTTAGGTGAGCTTTTCAAATTGGGTGGTTGGGGACCTGGAGTCTCTTGGAGCTTTTATATGGTGCGACTGTTTTGGATGTTGGAGAGAATGAGTTGAGATGGAATCTGTCTAAATTCTGGCAAGTATGGTGTACAATCTTTCTTCGGTGCTTTGGTGGGGAATTCTGTGGTTTCTTGAGGGGATATGATGTGCTTGCTTCCCCTCAAAGGTCATCTTTTTTTGTTTTGACAGCAATGCATGGTAAGATCCTCACTAGGATAATATGATTTGGGTAAGCGCTATGTTGTTAATCGATGGATCACTTTTTCATTCATTGTAAGTTATCTAGAGTTGTGGGGGTTTATTTTTGGCCCATTTTCCATTTTTTTGGGTCTTTCCAAGTAATGTGGCTGAGATTTTGCATGGTTGGGGTTTTTTTTTTTGGGGGGGGGTGGTTTGCCGTGTGTTATTTATTTCATTAAAATCCCCCAATTAATAACAAATTCATGTTGCGGATGTAATAAAACACATATCACAATTTAATAGGTATGAATACTGAGTAGTAGGTGCTACCTAACCACTAGACTTTTTTTTCGTGTGGGATTAGGAAGCACGGACACTTTGTTTAAGGTGCCATTTGCAAGTGCCTCCTTGGACACATACACTCTTGGACAGCTTGACGTGTCCAGCATTTTTATTGTTATGTTTTCAGTAGTCACGTCCCAAAGACGTCGGGGACACGTGTTTCCTTAGTTGAACACGTTTTGGGACACTGTATGGTTGAGATGTTATTGTTAAACATATTAAATGGGGTGAAATATATAAATTTCAAAACTTTGAAATACCAAATATAAAACACCTAATTTCAGTTTTCTGAATCCTTAACTTGTTAGATGTATGATAATTGTAAACTTGTTTAGTTGTTTTCATCTTGTTTTTTTATGGTTTGTGGATGTTACGTTCAAATACATAACAAAAAAATATATATACATATATTTTTTTGCCGTATCCCTACCATATTCATATCCTCATTTTTTGAAAATGTTTTGTCTTGTGTCTGTACCCGTTCTTATTGTGGGGAAGAGGAGGAGAAATGCCTTGCCATCAGCTCCATAGTGCTTGATGTGGATTTTTTGGGGAGAGTGGAGTTGTTATTTGTGTGATGGTTTGGAGTAGTCTTCTTTTAAGCTTAAAAAGTGACTTTTTGAGTCTTTTGTGTAGATGAATATTGGGTAGCGTGGATCTGGCTGGTGAGCATCTTTTAAACTCTATAAAAATTTAGAGTCCTGAGTAGTTGTATGGTTTATGTGTTTCTGGTTAGGTATACCTGTAGATGGACAAGGGTGGCTATGCCTTTTGAAGCCTTTGATTAGGTGTTTTCTTTAATAAAGTTATTTAATTATTAAAAAAATTATATTTACTTATAAAAAAATAAATCCATCGCTTAACCTGAAATCTCTTGTTTGCACACCACTGAATTAAGACTTACCAAGTCTCACTGGTGGGTAATACCACATAAGTGCTAGCTTGAGGAGGAACCACCACGGCAATTGTTCTCGACAAAATTTCATGAGCACTTGACCAACTAAGAATTTGGAGTTCACAAAAGTCCACTAAGGTTGCTTTGCCACTAAAACGTTATTTCTCTAGGGTTTGTCCATCAATTAGGGGTGCTGGGTGGGGTTAACCACCTGAGCTCAAACATTATCTGCTTGAAGGGACTTCTTTGCTAGCGATGTTCAATAGCCTTGTCCACAAGCAAACATATGTTCGGTAGCAGAAATCATCTTTGGGAACAAAGATTTCAAAAATTGATTTATACGTGAGCATGTCTATCCCTCTTGGGCACAGTGACGATGTTCGAAATTTAATAAGAATAAGCTACTGCATTAATGAGGCTCCCTTATGTGACCTTTGGATATGCAAGAATTCCTATTTAGTCTGATGAAGATCCTCTAGGACCTCTGCATAGTGACTCATGAGAAATGTTCACTGGTGAGTTGAGGTTGCTGCGAGCACAGTCAAGCACTTCAAATGTAAAAGAAAAACCAAGAAAAAGAAAAAGAAAAACCACCATGCCCAAAAAGGTGGGGGTGGATTTTGACTCGCTTGGACTAAATTTGACAGGAACCCCTAAGGCTTCATGTAGAAAATGTAACATAAGGATCTAAGCTCTGAGTTAACATTAGTATTGGATTGGAGTGATCAAGTTTTATATTTGAATACTGGAGAAACTTTCTAAACCAAACTTAAACTTACACATAGGTATTAGTGGAGCTTTCCAAAGGGAAAAAGACAACTCAACTCTAAGAAGCACAGACACGCCGACATCACAAGTTTCAAAAAATGCAAAACATGATACAACGAGGACATGGCAAAAGTATATGTTTTATATTTTTGTATGTCATATATAAGAATATTTTACTCAATGATAATGAAAAAGTTGCAAGATAATTCTAATTAAAACAAAAAAGTATATATTCCATAGCTTAAGCGTCAAACTAGGTATAATCAATGTCTCTTTTTATTGCTTCAATGCATGTTCTCCTTGGCCCCCTTCTGTTTTTTTTTTTTTTATCTTCTGTTTCTTTATCACCATCCACATTGATTAAACCACTGGTTCGTAGAGGTGCATTAATTGGTCTACAATGCACACGACCATGCCTTCTCAAAAGGATTTCCCTCATTTTATCTTCAATTGATACCATTTCTAACTTCTTGCTAATGGATTCATTTCATATTTTATCTGTTACTCATCTATCTCAACATTCTCCTTTTAGCTACTCTCATTTTCTGGACATGCTTTTTCTTAATCGCCAAAGGTTAAAAGACAAAAAAAGCCATCATTTGGAAACAAACCCATTAAACAAAAGAAATAAAAAAAATTGGGTGTGAACGAGTAGTATCACCTTGAGTAATCCTAATCCCATAAATGACTTCTCTTGCTTCCTCGTCATATAAGACCTCATGAATGAATCCTGCCCAGCTTATAAATAGGGAGAAGAACCTTGACTTTGGCCATACTTTGGTAAGAGTTGGGTTGAGGTGATGTCATTCATTAAGATAGAACATGACACTTTTCAAACTCATTTCCACAGACAAATTTTTTGTTGGATCTCCAAGACAACCCTCTTTTAATCTATGACAGGAATTGCCCAAGTTCAACATTAGAGTTGCCAACCCTGGTTACTAATGCTTGAAGTATCTTTAGATGCTTTGTCAAGTTATTAGGTTTGGATGTCGTTGCCTGAGATCAAGAAATTGGTTGGCTTAATAAGTCCGGTTAAATTTCACATTTGTTGGCCTCTACTATTACTTAAGTTTATTTTAGGCATGTTTAGGGTGGTTATGCTATCGGTTTAGTTTATGTTACAAGTTTCTTATATTCTGGGAATCAAGGGGTATTTTGATGATTTCAAAATTGCTGGATGGGTTGTATTGAGTGCTCATGTGTATAATTTGGGATGGGTCATGTTGTTGGGACTTCATATATGGTTTACTTTAGAAGCGTTGTCGAAGTTAAAATTTTTATTTTTAAACGCAAAGCTATATTAAGTTAGGATCCCTTAGAGCATGTAATGGCCTCAATTCAAATGACGTTACTTCAGAAAGTTTTTAGAGCCTTTGAATCATAATTCAAAGTGTGTTGATGCAGCTCTAACCCCAAATTTGATGCCTAGGGAACTGTTTGATCACTGAGTGTCCAAAATGTTTAAGCAATTAGGAAGTGGGTCTGAAAATATATATCAAGTTATCTAAACAGCCTTCCCTTCCCCTGTGCTACCCCATCTGCCGCTGGCGAGGCAAACAAATTGCATGAACAGGGTGTATAAATGCGTACATAACAGAGTGCATAATAACAAACAACAGGGAACAAACACAATTTATGAGACTTAAGCCCAGGGCCTTCTGGAACTAGAGCTCTAATTCTATGTTAGATCACCACTTGTCCTAAAAGTTTAAGCTATTAGAAATGGGTGCAACAATGTATCTCAAGCTATTTAAACCTTTCCATGGATATTCATCTCTAGCATCACAAAACTATAGAACCAACAAGAATTTTGTTTGCAATACTTTCACCAATATTTTGTTCGTCCTTGCCTAATTAACCAAACCACCACCGCCAACCACACACCCCCCCCCCCCCCCAAAAAAAAAAAAACCCCCCCCACCCACAAACACCAACCAAAAAACACACAAAAATAAAAAATTAAAAACCCAAGAAAAAAAAGAAGAAATTTCCTTGTAACACACCCTTACAACCCGTTGATTCCCTAGATTTTATTAATCTCACCTATTACTACCACTCTAAATCAAATTTTGTTGTAAAGCTTGTGGAAAGGGATCCTTCACTCTTGTCCTACATCAAGCATCCCAGAGCAGTAGTATTCTGTGGAAAAGAAGTCAGTGATGGTAGTTTCTATGTAGTATCGACACCATTGTGGGACACAGACATTACCCAATATGGACACTATGATGTGGAAAATACTAAAAAAATGTAAGACACAAATACAATAAGCATATGGCATTATATGAGTATGTACATGTATACTCTGTGTATTATATAATAAGAATGTAATTTACTGTATTTTTAAAGTATTAATAATTAAAATTGCAAAATGTGAAAGATGAAGCTCCGCAATATCATTTGTTTAATGCACTTCTTTTGGTACAGTAGTATTAATTGTACTCCTACTGTCTACTACTTACTATTGTTTCTTTAAAATCTCTTTTACTATATTCTTTTCCTATATTACAAGAACTCCGTTCATTCTATATTTGTGGTGGTCATGCATAGGATATGTTATTTTCAGAGATGTTTCAACTTTGAACACACATTGGGGTGTTTGGATTGTATTCCTAGAACACATTTAATAAGAGCTTAACCGCGTAAGTGTTAGTGAGTGTCCAAGAAATGTCATGCAAGTGCCTGAATTTATGAAATTACATTTTTTTAAAGTTAGGACATGTTTAAGAAGTGTCAGTACGTGACGTGTGTTGGACACGACTTCATAGAAGTATCAATGCTATTTATGGTACTTTGATTATAAGCAGGTTTGTAAGGTTTTTCTGGATGATTATTTGGGACAAAATTAGACAGACTAATGGGTAAATGGCCACCATTGATACCTGAAATGTTTTTTTTTGTTGGAGAAGCAAAAAAGGGGAGAGAGGGTGAGGGGGGGGAGTGGGAAGACATGGTTGCTAACCATTTTTAATATAGTGGGAGAGCACTTTCTTGACATTGCAGTTTTAAATAGGTACATTTGATATCAATTTTTTCACAGGGACTTGTATGATTGGTCATTTTCCATGTGTCCCAATTTCTTCGCCATTGTAGATCGATTCGACCCAACATCCCCCCCCCAAAACTATTTGCACAATTGAGCCACCCTAGCTAGACTAAATAAGGTTGCTAGTTTCCCTATTACCCTAGATATACTTAATAAGTTCTCTTAATTTAGTTAACTTCTGTTTTCTTTTGTGTCATTTTTTCTTCAACTAAGGCATTGTGTTGTTTTTATGGTTGTGCCACTTCTTATAATTCAGTTGGACATTGTTTTCGTTTTCAGATTAAACACCTTCCATCATGCTGGCCGTGGAGAAATGAATGTGACACTTGGCATTCCACGTTTACAGGAGATCTTGATGACTGCTTCATATGAAATTAAGACTCCTATAATGACATGCCCATTGCTAGAGGGGAAGTTGAAGTGAGTTGCTTACATCCTTTGTTAAAACTACTTGTAGAAAGATTATAAGTTCTCTTCATTGCTATGTTGAATGGTGCATACATGATGCATGTTGTATAAAGGCTGTAAACTTTTGTACTGAAGAAAAAAGATGGAAACAAAAGCTAGAAATGGTAGCAAAACCACAATAATAATGACATAAGGTTCCTGGATTGTGTACAGTAACATGTTGACCTTTGCCTCTGAATATATGGTGATGCTATGTTACCTGGATTCGGGTACGGGTGTCAGGTGCAGGTACGTGTCCCAAGTGTCGGATTCATCTAATTCTCTTGTTTAAGGACACTAGGACACGGCTAGATGTCATATTTTTTAAATACTTTTTTTTTTTTTTTGTTAAGGTAAAATGGCATTTATAAGCTATAATATAGCATTTCATACATAAAATGGAAGTCCTATGCTTAGTTTTATATGCTTAGTTTTATAGTAAACTCAATTAGTTATACATTCTTATTAGATGCATGTCCAACTAATATCGAGCATTGAGCGTCCGACACGGTTACTTCACAAATTTAGAAGAGCCCAGGTAACATAGTGGTGATGTATTAAATATTAATCTAGCATTATTTTTTGTATGGGGGACAATCATTTGCCTAAATATCCTTTTTGTCATTTTCTTTTTTGGCTTGTGGGCTGTTGTGGCTCTCCATTTATTTTTCTGTTTTCTTTTCTTTTCTTCATGTGTTTGCTTGTTTGATTTGTAACTTTTGTTGGCAGTCTCTAGCTCCTCCTGTAATGCAGTCGTAGGTTTAGAAAACATGTGCTGTGGCAAAAAGTTGGAGAACTTTATGAAATAAAGCTTTGAATTGGACTGAATAGTAAGCAGCCAGGCAATTTACAGAGTTATGACTGATCAAACCATTTTAATAAGACTTAATTCCACCACTGGGAAATAACATAGCAAGTAGTTCTTGACAGTTTTACTTTCAAAACAGAACTTATGTGACAGCAAGCAAAGGGAACTAAAGTGACAGGGAAACCACTGGAAAGTTTTGGTGGTAGAAACCAGAAAGATAAGAATGGAAAGGCCTCACCATAGTGCCGAATATTATGATCAAAAGCCAAATGCAGCAGTAGCAGAAAGTTAGAAATACAGCAGCAACGATGATAATGCAGGCGGAAAAAGAATCATCAAATCAGCACTTGGCAGAGTGAAATACCAGAGCAGAGAGACAAATAGCAGCCAGAAAGAAGAGATGCGGCAGGAAACAGAGAGAAGTAGATGATGCAGCAGGAAGAAATCAGCCGAAGAGAGAGAGAGAGAGAGAGAGAGAGAGCAGCCACCAAAATTCTGTAGTTATCCAAAATTCCCCTCTAGGAATTAGATTTTTCTTTTCATACCGCTTACGTGTGTCATTTGACTAGCACGTGACCGTTAAGATGATGTGGACATCCCCAGTCTTATGCTTAGAAATTAGAACCAACAAAATTGATCTCCCAAAAAAATGTAAATAAAAATAAATAAAGGGAAATCATATCCTAAGCTACATCATTCTCCCCCCTTTCTCTCTCGAAACTATGTTATGATATGTCATGTCATGCAGAAAAATTTTATTGTGTGGTTGGGGTTCCATTTCCACTGGTGCCTTTTATCAATCATGTTCATATAGTTCAATCAAATATAAATGATTGATATGTGCACGTTTTCCCCCTTTATTCGTTTTATTTTAAGGAATATGTAATATGTTCCTCATACTGATCAGAAAAGCTCTGTGGGATTGAATGTGCTATGAATTATCACTTATCAGTGAAGGTCATACCATGGAATGATGCGTAGGATCTAGCCACAAGAAAGTGCATTCAAGGATTCATCATAATATAAGAAACCAAGCTGGTTTTGGAAAATTAGAAAATGGTTTGCAGTGCATGTGCCAAGTTAAGCAGGAACATGGCTGGTGCGTCACTTGATTTGGCCATCACAGTTCAAGCTACGTATGGCTGGCGTACAACCTACGGGCTTCTTAGCCAAAAGAAAAAACAAAAAAGCAATACTGATTTATGGATGGAGACCTTTTGTTATTTTTTTGGTTGGGGAAGGCAACTCCAAACAACTCCTTGGAGACCTTTTGTTCTATTTGCTAGATTTGAGCAAGTGATAATTTGATGTTGATGCCATAGGCTAACATAGCTTGGGGAGGGAGGCACTTTACGGAGTTTCTACCGCATCGATTGCCAATGCACGTGAATTGGATGTAATTAGTAAATTTGATGGACTTGACATTTCTAGTTTGACTGGCAGACTGCCACTTCATGATTATGAGGAGTTTGTTTCACAGCATTGATTAGGGACAGTTTGCTATGCCATCAGATGGTCTCATGATAAGAGAGGCGCCTGCTGAGAAATAAGCAATAAGAAATGTAGGAAGATCTATGATTAATTGGTGTTTTTGTTTTTCTTTTTTCTCGTCTTCCTTTGACTTTCGTGAGTCAATTTCTTCGATAGGAGTGATGATGTCATATCAAATGTATTTCTTCTGAATGATCAGGCATTTTACTGCTAAGGATCTAGGTTAAGTTGATGGGAAAATATGCTAAATCAATAAGAATGTATTCAGAAACAGATTAAAAATGGTGATGGAGATGATATGAGAGTTTTTCTTGAAATCAGATAAAAATGGAAAGCATTTAATGGATGCCGCTGACATTTTGCAGTTTGGACGAAATAGTGTCATTTGATTTATTTAAGTGACATGGAAAAGTCGCGGCCATCTTGGAGAGATTTCGGTTGCATCGTGTATGTAATGAGAGACATGACAACCTGAAAATAAGAGAAAATAGAGATTAGCATGCATCTTTTGTATTTTTGTTCTTTGGTTTGGTAGATGGATCTTGACTATGTTATCTGGATTAAGGAATGGGTGTTAGGTGCGGGTATATGTCCAAGCGGCGGATTCATCTAATTCTCATATCTAACAATACTTGGACATGGTTAGATTTTATATTTTTTAAATATTTCTTGTATTTATTTGAGGTAAAATGGTGTTTATAAACTAAAGTATAACATTCTATCAGGGAACAAAATTTTCATTTGTTTTCACCGAAACGACCGAAACGTTTCCGTTTCCTAAGGGACTGAAATGAAACACTAGTGGAATAACGAAACACTATTATGACAATCAAAACAAACTGAAATATAGAAAAATGCAACAAAACACAATGCTACATACCTAAACAATAAGTTGTATTAACCTGAATTTAAATTTTTTATAAAATGTGTACAATTTTTATACAAAAGATTGTATTTTACTATTTTGATATTTGTCACTTTTGAAATGTTTCCGAAACATTTCTAAAATGTTTCCGTTTCCGAGCCAACCGAAACAACCCCTCCAAATGAAATTTTGATCCTTGCATTCTATACTTAAAATAGAAGTCTTATGCATAGTTTTATAGTAAATTCAATTATTTATACATATTTTTTAGATGCATATCCACCTAACCATATCTCATACATATCTCATACCCTTGTCCAAATATGAAGTATTCGACACTGGTATTTCACAAATTTAAAAGAGTTCAGGTAACATAGGATCTTTATACATCTTCTTTTTAAAGTTATGCTTCCTAAGGAGTCAGCGAGTCACCTCTTATTTCAAGGTAGCTAGTGCCTACAGGTTTATCGAGTTTTCCAATTTTATGGGAGTTGGGGCTGCCCCCCAGCGGCAGCTGTGGGGTAGTTCCAAGAGGCTATGAAAGGCTTGGACGGTGGCCTATATGCCTAATGTGGTGTGCATAAAGGGTGGGGAACCATTGTATCTTTGAGGATGTGGAAATGGCACCTCATAAGCTTTAGATTCACTCAGTTTCAATTTGGGCTAAAAGGAATATTTTGTGAGGTTAATTTTTCTTTTGTTGACTTTATATGGGAATTAAGTTTTGTTGGTGATGGATAGTTTGAGCTTTTTATACTTCCTATATAAAGAGTTTTGCACCTTTTGGTGCTTTTATGATATACTTAACACAGAATTTGAAAAAAAAAAAAAAACCTCTTTCAAGGTTCTAGTGGCTAAAGGCAGCAGGTTTCTCATCACCTTTGTTTATTCATTTACATTTATATATATGTATATATTTGGGTGTGGGTGTGTATGTGTTATGAGAGAGAGAGAGAGAGAGAGAGAGAGAGAGAGAGAGACTAATGGGAGAGTAGTTAGAGAAAATAGCCATGGTGGGAGAAAGAAGTTTCCTTTATTTCGTACATGTGTAAGAAGTTTCCATTTATTTTGTACGCGTGTGTTTGTGTCTCTGGGTGTATATCTCAAAGAAGAAAAATCACTAGAGTTCAGTACAAAGAATTTGCAAAACCATGCGAGAGATGATGCATATAGACTAGGAACTAGGGAATGTCTACCTATGTATATATTATATTATCAGCATCAAATATTGTTACTGTTTTACTGTTATTACATAATTATCTCATCATAACATTTGGTGAGACAGCAAGAAAACCTTCCCCCCTTTTACCCTGATAGAAAAGCTGTTTATGAGGTTTAGACGTTCTTAAGTTTCACATTGTGAAGGTCAGTGTTCTTGATACCCTCTTCAAGGAATTAGAACACGACATTTCTATCATTGTATGTTAAAAACAATAATCTCAAAAAGTTCATAAAAAGGGTGCCAAATCAGTATCAGAGGAACATATGTAGACAGTCTTTTGTGTGAGTGGCAGAAACTTCATACATCGTTGCTCCTTAAGGTAGCGCAAAGACACAGGAGGATAAGGTTTTTGATGTTGGAAATTTTGAGACTTATTATATCCTTGAGTTAGACTAACCATAAAATTGTTATTGGTAGAAGTGAGCTCATCTCTTGGAATACTAAAGGCTCTGGATCTGGATGGTCAGGCTCTTGAATGAGATTGTCTATTTCTTATTGACACAACTTTGTAACTGCTTGGTCGATATGACATATCTGCATAACACAACATCTCCTCCCCCCCCCCCCCCTTCCCTTCTTTCTCCTTCTCTCTCTCTCTGTTGCACATGCACACACTTAAGATACACAACAGATTGATAAATTTATTTTTTACAGGAAGGATGCTGAGCGCCTTGTGAGAAAAGTGAAGAAGGTTACTGTTGCAGACATAATTGAGTGCATGGAAGTAAGTGTGTTGCCAGTATCCATTGATAATCACCAGGTATCCAGAATTTATAAGCTTAAGATGAAGCTCTCTGAATCTCAACTTTCATCATTTGAAGACTATGAGGAAACCATGGGAGTTTTGTTTTTGAGAGAACTGGAAGATGCAATGCAAAATCATTTGGTTTTGCTCTCCAGAATTAGTGGCATCAAAAACTTCATGCCGGATTCACGGTCAGCAGCATCGAATGCGACAGATGAGGATGCTTCTAGTAACAGACTACGAGGGGAAGAAAATGACGATGATGATGATGGGGATGATGATGAAAGGGCCGATGATCTGGGTTTGGATGCAGGCAAAAGAAAACAGCAAGCTACAGATGAGATGGATTATGAGGATGGTTCTGAAGACGAACCCAGTGAAGGGGAGCCATTGGCTGGACTTGAAAAAGAATCTGATCAGGCTGAAAACGAAATTGAGTTTAGGGAGGATGGTGAAACTGGGGCATTTATTGAAGATGATGTCTTTGAAATGCCAGATGAGGGTGCAGTTCCCTCTGAGCCTAAATCAAGGGACAAGAAAACCAAATCAAAATTGAAAAGTAAGAGGAAGGTCAAAGCAAAACTAGCCAAAAAGGACTTTGATAGGGCAATCTTCGTTGCCGCTAAAGGATTGGACTTTGAGGTCCATTTCAGGTTTACCAATGAACCTCATATTTTGCTGGGTCAGGTATGTTTTCTCTTCTAATTCGCTGTCTCTGTTATATGCGCATCTTCTTTGTTCCGCAACAAAATAAACGAATTCTTTTAGAATTGATAAAATTCCTTATTGTTTGTAGTGGTTCCTTTTTTTTGCTCCAATTGAGTGTTGCTGAACTTTGTTTCTTCCGTCTTTTCAGCAGCTTTGCGTTTTTTTGTGGGTTCTGTGCACAGGACAGGGGGAGAAGTGGAAGAGGGGGGGAGTTAATGGGTGTCATTGAAATACCTTATATTAAGTATTGGTCTGATTTGTTGTGGTTTGACATTATAGCTTTGACTGTATACTCCACTTTCTAACATCCAGATTGGCTGTAATTTAGTGGGGAGGATCAATAGAAGTGTATTTTGATCATATGTTGTCACAGCACGCATTGTGACACGTGCAACACCCATCTGAGTTCATACCGTCATGTTCCACAATAAGCATTGAAACACATATTCTGAGTTCATACAGTGATGTTCCATAATAAGCTGTTATTATTGGACAGATATGGTAGTGGAAGCACCGGGTTGCAGCTCTTGGGAAGCTGAGTTCATACGGCGATGTTCCATAATAAGCTGTTATTATTGGACAAATATGGTAGTGGAAGCACTGGGTTGCAGCTCTTGGAAAGAGCTTGACAAAAATACCAGTTTATGTGTGGGTCATATGTCAAAGGGTCTCTCAATTTGGGCGTCTACTGAAAAATGAGAATAAGGGAACATGAGAAGAGGGGGTTGGGGGTGGTGTTTGAGAGGACACTGTATGCTATGGATAGGAAAGAATAATGCAAGAGAAAGGCCTCCTGTACGTGCATAAATGGTTCAGTTGGGGAGCATTGTAACACCCTAGAGTCCTCACACTCACTCCATAATTCTCTTCTATGCATATATTGATTTCATACTTATACTTCTCGATTTATACACAATTGAAGAGGAGCAAATGGTGGTAGTACTTAGCAAAGTAATCATAAAAATATTACTCCACTTAGATAAGTGAAAAATAAAGTTTCTCCACTTGATAAGTGAGATGATTATCTTCACCTAAATGATAATAAAAGTTAACCCACTAAATCAGTGGAGAATAAAGAATTAGTAAAGTACTATACATTTACTTCATCTTATAAATAGTACATGTAGATGAGAGGGTTTGAATACAAGTAAGCTTAAGCATAGTGAAGAGAGAAGAGTGGAGGTTAGGAGGTTACTCTTGAAGTTCAAGTTCCAATCTTTAGAAGAGGAATTCCAAGTATTAAACACTTGAGGTGAGTAGTGGTGTAGTTGGAGTAAAACGTACATATTTTCAATTTCAAATGTTCTTTTTTTACAAATTATATTTGAACAATACGTTTTCAAAACAAATGATAATGTCTATATTACTCTTCAAAAATAGTTATTATATTTTGATGCTAAGTCTTGTATTATTCTATCAAGAAAATTCATAGATTAAGTTTTGTATACAATGAATAAGATTTGAAGGCTATATGTGTCATACTCAGAGGTTTTACATCGGGAGGACTTGAAATAAGTCAAAAGCTTGATATAAACTTGTTATTTTGTTACACATCATTAGTGCATACGTTTTGTTACGGGTCGTTCTGTTACGCATCACTAGTACATACGTTTTGTTACGGATTTTCTGTTTAGCCGAGATCATGAGTATATTATGAATTATATATAATGTTGATATTTAGATGCTTTTGCAAGTATAAAACTAAATTTGCATCTTTTGAAATGTATGCTTATGTTTAGTATATGGATATCTCTTTTACTTGTTTTAAGATCTTATGCAAATAGTGTTTATGTCATATGTAAATCAAGACTATGGTATATTTTGATGCTTCAATTATCCTATTATTCATTGGACTTGTAGCTCATGTTTTCTTAAACATTTTCAGGTAACCAAGATTGAGAGTTTAAGTTTGAAAAGTTGTTGGCTAAGCTACTTATGTGTTAATGTCATGAAGACTCCAGTTATATTTTGATTTGTGATAAATTTGAACTAGTAGATTTTCCTAGATTTGTGTTAAGATTATGGTTGTGTAATAAAACTATGTTCCGATAGAGACATAGGTATTTGCTTTATGTTTACTAATAAATAAAAGAGTGAATCATGTTTTTGCATTATATTAAATGTAGGTGATTGGTCTTTTGGTTTAGTTCGACCTTGGATAGCTAAGCTACTGGCCGGTTATGATTCCTATTTACACAGGGTGGGTTTGAGATTGTGACAAGCATCAAACTAGAAACCCTAATATGCATCCCGACAAAAGATCTTCGTTTTCTACTTTAGGGGTAGTTTGATTTTGGTTTTTGCAAGTTAGTGTTCTGCCGGGCATATTTATTAGATTTGGGCCCCTAGTGCTTATTATAGGTGAAGCTGTGTTATGGCGTTATTGTAGGTTGTTTTATCAGGTTTAGAATATTCTTTGTAGTTAAAGTTTCTTAGTTTCATATAATTGAGTCTTAGTCGTAGACTCGGTTTAAAGTTAGAAGACTATCAATATATAAATACCTACATAATAGTTTTATTCAATAGAGTTGATTTACGAGAACTTAAGATTTTTTTTTGAGAAAATATGTGCAACCCTTGCACCGGTGAAACCTTTCTTTTTTTTCCTTTTTCTTCTCCTCCTCTTCACAATGTTGCAGGACACTGTTTCCAGTTACTGCTTACGGTTGCAGAACAGTCCCAATTTAAGCCTACAAATCTCCCATATTAAAGCCCTCATAACTCTAAACAGGAGCGGCACCAAGTGCATTTCAGTGGGGTCAATTGACCCAACTGAATTTTCAAAATTACCCTCTAGTCATGTAATATTTTCAAAAAAAGAATGGTAGTCATAAGACTTGACCCCACTAAATGTAATTTGACCCCATTTGCCTTAAAGGAGCAGTAATCTGATTGTTGGTAGTTTTGTTGTAAGTTTCCTAATGTTGTCTTACATGAAGACTTGTACTTCCACTCTCAAGTGACTTGAGGTTTCAGAGTACACCCCCGTCCTTCCCTCCCTCTTCTCCAACCCTCTCTCTCTCTCTCTCTCTCTCTCTCTCTCTTCCTTATCATCTTGTTGAGGACACATTAAGTTCAGTCGAAATTTCTTGCGCAACCCATGTGCTGTCTGGTGATCAAGAGGCTAGGAAGAAAGCAAGGCACATTCCCTCCTACTAAATTTCACTATTCCTTCCTTTCTATGCTACCTTCCTTTTAATTTTTATTCTTTTGCCATTCTTTTTTCCTCATAGTTGCTTGTATATTTGTTTTGTTCCTCAACTTATTCTCTTTTCTTTCTTTATTGGACTTCTCATTGCTTGTTCAATTCTTAGCAATGCCCTGTGATTGGAAACCATAATATGCTCAAACTTAATCCTACTTTTACCTGTACCATCTTTCTTTTTTCTAGTTGGGGGTTATTATGTATTTTCGAATGGATTTATGGAACTCTAGATCATTTAAACTATGTTTATTGCATTTTGATGGAAAGGAAAGAGAGTAGAGGAGGGAGGGGGCTCTGTTTTACTAGTTTGGGAAGGTTTGCATAGAGAAGACACAGTTTTAGGTGGAAATCCTTGATTTAATTTGTAAAGTTTAGTTTACCAGACTACTAAAAGAGAGAGAGATGGGGGGCGACTACTCTCCTGATTTGTTTATCAGTTTCCCCCCTTCAACTGGAGCAAGGCTGAAACTGTTTGGGGAGCGTGGTTTGATGCATTTTAGGCTTTTACCTATAATGGCTACATAAATTTGGGGTGGAAGTGTAATTTACCATTTTCCAAAAGATATATTTTGTACAACTGGTGGTACTGCTTAACACGAACTAGGATCACTTAACCTTTCATTGGATTTACTTTTGTGCGCCCTTGTTTAGGTACTATTCTGTAACCTGCTTGCCTTATTATTTTTCTATTGTCTGAACTTTCACAGTTATGATTACTTCCTAAACTTAAGCATCTTCTTGTGATGACATTGCAGATTGTTCAGAAGACTGCCAAGAAGGTATGTCTCAAGAGCTCTGGGAAGATTGATATGTGTCAAGCAGTTAAGTCTGCTAAAAATGATCAAGTTCTTTGGAAACACGAGGACGACGAAGCCAATACTGCAATCCCACAGGTAAGCAACAAGAAAAATACCGAAGATGACCCTGGTCCTTGGGCTCTGAAGTCAGCTGGAGTGGATTTCACTGCACTTTGGGAAATGCAAGATGACCTTGATGTCACACGTATATATTCCAACAACGTCCATTCTATTCTGAGTACATTTGGAGTAGAAGCCGCCAGGGAAACCATCATAAGGGAGGTGAAGCATGTTTTCAAGAGTTATGGAGTTGAAATCGATTATCGGCACCTAAGTCTAATTGCCGAATTTATGACCCACTCGGGTGGGTACCGACCCATGAGCAGACACGGGGGCATAGCAGAGTCCATATCACCTTTTCTTAAAATGTCTTTTGAAACTGCTTCCAAGTTCATTGTTGAAGCAGCATCTCATGGAATGACAGATAACTTGGAGACCCCATCTGCAAGGATCTGTCTTGGCTTGCCAGTGAAGATGGGTACCGGTTGTTTTGACTTAATGCAGAAATTAGAGATCTGATGTACAGCATAGCTTTATTTTCTGTAATGTGTTTTGAGTATAATCATCACTTGGGTGTCCTTTTTTCCGTGAATTTGATGAGAATAGCTGTATCGGGTTTATTGGTGCCATTAGTTATGTTACCCAAGGATGTCCTTTTGACAATACTATTGCTAGATCATATAGCCTGCTGGAAATTGTTATTTTGCATATTCCTCTTCTTCAATTCCCTCCTTTATGGTTTAATAGATTCCTATAAATTGCAATGCCCTTCGAAGGCGTAACCAACTTCTATAAGATGCGAAGAGGTTTTCATATTTTGAACCGTGGTATCCAGGTTGCTATATATATAAAGTTCCTATAAATTGTGCAGCCCTTCCAAGGAAGGTGAAACCAATTTCTATAAGAAGGTTTTCATATTTTGAACCTGTGATGTCCAGGTTGCAATAAATCTGTTCTAATCATATGGTTAAAACTCTAGTGCATTTTTGTTTTCCATCTGATAGATCTGTTGTAATCAAAATTCATTGGAAACAAACTGCATGCGAACTGCCGTCTATGATTAAAATACAAATAGGGAAAAGAAATGAACCCACTGTAATCCCAATTAAATCCATGAAAGATTTCTTCCTCCTATCAAACAAAGTACTTTGTGAGTCAGTTCGCTATCATTCCTGAAAACGGCGAGGAGTTATGCAAAAATTCTTCCAGCAACTGTATGCGAGAATCTCTCATGAAAATAACATAAAAAAAATATATTCAAATTGCCTTCTAGTTTAGATTCATAATAAGGAAATAAACATGATATGGAACAAATTTGTTCTTAAACTATAATCATTCCTTCCCAAAAACCAATATAAACATCTGAGAATGAAAACAAATTAAATACACCAAGTCACCTAATTGAGTATACTTTCAAACTTATTCCACTTTGTCAAAGTTGATATCCAAACCTCTTCTACCGCTGCCATATGCAAAAAATTTGTCATCCTTAAGGGCAATGGTAACAAAAGATAAATCTGCATGCTAAATTGGTTGAGGATTACTGGCAGCTAGGGGTGCACCACCTGATTTTTCCAGAACGGCTTGGGGAGATAAATGCCAAGTGACTTTTCTCCCTTTTGCAGCATCAATTCTTGTGATGGCACCATTTCCGGACAGATCCATTTAAAGCGAAGATGGTGAATGGGAGAACAAAATGTATCACTTACAAGCATGCACAAGAAATTAACCAAGATGTTGAAACTAAATGCCATAATCAGGAGGGAGAAGGCTCAGCTCCATCATGGAGAGCACAACAAATGGTTGCTTTGTGATGCCCTTGATATGCTTTAATTTCTTCACCAGATGACATGGACCAAAGTCTTGCCGTTGTATCAGAAGAAGCTGCAAACAAAAATGACATTAGAAAAAAACAATAGATAGGAAGAAGTTAAAACACTGAAACATCAGTTCAAAATCATTGACTAGAAGAAATGCATGTCCAATCTGTAAATGATCCTCATTAAAGAGAAAAAAAAGATCATATGATCCGAGGACACTGAATTACTGATTCCAGTAAGTTCACAGTCAGGAGGAGTAACATGAGGTTCAGGATAATGGCTGCATCCATTACTCCCAAATAAAAATGGTATTGATCCATGGATGATTTTGTAACAAAGAAGGAAGAATTTACTGTTGTACCAAGTAAATGGACATCTTGCTTTTGGGGAATTAATCATCTCCTTTCTTTTATCAAGAAATTATACTTATGTTCAAGTAAGCAAATAGCAAATATGTCATGGCTACGTGAGTAATCGGGGAAAGGAGGAAGGGAAGAAAGAATAAATTTAAAGCGTGAAGCATAGTGAAATCAGGTGGTTCAAAGTCATCAAATCATATAAAGGTCTAGCCACAGCCTAGATAGAATTGAGATTAGGAGGTCAAATTTTATTTTGGCGTCCAAGTTGAGGAAAATATACCTTTTAGGCAAGAGCTTGCCTCTTTGAAATGGCGAAGTATGGCTAGAAATATGACCATCGATAAAGTGGTATTTAGAAAATAAATGGAGTATTTGACTCAATTAATCTGTCAGAAGCTTCCTTTCAGTTTGATTGTAATCAGGACATAGTTAATTGGATGCTGACTTCATAGTTGCTAACAACTTTATCACGAAAAAGGTGCTTGTTGATGTGACGATTCAGATTTTAGGATTTCCCCATAAGTCGTAGTTAAATACCTGTGATGAGATAAGCACCATCCACAGAGAAAACGCAGTCCCAAACCCACCGTTGATGTCCTGGGAAAATAACAAGACTGACCAATATTACAGAGAGTTTGAAGAAGACTGCCTTGTGTTTTCACGAATAGTAATTAAGCAAAACAAAAAATGAGAAGTTGGATGTAGATCTGACACACCTATTAGAGTTTTTTCCAAGGTAAAACCACCTACATTCCATATCTTGACGGTATGGTCCGAAGATGCAGTGGCCAGATATCTAGAGACATAAATTTAAAGGAGATAATTATGACATCTTAGAATTGTAATTATCATGACACTCAAATCTAAGACAAAGGTGAGAATGGAAGCTAATCCGTAAAAATGAAATAAATTGGATCTCTGCAAGAAAGAAAATGTTAAAGAAATAAAAAATCTAACCGATTGGGCTCACAAAACTCAGGTGACAGGAGACATTTCAGGATGTAGCCATCATGTGCCTGTAACTTATGAAGCGGCTCAAAGTTGGTCATAGTCTGCAGTAGAACACAAATTGGGTTTAACAATGATAATTGGTTGAGTGGGTTGCAAAATCAAAATAATTGAAGAATTATATTGATTAGGTGATTACCTGCGTCCCTTGCAACAAGCGCCAAACATAACATGTTCCGCGATTGTTTGCAGCAACAACCAAGCTCCCATCCCACATCACTGTTAAAGACCGTACAGCTGTGTCCACCTCTGGCACCTGAATGCAATCCATAGATCTTAATAAAGATTTTCCTACGTAGACATGCACACATAGATAGGGAAAGTAGGAACAGAACCAGAGTCCTGAGGTTTTTGATGAAGGCAATAATATAAGAAGCCTTCAGTTAATACATGGATTTACTGGGAAACAGTTCAGTGCATAGACTTCACCATGCTGACAAACCTGCAGTGTTTGATAGTCTTGTCTCTTTATATTACAGCCTTATTTTGTGAGTCCATCCAAACACATAACTCTCAATATGAAAAATCAATTGAAGACAATAGATATGCCAAGACAATTATATGAGCAAGAGCTTAAATTAATATATATTAAAAACACAAACATTAGACATACCAACTCACAGCTGCATGAATTTGCGGTCAAATCCCACACACGAATATTGCCATTTTGATCCCCTGATATCAGCTCGGTCTGTAAAACCGCAAGAAGTGAAGTGAGGAAAGCTCATTAGACATCACAAAAAAGCAGTATATTATGAAATATAAAATTTGAATACTGTGTAGGAAAAAGTAAAACAATTAGAAAAGAAATTTCTATTGTTTTAGGAAGTAACAAAATAAAATAGACCTAAGGAGTCATATCCAAATGTACATTATCTTGAGATAGGCCCCAAGTCAAACACCTACTCTCAACTCAACTAAACTAAGCCTCTTCCCTACTACTTGGGCTTGGTTAAGTCAAGCTCCTAATCTTATTATCAAAATGAGAAAACACAATTTATTTTTACAAGACAGTAGCATGAAGATAACAACTATCAGAAAAAACTATGAATCAAAACAGCCAGTTAAAATTCTATCATGCAAGTGATATTTCAGTTTTCATACAAAAATAGTCCACGAATTTTTTTTTTGAACCCATACTATCCTCCACATATACGAGACTCTGCTAATCAAATCAATACCATTATGAGGTGCCAGTTTTTCCAGTTTCAAAGAGTCCCTAAATCTAAAAATATGCAAGTTGGTGTAAATACACAAAAACTTACTAAATACTATGAAAGCATAATTGGCAAATGAACTTACACCAATGCATATTTTACTGCAAAAAAAGTCCTCAGGAAAGGAAAGAAAACTTGTAATCCTACATAAACCACACCAACCCCATCCAATGTGATAGTACTCCAACTTCCATTTCCTTTCCTACGAATTTTTGGAAATCAAACAAATCCTTCTGGATAGTGTGCAAAAGATACAACAACTGGAAAAAGAAATAAATAGTAGTATCATAACCTGATTTGGATGTAAAACAACAGTGTTGACAGCTGCACGGCTTTCATATTCCCTCTGACAACCTCGAGTCCTGTTCTCATTGAAAAGAAGAATAGTTCTAAGCTTATATCAATTAAGGGAAATATGCCCATATGTTTGCATTGTGATCTTTATGCTACCTCAAGTCCCAAATCTTTACTGTGCCATCTTCAGAACCAGAATACATCCAATTTCCATCACATTGAAACCCCACTGCCATAACATTATTAGTATGTGAATCATAGCTCGCTACCTGCCATAGGAACAAGTCCTTTTAAATCAGCCAACAAGCTCTAAGAAATTAGTAAAAGATTATAGAGCACATTATTAGTATGTGCATACACATTTATTTATATAAGCACAAGCAAAAACAAGAAAGTGATGGAGGATACCGGCTGAGGACTGTTTGAATTGACATCAAATAATCGAATGTGGGGATTTCCAGCTGCAGCCAGGTACCTTTTATCTGGGGTTATTTCGAGCCGATTAACTTGCTGTGCAGATCACAATGTGAATTCAGATCCCAAAGAAATTAACAATCCTCAATTATATTTTCTTATTTTCACATTACTCTGATGGAAATATAACACAAAACTTAAATTCTCTTTAATCTATAACCAATGAATCCCATTCAACTAAAAAAAAAAAAAAGCCTGTGACTCAGCAAAGAACTATGAAAACTATGTGTTCCAGGATTCAAATAACAATCTTTGTACACGAAAATCTACATTTGTTGTACAAGACTACATAAATGTGTTGCTGTATTCATATCGTACCCAAATTTTTTTTTTTTCTTGAAACAACATAAAATCTAAGGCTTAATGTGCTCACCGATTCTGGATACTGAATAGTCCGATAGCACCTGCCACTTTTGGCCTCCCAGAATCGAATCGTGTGATCATAACTAGCCGTCGCAAGAATAACCGACGGTTGGGTCATCTTCAATATTCTTCTACTATACATCAAACACATAACCTATTAAAAAACCAGAACAACCATATACAAATATATATATATATATATATATAAACACGTAAAGATAGTAATAATCTAAAACATACTTTTCCTTAGAGATTCATAACTATGTTGATTGATGATACGAGACCTCTGGAACTTAGAACTTCAAGAGAGATTAGGGTTTTGGGAAGTTGAACATAGAGAGAGTGAAGCAAACTATTCGTCGTGAAGAGAGAAAATTTTGAGATTGTGGGTTTATGCCACGTAGTGGGTTTGTGACTCTGTTTTGTCGATGGTGCCTCAGTTGCAGAGGTCCGGAGCAGACATTGGGCTTGGACGGTTCCGGCCGGCCCATACTTAGTAATAATTCTCATGTGACCTAAAATTTTAAATCATAAGACCTATCAATATAAAAGATAAATGATTGATTTAGTCTATTTAACTGAAATTTTTTAATAAAAAAATTGATATTACAAATTGAACATAAATAATGTGTTTATTAAGTAGTTTGTGCTTTTTTTTATTGATTAAAACTTAAGTGTTAAAATATTGTTACTAATTTTTTTAAGAGATATTTTTCTTCTTAAAAAAAAAGTTATATAAATAATGAGCGGACTTGAGTGGTAATAGCGGACTATCGAAGCATAACCACCTGTCACAATCCCATATCGTATAGAAAGATGGAGGTCTTTGGGTTTATAAAGGTAGACAACACCATCTAACAGCTTAAGTTTTTGAGTTAGATGACAAACGCTCTGTCCGTAATAAGTGGTATCAAATCCACTTCCTTTTGTCTTCTAAGGTTTTTTGAGTGAAAGACATTCTTGGTAGGAGTTCTGTTATTGGGCTTGCATAAGTTTTTTTTTTTTTTTTTGGGCTATGATCTTATCTATGCTGCTGCTAATTAATTGCATGGATTTCCAATCAATTGAAAAACACATCATGTGCTGGCTATTAAGCTTTCGTTGATGAAACTCCATTTTGATTTTGTAACTTGAAAATCTTGAAATGACGGACCAGTGTTTCATAAATATGGGATTTGAAAGATTGCATCCAACATAAAATGGCTTCTACTTAATTGAGCAGTTGAAATTTAACTTGACAAGACAAACTTTTTAAACGCTTTTCCATTTGCAGTTATTCTATATATCATCACATGTTAGGGAAACTTGCCACATAAAAGTTTCAAACATTGCACACAAACAATACAATTAAAAATCACAAATCCTCTCCTTTTACCTGTATGGTGGTCTTTGATCCTCTGTAATTACATAAAAGTATTCACTCTGAAGATGTTTTTTTCCCCATAATTCATATATCCTACTGATGCTTCAAATTTTGATATTACTGGGGTTTGCTAATTGAAAAGGTTGGTAAGAAGCATCCCCATTTTGTAGCTACAAAAATGTAGTGTAATTGATTCACCCTTTCCCTTTCGATGTACATACACAAAAATAAACACACGCACACACACACACACACACACACATATGTATATAAATATATGATAATGACCTCAGCCATCTCAGTTGTTATGTTTTGTGGGTTGATGATATTAGGAGGAATTCATCAAGCAAGGAAATTTCATGGCATGGAAAAAGGAAGACAATGTTACAAGAACTATTTTTTATTATTATTTATTGTAGAAACTAAGGGGCAGTGCTAGACTAGAAAACCTTTATCAATGAATGAAAGCATAAAAATGTTTTTGTTTGACTGAATCTTTTAGAATATTGGCAGAAAGCAAACGTAATACATAATTTGGACATAACAGTGTTTTGTACTTCCCCTCCCTCCAGTAATTCTATTGAAATACTATCCAATGTGCTAATGCAACTTATATACATTTCCAAAGGTTTGTGACTCCTGAGATTCTGAGGACATTTTTGTTGTTGTTTTTAACTATAGGAGGGTATATATGTGATTAAACGACAGGATAATGGGTCCCAACTCTTATTTGTTTAACTTGTAATCATGGGATTATGCAAATGGAGAAGCAGAGATGTTTTGATGATACTAGGAGGAATTCATCCAAGCAAATTTAATGGCATTGAAAAACGACGGCAAACTTACTCTGCATTCTCTGCCCCTGAATTAGAGGCAATTCTTGATGAGTGGTAAGTCTCTCTCTCTCTCTCTCTCTCTCTCTCTCTCTCTCTCTTGTTACTTTTTTAACTTTAGGAAGGGTTGTATGTGATTATACTATGGGATAATGGGACCCAACCCTTATTTGTGTAACATGTAATTATGGGATTTTGCAAATGGAGAAGCAAGAGATGTTTTGAAATTTCAATACAAAACATGGACTTAGGGAACTCAAAGTTGTGTGCTTGTATACATACAAAACACACTCGTGCGGTCTTGAAAACACAAAAGTAGAGAGAGAGAGAGAGAGAGAGCGAGCATGGGGTGCTTTAGTCAACACAAAGGCTCTGTTTGCTAGATGCTTGATGTTTTTGGTATTTTTATATTGCTTTAATTGTTTCTTCTAAAGATCTCCACATCATACTAGGGTCTTCAACCACCCCCGGATTAATGTTAAAATAGCCTTCTTTACTTGAGAAACATGTCCACATCCTCATGTATATTGTGCTTCCCCCCTCCATGTTCTCCATGTACTGAAAATAAGC
Source organism: Euryodendron excelsum (assembly GCA_033060915.1). NCBI lineage: Eukaryota > Viridiplantae > Streptophyta > Magnoliopsida > Ericales > Pentaphylacaceae > Euryodendron > Euryodendron excelsum. Next base: position 4,313,783 of record CM065392.1, on the reverse strand, counting down.
TTAGATGTTGGATCTCCTCAGTGAAATTGCTACTTATTTCAAATCTCCATGAAATTTTCGAGGCAAATATGAACAACCAAGGGATTTGAGCCTAGCTAGTAAATAAGTGATATATATATATATATAGTTTTTTTTATGCACACGCACGCGCACAAAGAGAGAGAGAGAGAGAGAGAGAGAGAGAGAGAGAGAGAGGCATTTCTTTATTTCTTCTGGTTGTTTGCATGCCCTTTACATTAGCCTTTTTGGTGATTTGGTATCAATGTTTTGGAAGCACATAACTGCTTTGGCAATCAGACTATATGACAAGTTCAGATTCAAATTCGAAATGTGAGGTTTATAATCGCAAGTTTTGAAGCTTAGAACAATGGCACTGGTAGCAGAGATTATTATTGCAAAGTTTTAGCGACTCTAGTATGGAATAGCAGACCAAGTAGGCCAGATTTATGAGGGGATCTATCAACAAGTGAACAATTACTATCTATGAGGAGGTCAAGGCCTTGCTTTGTGCAGCAATTATGGTTTTCTACGTTCCATGATGTTGTGTCTGAATTAAGAATTTAGTGGAGAAAAAAAAATTAAGAGAAAAGAGATAAAAAAATCTTCTTTCATTTTATTATGCTTTCTCTCACTTTTTTTTTTTTTTTTTTTTTACTTTTTTCTTCATAAATACAAATTCCAAACACAACCTGAATGGAGAATAATAATGATGTGGTGAATGCTTCTCCTGCCTTTCCCTTCTTCCATTCATTCTCTTTGCCTTCAATGTCACCAGCCCCATCTCTTCCCTTAGACAAGCTCACTTGTCAAGGCCCACAAATAGGAACATTGACACTCTCTCTCTCTCTCTCCTGATCAGGTTTGAAACAAAGATGTTAGCCAGAATTTATTTGCTGATGTACTTGTTTGGGTAGAATCTCACTCCCGTACTAGCTGCTTTGCTTTTCATCAAACAATTTAACGCACTTTGGCCAACACCAACAGTCTTACTTACTGTTTGGCACTTATAAAATAAATAAGATCATCAGTAGCTCAAGATTTTATTTTAAAGAAAGAAAAGAACTGTTTAGTTACTTTCACGACAAATTCAAATGAAGTAGCTCATTAAATAGGTGTAAACATGAAGTTGATTGTACCCTAGAACTCGTTTGACAAAACTGAGAACATCTCCTTGGAAGAGAGGGTGTAAGTTGGCAAGAGATGGTGTATGCGCTTCCAAATTTTAGTTAAAGCTATTATCAAGGCTTGTATCCAAACAACTTCTAGGCCGAGTTTATGGGGTGTTTCCAAACAAAACCCTTAGCTATTACTGTGAAATTACATGCTAAAGAGCTTACTGTATCAGCCACCCAAAAAACCTTTTATCAGTTCACTCATCAGGGGTTGTCAAAAACAGGACAAAGTGAGTGCCGACAAGAATATTTTAGTTTCACACTCTGTTAAGTCCACAATGTTAAGAGTATACACTGGATTTGTATTGAGGGGCTAACATAAAAAAATTTTAATTTTGTAGAGACTTAAGTAATTTTTTTTAAATTTTGGAAGGCCTAGCCCCGGCATGGCCCCCGTTCTTCTTGAGAATATATATATATACATGTACATTCTAGTAAAAAAAATAAAAAAGTGCTTTGTACGGAATTGAAAAAAATAGCTTTGCCCAAGACTTGAGTTTATTTTTTGTCTGATTTCATCTAATTAATTATTCTCATCTATTTAGTTCTTAAACATGCAATAATAGTAGGTTAAAAGTAAATATGCGAAAGTAATCAGACAAAAGACATATGATTGTTATATGGAAAAACCAATTGGAAAAAAACTACAGGATCTTAGACCAATCAATAATTGCGTTATTAAAAATATAATACAAGTAGATATCTTATAATCAAACCCAACCTCAGGTTTTGAATTTATGAACTTGTAGGCATGTCCTACTTGTATTTGACTGAGCCACCGTTATCACGTATTGTTCTTTTGATACGGTTCTTCGTTGATTGATTGAGTGTTAAATCGTACAAACCTATGTAATCTTCCAAGAACTGAGGTAAATCCACCAAGAATGCCTTCAAAACTATGAAGTACTACACACTTAAATGCCTGTTACATGCCTCTTATAGCTCTCTCAAATGCCTTTTGAGATATCTAAATGTATGTGGATATTTTTTTTTGGTGGATCATATTTGGCAGCCTTTACATTCTTATTTATAGTAGTAGCAGTTCCAGAAAGTACACATTCTAATTGGGTACTAATTTAGACTCTAAAACATAGCAGAAAACAAAATTTTGGTCTGTCACACTCGTGCATTTGAACCCTTAATGAGCCTGTTCGAATGTTGTCGGTTCGAATACCTTTCTTCCATTCGAAAATATACTTGGCCATTCAAACACCCTTCTGCAGCTCCTAACTCTAATTCATTTATTTAGCCTCTCATTTGTTCTCTGATTGTGTTTGTATAAGAAACTTAATTATACTGAAAAAAAATCATTACATCCAAACACAATATACTGACACTAAAAATTCTAACAATATATACAATATATATAATGGAATGTGGGGATTGGATAGGGACAGTTTCTCAGCCTGCACTTGGGCCAAGCCGACCAGTGCGGGCATACCAAAGGAAATGCTGGGATAGATAGACACTTCTTGCTTCTTTACGTCCCTGATTGTGTTTTTTCTTGGTTTTCTTTTTTATGTAAGTAGAGAGAGAGAGAGAGAGAGAGAGAGCATACTTTTTGTGGCAGTCTCTGGAGATGGGAGACAAGTTCCCATGGAATTGTATGAAGTGGTCTCTGAGTTCTTTATTTTTAGTTGGTAAATGTACTTCCAGATTCCGAACTATTACATACACATCAATGAAACAATAGTTCACCCATTTCATATGCGGGCTACTGTGATTGCGTTTCAAGTTACCATAACATTTCCGAGATCTCCTTCTAATAGACTCAGTGGCCTCTCCAGTTAGCATTTTTTTTGGGTTAATTATATTTTCCTCCGCAATTTACATGTTGTGTTATTTTGCTCATTGTACTTTCAATTGTTGCAGTCAACCTCTCAAACTTATGGTCAAGTAGCAATGTGGCTCTTTGAGTGGATGCCGTCTAAAATTTTGATGAAAAGACACCACGTGACGCGCACGAGCAGCCCCTCAAAAGGCATAAATGAAAAGGATAAGAGACAAAATGACACAGCGTATAAACTGCGAGGGAAAAAAATGTAATTAACCCTTTAAATAATAATTAAAGTCACTTGGTTGGTCGTGCATATGCACGTCACGTGGTGTCTTGCCGTCAAAAATTTAGACGGCATCTACTCAAAGGGCCATATTACGGGCAAAGTGACACAACGTGTAAATTGCGAGGGAAAAAAATGTAATTAACCCTTTTTTATTTATTTATTGAATATCACAAAGATATCTCCTATAGATTTATTGTTATTGTCGATTGCATTCATCAAAATTAATGTTAACTGAAATTGTTTTTCTCAAATATTCTTACCTTTTAGTGACAACTTTTTAGGACCATTTGTCTCTATTATGTGAAAAAGTTGATCATTTGTGACTTAACTGATACAATTTTAGATCTAAATTGATATCCCAACATAATAGTATAAGCCAAGTGTGAGATAGTGTTAAATCCTTGACAATATATATATATATATATATATGTATGTGTGTGTGTGTCTAGAACACGCAGAGAAGAAAATTAAATAGGAAAAGGAAGAGAAAGTATTTTGTGTACCAAGCAAATTTGATCCATGAACATCTTGCATTTGCTTCCATTTTGTTTTGATCAGCATAACATTTCAGTCAATGATGGATAATACATGTCTAAGGTTTTTATTTTTATTTATATGTTGTTGGCGCGAGTAGCAAGTCCCCGAGTTAGTAATGGACTACACAATAAGGACTAACCCTCTTCGTATCGATACTCAAAAGTTGCATGGATAAGTATAATCCATATATGTAACATTCTTTCTTCCGTTTTTTTCTTCCTTGCATCTCGTTGTTTGACATTTTCATTGGTTTAGTCTTCTTATAGATACTTCTAAATGCTAATCAAAACTATAATATAGAACCAGATCCCCACAAAAATTTTAAGCTAAACAATTATAATTGTAACTTGAGATTAATAGATCTAATAATTTGGGGGTGCATATATAGTAGTAGCAAATATTACAGCTGCTTGTGAATTGTGATAGTTTGTAATAAAAATACATTTGTTTGTCTAAAACATTAGTGTCTTTATTAAAGTTCTAATTTCTTTCATCAAATGTTTATTATGCAGTAAAGAAAATGTGAGTTCCAAAAGGTCAAATTGGTAAAGAAGGGTATGAGTTTAAGGATATTTTTTTTTTTATATTTTATGGACTTGGAACAACGGTATGAGGTGAAGCTAAGGGTGAGGCATCTTTGAGAGAGATGGTCCTTGATGGTGAATGTCAACATTCAAGCAAGTGGCAACATTCTGAAAGCTGGTCAATAATTTCAGTATTTATTAAAAACAAAATGTCAATAATTTTTGGATGTGAAGAATAGTTGAGGTCGACCTAACCAAAATTAAAGCAAATAAAGGTGTACGAATCATTGCGTTACGACTTATCACGTTAACATATTAATTCTCTTTTTTGAGAGAATCAAATTAAAGTTATTGACAGCGTGTGAAAATGAGATTGGGGATGACGTTTTTTCAAAATTGGTATTGATCAATCATGATATATTTTAGGGAAAATGAGATTCAGACATGAAAAGTTTCTAAGGTTCTGTTACATATTCCTATCATCAAGGTGGAACCAGAAATTATGTCGAGAGGTTCATGGAAGACTAAGGTAAAATTTTTGAATTTTATTGAGGTATTAACATAAAAAGTCTCTTGAATTTTAAATAGTTAAGTTAAATTTTTTGAATTTTGTTGGCACATCAAGGACTTAAAGGTAAAAATTGTTGAATTTTAGAACGTCACAAAATTTTTTTAAAAATTTAAGGGAAGCCAATATGCCCTTTTTTTTTTATTATAAATACTCTAATTTTATAGTCTAAATAGAATTTTTTCAAAATTTAGGAAGGACCGTGGCCCCCATGGTTGAACTGTAGGTCCGCCCCTACCTATCATGCTCTGATTATACCAGTCAAATATTGATAATTTACATAATTCATGCATAAAATGATAAAATCTTAACACTAAGATAGTGCATTTAAGACTTTGATTAGTGCATTCTTGGGAGTATGACTAGATCCCAATTTTCGGGTAACCTTTTCTACATTTTAGCAAAGCATGAGCTTGAATCCATTTCAAGTCTTTTCCCAACCAAACTTTAGCTCTCCCTACCTTTTTAAAACCATTTTTTTGGTAGGTAATTTATGCCCATGTAAAAGTGGAAGCCAAATACAAGCATTCAGATTGCTGCAAAACAATGATAAAAGTCTCTTTTTATGTGGTCACTTGCTTATGCCTGAGTTGAGAAGGTGAGATATCGAAGATATATATATATATATATATATATATGTATATATGTATTTATGTGTGCGTGTGTGAACTCAATTCAGGAACCATCCAATATCAGTATTTTTGTTCCATTAAATCAATAATTAAATTGATAGATTCTTCTTCACTTTTTTTTTTACTTGGTGACTTTATCTTTCTTCCCTTGCCTTTACTTCTTTTATTTAATTTCTTGAGTGCAATCAGTCTCCACTCTCCAGGCCAGTCCACCATTCACCCTTCAGCCATCTCGTTCTCGTTCTCTCTCTCTCTCTCTCTTTCTCTCTCTCTCTCTCTCTCTAAAAAGCAAATCTATCCAGCCAACCGTCCTCCCCTCCCACCTTTTCACCATGACTGACCCCTACTCAAATTTCTACTCTCAATGGTTCAAATTCAACCCTCTCCACCATTTCTCTTCTTCAAACCCACCTCCTCAGCCTCCCTATACCCACAACTTCCACTCAAATGGTTTCTTCAACCTTAACAACTCTATTCACTACCAAAGCCCCCCTCCCTCTCCTCCTCTCAAAGAAGCCTTACCCCTCCTCAGCTTAATCCCAACAAGACATGAAGAGCAAGAACCCTATTGTAGTGCCATGGATGTGGACAAGAAAAGATCCAGAGAGGAAAGCCAAAGCCTTTTCTGTAGTAGTACTATTCCTGCTGATGATGAATCTGTTACTGTAGCACTACACATAGGGCTACCAAAACCTAGTGCTTCTGATCTAGCCTCTATGCTTTCCTCTTCTTCTTCTACTGAAATCACTGACAAAGATGGAGATGGTGATGTTTCTGGGTACCCTATGAACAGACTCAACAAGGGTCAGTACTGGATCCCTACCCCTTCTCAGATTCTCATTGGTCCTACACAGTTCTCATGTCCTGTTTGCTACAAGACCTTCAATAGATACAACAACATGCAGGCAAGTTTTTATCACATGAACCATGAACCAAAAGGATTTCTTTAATTTTTTCTCTTCTCAGCTCCTCTTTTTCAGTTGAAGAAATCCATAGCTTGATCTCGATCTTAAGTTGTTCTCCTAATTTATTTTTTGAAGTAGAAAGTGAATTTACCCTATGGGTTGTTTCAAAATTTTTAAATGTTTTGCATGGTTTCTGGGTATTGGGATTGTGAATATGTCAATCTGATCCAACTGAGCAGTAGTACCCTTCATTTATATGATTGAACAACACAGGCAATGTTCCTTATGCTTTTGGTAGACTTAAAGTCTGTGCTCAATACATTGACAGGTGGGTAGAAGTGAAAAATTTTCAGTGTTCTCCAGAGCTCAGATGATCTCCATCAAGGAGCAGAATTTCTTCTATGTGAACTTTCAATCTGCAACATAACATTTTACAGACATGAATAGCCCATACATAAGGTTTCACCCCACCTATCTTCTCAAACAAGACATCTCTTCAGAAGATGTTTCCTTATTAATCCACCTCTTTGTCTTCTTTTCCTCTATTTGTAAATCCTAAAGAAACATACATAATAGTAATCCATAAAAATAGATGTAGAACAAAGAGAACTGACTGGTTGCATACCATCTCTGAAGCAAATCCAATTTCTTTTAAGCTTTTCCAAGCGGAATAGATATTCTAATTCAACAAGGAAAAAAAATATTCAAATTCAACAACAGAAGTCTAAAATGATCAAACATCCCTTGTATTTCTTTGTTCCAACAAAAAATTCTCGACCTCCAGAATAATAGACTCCTTCCTTTCTTTGGAGTTTGGATCTTTTTTTCCTTTTTTTCCCCCCTCTTTACCTTCACAATTAACTTTTTGAAGAAAGCACAACTTTCCTTTAGAGGCCAAGTCACAGAATATTAAGTTGTGTGATTGAAGTTCTACCAGGATTTATAGATCACTATCTCAATATTATTTCTTTCCTTCATATGTGTATATACATATAAAGTTTTAGCTGTGTGGGTTTTACTGAAATTTCTAAATTTTTGGAGATGTGGGTGTTATTAAATTTTGTAGATGCATATGTGGGGGCATGGATCTCAGTACAGGAAAGGGCCTGAATCTTTAAGGGGGACTCAACCAACAGGCATGCTGAGGCTTCCTTGCTATTGTTGTGCACCAGGGTGCAGGAACAATATTGATCACCCGAGGTCGAAGCCGCTTAAAGATTTCAGAACCCTTCAAACCCACTACAAGAGGAAGCATGGAATCAAGCCCTTCATGTGTAGGAAATGTGGCAAGGCCTTTGCTGTGAGGGGAGATTGGAGAACCCATGAGAAGAATTGTGGGAAGCTTTGGTACTGCATATGTGGGTCTGATTTCAAGCATAAGAGGTCTCTCAAAGATCATATTAAGGCTTTTGGGCATGGCCATGCAGCTTATGGCATTGATGGCTTTGAAGAAGAGGATGAAGCCGCATCAGAAATTGAACAAGATGATGAATCCATGCAGTGATACAGAAGAAATGGGTATATTATTTGAGAATTAAATTCCTATGGCCTTCTAAGTATTAAGCATGAATATACTGGTGAGAGCCACTTTTTTCTTTGTTTTGTTAGTCTTTCCTTCAGAATGTAGGATTCAAAAGCACATTCATCTTAGGCCATGCATGTTCTGGTAAATCCATTTTGCTTTCATCAGCTCAATGTGATGGGTTACCTTCTCTTTACTCCTATTAATTTTAACATTATATCTATTACAAATCCAATGTTGCCCATCTAGGAATATATATGGGCAATGGGAATGGGAGACATAGCCCCTTAAATTAAGGCAAAGTTTGGCCAAAGTGGTCTGATATCAGGATGAAACATATGGGGAGATAGCTAATGAGACATTATATGAATGTTAAATGCTCAACTTGTAGTATTCAATAGGCAATTTAGAGATTGTAAGTATGCATTATTCAGAGAAAAGCATTTCCATTAGGACTATCTCCAAACGAACGCTCATTCTCTTTCTGTAAAATAAAGAATTGATCAGAGAAGTACCAAGGGCTTTGAGTAGACTTCTGTCGTTTTACGAAATTTGTGTTTTACTAACTAAATAAGGACTCGTTCTCGTTGTCCCTGTCTATTTCTATTATGGCCCGCTGTTAAAATTAGGTCGACTTGGCTAGAACTCGATCTTGGTACCTGTCCATATCGTGTTTTGGAACTATCACTAAGATTTCTTTGGTTTTTTCCCTACATTTTGGACAACATGCTTGAAGGTGGACAAATGAATTGAGTTCATAAATAAACTACACATTGCTTCCAAGTCCCAATAGAAAAAGGGTAGGGCTGAAATAAGGATTTGAGGAGATAGTTAACAAGGAGACGAGCAAAATATAGCTTACTTTTGGGGAGGATGATCCAAGTGGGGTTTTTCTTTCCAGGCTTTTTGTCTTTAATGATTCATTTATGCTTCTATTATTCATAAGAGTCTTCAACTATCCAGAAAGTATCAGATGAGTAATGAAAGGATTGTGGTCTAAGGCAAAAGCTCACCGGATAACATGAACGGGTGAGAGTACATTTTGTTCTAAACTTGGTTGATATATACATATATATATTCCCTTTTCATCCTGCAAAAACATCAGCTTTTTGGGGGTGCATATGATGCCATTTTGCTTTGGTTAGTGGAGAGAGATGTATTTGTGGATGGATGGAATATATACCGTTTGAGATTCACCATGCTCGGAAATCCAAATCAAATGATTAGTTTTTAGAGAGAGAATTTGTATAATATAATAGGATTAAAAAGATTGGGTATACGAGCAATAATAATGGTACTACTGATATAACATGTTATAAGGTTTGAAGGGAATGGCAATGAATGGATCATGTCGGCAGCTTTTTCTAGAGAGAGAGAGAGAGAGAGAGAGAGAGAGAGAGCATGGGCAAAGGTGATGAGAGCGGCTGAAACTGCAAGAGTGTGGAGCCCGAGTTCCGTTGGTTGGGCTAATTTGAAACATAAACTGATGCCTCCTACTGTAGTTCATACACGTCTCTTCTGATGGATGAACTGTAGATTGAAATGACATATCAATAACTCTTTGACTGCTCTCTCTCTCTCTGCATCTTGAATACAGCCAGCAATTGTTGTTAGTGATAATATGTACAGTACCAGTTTTTAAGAATCATGGCAATGGCAATAGGGAATACTATGAAGGCAACTAACAAAAAGTTTTATGATTTCTTGATAGGGTTTATGTAGGTTTTGACTAAAAAAATCTGGTCTACAAACGATTAAAGACTGGTAAAAGATTAACTGAACACTGTCAGTTGATGTTTTTGTTGGTTACTATAATTTCCCTTGTTTACTGTTGAGCAATAACACCAGATCAAACAACAGTTTAAGAAAAAAAGAACTAAAGCATTTAATGACAATCAATATCTTTTGCTTTTGTTGGGGAGACCAATCTCTACACAAATTCCATGATACAAAGCCATCTCTCTCTCTCTCTCTCTCTCTCATGGCCATATTTACACGAACATCTTCATTTATTTCTTCAGTTAGAGGATAAGTAGAGGGGAAAATTCTTCTTGAAACAACCCATATACCCTACAATCTGATATAAAGTCTTGGTTCTACATATCATACATACACATGTTCATAGATGATCATATACACTACTATTCTGTAGGTACATACATACATGCATACGTTTCTTATGAGTAAATAGTGCGAACATAAGGATGTGGACATTATCATTAATGCCTTATAGGTATACACCACAGTCATGCATGTATAATTACTCATACGTATACGTTATATATACATGGTTTGAAAGCAATTTCTGTGATAAGATGAAAGTGTGTCTCCCTACACAGTATGTAAGAGCTTTGGTGTTTCTTCTCTCTCTATATATACGTACATACACGCATATACATGCATGGCAGAGTTACAAGAAGATGGTCACATTCTGATTACCAGGCTTTCATTTATTTATTTATTTCTTTCTTTCTGCCAAACGGTTGATCAGCACAGCTTTCTTCTAGTTAAAATCCCAAGACACGTACCCTTTCCTTTTCTTCTCTTACCCATTTTAGTTAAATAATAATTTTAATAGTTTTATACATGCAGAGTATTGACATGGCCTTGTCAAGGAGACCGAGACCAAGCATCCCAACACAAACGAGTGTGTTATGCATATTTATCCTCACCATTGTATTCATATTCCGATACAAAGGAGACAGCTTTGTCTCCCTTGGCTCGAATCACTAGCTTTCCTTCATGATTTATTTAAAGCTAACCATTTTCTCATCCCAAGACATAGTTAACTTGAGTATCTACTGTGGAGCAACCTCAGGACGAGAGAGAGAGAGAGAGAGAGAGAGAGAGAGAGAGAGAGAGAGAGAATACTGGCATACTGCTACTGATTTCAATTTCCAAGTAAACTTTTTGCTACCTCAACTGGAGCTTCATTTGCTAGTAGGGGAGGAACTAGATTTTATTTTGGATGCGGAAACAAAAAAAAAATCTTATAATGGTTATATTTTAAATTGTTTTACATAATTTTGAATTCAAGCATGAAAAAAGGAAAAAGAATCATCCACATGATTAATTGTACATATATACTTCCATATTGTAAGAGAAAAAAAAGGATGTTTATGAATTTTCTTTTCATTGTACATTGATCTTCCATGAATCACATAAATTTGCTATGAATAATTACGAATCTCTTAATACAGATACTCATTTTCTCATCAAAATTATGGTTGTGCCACAACATATGTTCGTGCACATAATTAGTAGCTTAAGCCAATTAGAAATGTACGAAAATTTTAGTTAGTCTGAGCCATAAAATAAAATCACATCTTTTAATTTAATTAGTTTTTTTTCTCTTCATAATAATTGGTTTTAGACAACATTGATTTAGAGGCCCCATTGAGAAAAAGGAAAAGGGAAAAATAATCTTGACTCATAATCAACTTTAAAAAGAAGGAAAAGAAGGGAATAATAAATTAAAAAAAGAGGAGGAAACAAAAATTCTTCTTTTGGACTATACCTAGAGATCTCTTTTTCTCATGATCATTATCCTTGCCATATTCCTTCTTTGATCCACATTTCTTCTGCTAAAGTTATCTTGCTTTGATGTTTTCAGATTCTGCAAGTTGTAGCCATGGGGTATCTTTGTTGTAGGTATATATTTGAATAACTTCATAAAGAAGAAAGCATGCTCTGAGAGAGAGAGAGAGAGAGAGAGCATATCTAGGCTTTTCTCTCTGCACTAGGTCAGGAGGAGAAAAGTCATGTTTGACGTTCATGGGTTCTTGCCTATCAAATCAAAAGGGGTTATAAGTCTAATATCTAATTCTGAAAGAACCTCACGTAAAATAAAACTAGTTATATATATTCATAGATGCATTTACCCATTCATACAAATAAAATGTTTGTCAAACATATGGGTCTTTTTGAGCATAGTATAAAAACAACTCGTTTCTTCTTGTATTTCCAAGTAACTTCATAAAAATCCTTTACAAACCCATTCCTAGCTTAATATAACTACCAAGTTGATAGAATAAAGCATATGTATGATTTACAGAGCAAAGGTCTTTACTCTTATAGAATAACTTTGACTACCTTCGTGGACAAAACTACATTTCGACACTGAGGGCACGGCCTCTCTTATTTTGATGAAATTCTATTTAGACCTTATAAATTTTAAGTGTTTATGATAAAAATGATATATTGGCCCCCCTGAAATTTTAAACTTTTTCTCTAATCTTCTAAAATTCAAGAATTTTTACCTTAGTCCCCAACAAAATTAATTTAGATAATTTTATCTTGATCTATTTTTATCTTAACTTCTCATCAAAATTTAAGTAATTTTACCTTGACCTTTCAAAATTCAAGATAATTTTTTATCTTAGCTCCTTAATGAAATCCAAAAAATTTGACCCTTGGGCTTTCCTCCCAAAAATAATTTCTGGTTTTGTTTATTTAGATGAGATTGAAATTACAAAGCTTTTGAAGGTATCTTTGTTCGTAAAGGTAAAATAAAAGGCACCAAATAATATGCAAATGTTACGTAATGGATGACATGTGACTAAGGTTACCGCTTCAATCAATCTCGCGGATCACGAATAAATTGCCGACCTACTCCCCTATAAATATAGGAACTTAGGAGCTTGAAAAAAAAAGAAAAGAAAAAAGAGGTACAATCAAGAAGAAGAAGAGTGAAAAGAAAGAGAGGAGAGAGAAAGAAAATAAAAAGAAATAGTAGAGAGAAAATAAAAAGAAAGAAGCAGAGAGAAAATAGAAGAAAGTGATGTATAAGTAAGTCCTTAAAGCTTATATTGTATCCCTTTTAATTCTGTATTATCAATAAAGTCTTGGGTGGTCTAGAAGATCTATCCTTAATTGTTTTAAAAAAACTCATATGATAAATATTTGACAGTTCTAGAAGAACTATTTTTTATACTTTGTCTTGAGTTATTTATATGCTTTATAATCTTTTAGTTTTATAATACGTTATCAACATGAATCTCTAAGTACTCGTGACAAATATAACTGTATTCTTCCTTACATCAGGAAGATACTTTATTTTATATGTAATTTATCTTTATTTTGGGTTCTTTACTGTTCACTCAATTTATCGCATGAATAGTATGAACAATAGTTGAACTATTGAGATGAATAGCGTTTATTTCAAAACTTTATTGGTTTATTTTTCCTAGATTTTGAATTTTTGGCATATGATATTTATAGATTTGGAATCTTTATTTCAATAGTTTTTCATAGACATGTGACTTAGCTATATTTTGATGTCTGAATTGAAAGTTATAAAGAAGGTCATCATGACCTACTGTGTAGACTTTATTATTCGCCGCTGACTAACCAAATGCAAGTTTTGCCCTGCTGTCGTGCTAGAATCTAGCTGGTTAGACATGCCAGTCGATGTCGCATAGGGAGCCGCTCACGCATTTAATGTGAGTCAACTCTGCATTAAATGCTCTGAGACTGCTAGCGGTTTGGGCTTACCTTTCGCTGGTTTAAACCTTGATCGGCAGTAGGTCGGCACACTGGGCCAGATTGGCTTTGATATTAATTTGGGCTGCCCCGCAACCTAGCTTCATTTATTCTAATTGGGCCTGACCAGATGGGTTGGGCCGTGAATATTTAACCCACAATGGTCCCCTAGCCCTTGCGCCGTTTTGAATTCCAAACAGCCAGGGGCTACGTTGAGTTATAATGGCACCCTTTTAGGTACGCAGCCGTTTCGGCAGTTACCCGACCACGCGGATGGCGAGGATTTAAAGCTGCAGTGATGAGATGCCATCGAATTGATGACTGATGTGACGGTTCAGTGGAGCGACATGATTGCTACCGTTTTTCCTCACACAAACTGACGGCTCGCGCGTATATAAAAGAATGATGCCATTTTGGGTGTAAGGCACTTTGCTTTACTTCATCTCCGTATCTAGCATGTTCGTTGCCAACTCCAACTCTAACTCCCACCACTGTAAGTCTCTCTAAGCCCATATCTCTTTTGTGCTTCTCTTTGCTTATCTTCTCATTTTCAATGGTTGTCCCCCGATGGCATCTCGTCTTAGGAAAATGTTAGACGGTCCGGCAACTATTGCCGCCTTTAGAGCTAGATATGAAATCCCTGATAAGATCGACTTAGAGCTAGTCAATCCCAATGACCACCATATAGGGGAGACTAAAAAGGGGGTGCCCTTCTCAATCATCGCCATTGTTGAAGGGGACCTTAGGTTCCCCTTGCATCCCCTCCTCCAAAAGTTTATTGTCAAAAATAAAGTGTCGTCCTCCCAACTATCGTCGAACATATATAGGATCCTTTTCGGTATGCTTGAGATTAATCAACGCCTAGGTGTGAACTTGGGGCTTGCCAAACTCGACTACTGGTATATATTCTGTAAGGTTGGAAGGAGTTCCAAAGTTTATCTTCGGGCCGTAGATCAGAACAAGGAATTAGTGAAGTGTCTACCCTCCTCCGGGAAGGGTGTTAACGATGTTAGGGTTTGGGTACTAGGCCCTGGGAGTTCGGCGACCTTCTTGAGGGTGACAGATCGGTGCTCTGATACTCTAGAGTTCCTGTTAAGATAGGTTTGATGCCGATCTTTCATCTAACGTGCCTAATTTGTTTCTACTATGTTCTTGACTGCGATTGTGACTTTTTACAGAAACCAAGAAGAAGCGGATGAAGGTGCGAAACTAGTTTGTTAATTTTGCCGATTTGAAGAAGGTTTAGGACTTCCGCGAGAAAGGAAAATTGAGAGAAGTTGCTCGGACTGCCATATCCTGCTAAATTATCCTCTCCGCTACTCAACGTTCACTGCTGACATAGGGATCTCCAAGAGTGTCCTCACGAGATTGGCGAAGGAAGGTGTGGTGGGAGACTTCGAGAAAATTCCAGTTGGGATCACTATTGAAAGAGCCCGTGCCCCTATGGGAGTAACGGTTACCACCCTACCCCCGTTAGAGCCTGTTGTTGAAAAGCCCATCGTGCACGAGATCTACTCTGACTCAAACAGTTCGGCCTCAAGTTCGGCGCCGCTCACATTTCCAGACTGCCGAGTCAAATTAGATTGGAGAAGACAAGAATCCACCCCGTCTCCAGACGAGGAGGACAATATGAATTTGAGGGAGTTGATGTTCGCCGCGGCGGGCAAGCCACTGAAGACGGCTGCCATGACTTCTGTTGATCCTGCGGCCATCGCCTTGGAGACTGCCCTAACGAAGGAGATTGAACCTCTGTAAAAGAAGCCGGTCACTCGGCAACAGAAGAAAGAGGTGCCTGAGACTGCCGCACCACCACCTGCTTTAAAGAAGTCAAAAGTTGGTACTGGCAAAGCCACAGTGGAGGAGGTTGGAGAGGTGGTGACTATTACGCCAGACATTTTGGTCCGACCTCTGACGATGGCAGATTCGATGATTGACCAAGCCGAGGTTACTTTCGAGGTTATCAAGAGTGTCCTGTAGAAGAAGGATATCGCCAAGTTGGATGAGGCAAGCGATGTTGGCATCTTCATAAGGCCCTTCTATGACTCTTTCTTGGTAAGTCGACATTACTTTGTTAACTTGCTCTTAGATTTCATAGCACACTATTCTAATGCAAACTTTATTTTGGTATAGGGTTGTTTGAACTCACTGGAGGCAATGAGCCATTTTCGAAAACTCGTTGAGCAGCACAAGTGCCTTATAAAGGTGCATGTAGGCATGAAGAAAGAATGGATCGATGCTAACAAGGATCGAATCACTTTTAGGAAAGAGGCTGAGCAGGCCATTGCCAAATTGATGTTAGTAATGGCATACTCTGAGAAGAGAGACAGGGAGGCAGCCGACCTTTTGAAAAAGAACGAGGTGCAGTCCATTGAGCTATACAAAGACAAGTCGGAGATCGAAGCTCTCTAAGCTGAAGTGAACAAGTTAAAGGCAAAGGAAGAGGTCATCATGAAGAGGGGTAAAGATAAGGTTGCCAAAGAACTAGCCATTCAGATAACGGACTTGAGCTGAAGCATCTTCCGAGAAGGCTGGAATTGTGCCCTTATCTTTACTAACGTGGATAAGTCCTCCGACGTCTAGCGTTTGTGCCCCGACTACTTTGACACCATTGAGGAGGGCGTTGTCGATCCAAAGAAGGTGATAGATAATGCTGAGTATAAAAGACAACTTGCCCTAGAGGCTGCTGCTGAAATGGAAAAGACTATTGCCAAATCATCTAAGGTTACAAAAGAGGCCGAGGACAACTCGGCGGAGCCTTCTGTTCAGTTAAGGGAGAAGTCGGCTAAAGAGACTGAGAAGTAGAGTTGTAGTTCTTTCGTTTTTTATTTCTTTTTGTAACCAACTCCTTTCAATTTTAATGAAAGTCTTCTTTGGCTTCTGTCTTGGTATTGCTTTCACTCTAACGATCTTTAATGGATGGTTGCTCCCTTTGACTAATCAAAGTTTATAAAACTTCCGATTTGTTTGAGTTAGGTAGGACCAAATTCGGAATCAGACTTGTGTTTGCGAATAAACCTCTGGCCTGCCCTATCTAAGAAGCACTTACTTGATCTCTGTTTTTTGGCCGACCTGTTCAACTCGGACAGGACCAAAGGTTTTGCACTTGGTTTGATTTCTGCTTGTAGGTTTTTGGCCTTCACTGGCCGTCCTGTCCAACTTGGAAAGGACCAAGTTTTTATACTCGGTTTTTATGGCCTTCATTGGCCGACCTGACTATAAATGGTCAATGACTAGGTTTTTACACCTAGTTTTTATGACCTTCATTGGTCGATCGGCCCAACTTGGACAGGACCAAGTTTTAACACTTGAATTTTGTGACCTTCGTTGGCCGACTTGTCTAACTTGGATAGGGCCAAGTTTTTACATTTGATTTTTGTGGCCTTCATTGGCCGACCTGTCTAACTTGGACAGGACCAAATTTTTATACTTGGTTTTGTGACTTTATTGGCTGACCTGTCCAATTTAGACAGGATCAAGTTTTTACACTAGGTTTTTATGACCTTCATTGACTAACTTATCCAACTTGGACATGACCAAGTTTTTACACTTGGTTTTTGTGACCTTCATTGGCCGACCTGTCCAAGTTGGACATGACCAAGTTTTTATACTTGATTTTTATGACCTTCATCGGCCGACCTGTCCAACTTGGACATGACTAAGTTTTTACACTTAGTTTTTGTGACATTCGTTGGCCGACCTGTCCAACTTGGACAAGACCAAGTTTTTATACTTGGTTTTTTTTTTTTAGTCTTTCTTTAGTGCTTTGAGTAGATTCGCTTGAACAACTTCGTATTTTATTGATCTCATAAAACTTTTGAAAACTAGACATTTGTTGAGCTGTTATATCATATGGGAGTTTACTCTATTAGTAAAACTTTTTCAGGTTGTTGGCATTCCAAGACTGGGGTAGCTGTCTTCCATCTTGTACAGTTTCTAGTCGGTATGCACCAACACCAACCTGGGATGCCACTCGGTAGGGACCCTCCCAGTTGGGGCTGAGCTTACCATCCGCTGGATTCTTTATTACCCTCAGTACTTTTTACAACACTAAGTCTCCTGGCACAAAGGTTCTTGGACGAATCCATTTGTTGTAGGAGCGACTTAACTATTGATGATATTCGGTGAGTCTAATCATGGCATTTTCCCTGTTCTCTTCAACGAGATCTAGATCTTTGGCAAGGGTTTGGTCGTTAAGTCCAGTATTAAATGTTGCCGATCTGATTGTTGGTAACCCTACCTCCAAGGGTATAACTGCTTCTACCCCGTAAGCCAAAGAAAAGGGAGTTACGTCGGTAGACCTCCTCGGGGTGGTTCTGTAGGACTAATGGACACTGGGTAGTTCCTCCAACTATTTTCCTTTTGCCCTTTCTAGCTGCTTTTTGATCCCGTTCAACATATTCTTGTTTGAAATTCCGGTTTGCCCATTGCACTGTGGATAGGCCGGTGTTGAATAATAATTTATGATTTCAAGTTCTTCGCAGAATGACCTGTACATGTTGCCATCGAATTGGTTGCCGTTGTCTGAGATGATTGCACGAGGTATGCCGAACCTTATTACTATGTTTGTCCAGGTGAATCTCTTGGCATCAATATCTCTAATTGTTGACAAAGGCTCTGCCTCCACCCATTTAGTGAAGTAGTTTGTGGCCACAATGAGGAACCTCTTATTCCCTGGAGCTTGGGGCAAAGGCCTGACTATATCCAGTCTCCACTGGGCAAAATGCCAAGGGCTGGTTATGGTTGCGAGATTCTTAGCAGGCTGATATATAATTAGAGAGTACCTTTGACACTTCTCACACTTTAGAATGTACTGGGCTACGTCTTTTTGCATATAAGGCCACCAGTATCCTTATGAGATAGCTCGGTGCACTACAAATCTTCCATCGATATGACTTCCACATATCCCTTTATGGATTTCAAATATGATGCCCTGCACCGTGTCCAGGTGGACATAGTGCAAGTAAGGACTTGTGAAGGATCTCCTATAGAGTTCCTTGTTTGGTGATGGCTAGTATCTGAGGGCTTTATGTTTGATCTGTCTGGCTTCGTTCTTGTCCTCCAGCAGCTCATTTCTGTTAGGATATGAGATAATTGGATCCATCTAGGATGGTCCCAACTGTTCAACATCCAGATCTTGTTCTTCCTTATGAAATATGCTCGGTTTAGCTAAGGTCTCCACATTGATTGTTCTTTATGACCCCAACTTCAGGGTTGTTGCTAGTGTAGCCAAGGCATCGACATGAGAGTTGTTGTCCCGGCTGATCTAGCGGAGTTTGTAGCTGCCGAACTTAGCAGTTCCTTAGCTTTTGCTAGGTATTGCGTCATTTTGTCATTTTTTGCAGTGTATTCTCCCGTGATCTGGTTGACAACTAACAGGGAGTCCGAGTAAATGATAATCTCGACAATTTTTAGTTCAATGGCTCGGCGTAGTCCTACAAATAGGGCCTTGTATTCAGATTCATTGTTTAAGGCAGTGAACTCGAGTTTGATAGCTTGTTTAATGGCCAAACCGTCTGGTGTAATGAGCACTATGCCCGATCTTGCTCCTCGGTCATTGGATGTTCTGTCGACATAGAGTTTCCAATGATAAGCACTTTTTCAAAGGTCCAAGGGGAGGTCATCGTGTTGTTGAGCAGGAGGTGTTGATGGGCTGTCCTCTAGTGGCAGTTCAATAGAGAATTTGGCAATAAAGTCAGGTATTTGACCTTTAACCGCAGATCTTGGGTGGAACTTGATATCAAACTCTCTTTAAGTCAACGACCCATTTCGCCATTCTTCCAGAGAAGTCGACCCTTCTAAGGAGTGATTTGAGCTAATGGTCGGTGAGGACATTGATGGTGTGGGCTTTGAAGTAGTGCACCAATTTGCGAGACGCCACTACCAGGGAAAGCACTAATTTCTCTAATGGTAGGTACCTACTTTTTACCCCCAAGAGTGTTTTACTAACATAATAGATCGGCTTTTGTGGCCGATCTTGTTGCCTTAGCAATATGGCACTGACAGTGTGCTCCGATACTGCTTAGTAGAGAAAAAGTTCTTCATGTTTGAGTGGGGTGGAAAGTAGGGATGGCTGAGTCAAGAATTTCTTTAGATCACCAAGGGCTTGATCACACTCCGGAGTCCATTTGAGTTGTTCACACTTTTTGAGAAGCTGGAAGAATGGTCGGCACTTATCTGAAGATCGGCTGATGAATATGTTGAGTGTCGCTACCATTCTAGTTAACTTTTGTACTTCTTTAGCATTCTTTGGGGCTTGAATGCTCTGGATTGCACTAATCTATCACAGATCTACTTTAATGCCCCAGTGTGTGACCAAGAATCCTAGGAATTTACCCGAACTGACTCCGAACACGCATTTGGAGGCATTTAGTCTCATCTTGTACTACTTCAAGATGCTAAACACTCGTTTCAGATCCTCCAAATGGGAGCTGCTAACTTTGCTTTTCATCACCATATCATCAATGTAGACCTCCACAATGCTATCAATATGGTCTTTGAACATTTTGGTAACCAGTCTCCGGTAAATGGCCCTGGCATTCTTCAGACCAAAAGGCATTACTTTGTAGCAAAAGATACCCCTTGGAGTGATGAAGGCTATCTTCTCCTGATCATCTAAATGGAGGAGAATCTGGTGATACCCCCGGTAAGCATCCAAGAAGCTTATCCTCCTGAAACCGGCTGTTGCATCTATGAGCTGATCGATCTTGGGGAGGGAAAAAGGGTCCTTGGGGCACGCTTTGTTTAGATCAGTGAAATCAATGCAAATCCTCTACTTGCCGTCCATCTTCTTCACTACCACGGTGTTCAAAAGCCAACTTGGGTAGTAGACTTCTCGAATTGTCTTGGTTTCTAAGAGCTTTTCAATTTCTTCAATAACGGCGTCCACATGCTGTGTTACCGCCCTCCTGTCCTTTTGGACCACAGGTCAACACTTTGGGTTGACGTTCAGTTGGTGGCAAGCAACTTCGGCGTTGATCCTCGGCATGTCGTAAGGAGTCCAGGCAAAGACCTCAAGGTGAGTTGTTAGTAACTCAATCAGAGAGTTTTCCTCAATTTTGGACAAGGACGCGCCGATGACAAAGTACTTATCATCTTGCCGATTGATGTGTATTTTTTTAGTTATTTAACAGCCTTATTCTTCGGCATCTGCCCCACATCGTTGATAATAGGCATGTCCTCGTGCAGCTCTATCATTTGTACCTTGTCAACTTTTATCTGTGTTGTGCATGCCGTCAGGAAGCACTATTTAGCGGCCACTTAGTCTCCCCTTATTTCTCCTACTCCATCGAGGACAGGGAATCTGATCAATTGATAGTAAGATGATGGGATAGCCTTCATGAGGTGCAACCAGGTATGTCCCATGATCGCATTATAGGAGAAAAACACATTGATTACCAGGAACGTTGTCTATAACGTGATTCCGCTGGCAGTTACAGGAATTGTTACCTTCCCCATATGCCAGACTGGGTCCAAGCTGAACTCGACTAGTGGGTTAAGAGATGGCTGGAGATCAAGCTCTTTGAGCTCTAATTTTTTAAACAGGCTATAATATATGACTTCCGAGGAACTTCCTTGATAGATGAGCAACATTCTCATGTCGTAGTTCGCCATTCTCAATGTCACAACCAAGGCGTCATTGTGAGGGGTCTGTACCCCCACGAGATCTTCATCGGTGAAGGTTATGGATACAGTGTTGTTGTCGACCTTAACCTTTTTTGGATGGAGGTTGTACTTGCATTACCTCCCTTAAGTGCACAGCCTTCTGTATCTCAGCTCGGTATCTGTGTGGGTCTACGGTTTCTGATGCAGCCAAACCATGTAGCACATTAATCACCCGAACCAATCTTGGTTTGTTCTTCTTTTGTAGGATAACTTCCTGTCATGGCTGCTCGGCCTCGTGCTTCCTCTTTTCCTGATTAATATACTAGTTGAGATGACCAACCTTGGCTAAGTATTCCAAATGATTTTTGAGATACTGGTGTTGCTCTTTCTGGTGCCCTTTCTCTCGATAATAGGAGCAGACCCTATTTTTGTTTTGGGACTCAGGGTCTCCCCCTAGCTTCGGGGGCCACTTGAAAAAGGGTTTGTCACAAATCTGGAACAAGATTTTGTAGATGGGATCTTTGAAAACTATATAGACTCCATCATTCGCCTTTCTGCCCCGGTTGTTGTCTTCTCAACGAGGCTTTTTGGCATCTCTTTTATTTGTCCTTTCGGCAACTATGCTGACCTTTTCCAAAATTGGTTGTGGCACATCATCATCCAACCGGGGGTATCACTTGATTCTAGACATCAAATCTTGTAGGGTGAGGGCCGGGTTCTTCATTAAGGATTATCGCAAACGGTGCTCCCTGGGTAAACCGATATTGAATTGGGTCACGGCCAGCTGCTCGCTACATTCGTCAATCTCGTTGTATGCCTCTCAGTAGTGCCTTGCGTATGCCCACAATCCTTCTCCCTCGCCTTTCTGTAAGGTTAATAGGAAATCGACTTCCTTAGGTTACATGTTGTTGGCTATGAAGCGTGCAGTGAAGTCGATAAGTTGCCTCCAGTTTGACACTGACCTGGACCGCAATTTGTCAAACCAACATAAGGTTATGTCCCCCAAACTAGAGGGGAAGATTCGGCACATTAGTGATTGGTCTTTACTCTATAGCGTCATCATTTGCTTGTAGTGTCGAACATGACTGACTGGGTCAGCCTTTCCATCATATGGAGTGAACTTCGGTGGTGTGAACTTTCGAGGAGGTTGGCGGGATTGAATCTCCTCTGTGAATGGTATGGATATAATCTGGTCCAAGACCTTTTTTATCAGGTTATGGGTTGTGCGATCTTTGGGATGCTGTTTTTTATCCTCCAGCTTTTCATTAAACCACTTTTCCCAGTCTTTGTGTTATCGACCAGCCTCCGCCCGAGTCTCGTTTTGCGGAGTCTGGCTCCTTTTGCGACACCAATCTTCTCGTTTGTCGTCACAATATCTAGTGTTAGAGGTGTAACTTCCTTTCATTTGTGTCGCTAGAGCGTTTATGCTTCTGGTGCCCCAACTCCTTGAAATCCTTTCACAATCTGGGCACCTCCCCCTGCCACGCCTTTCTCTTTCGGAGATCGCCTCCCTCATAGCCCGAACTTGTAAGGTGAGGTAGGCAATTTGTTCGCCACGCCACCGAAGCTCCCTTTTAGCAGAACGGAACGAATGGTCGCTTGGGATGTGCCTGCTGGAAGGCAAAGGGGTAAGGTCCCGATGGTGGTTTTTGCAGAGGTTTGGCTCCCTGACATAGTCTGGGTCTCTTCGCAATCCGTCTCGTGCTTCTTGGTGGCTCCCAGCAAGAGTCTGTATTTCCGACCTCATCACTCTACCTCAGCGGCAATCTACTGGGGTAGATTGACAGTATGCTGAATTGGTGTGATCTTTGCTAGGAGAAGCCTCATTCCCTCGCTCATTGTGGTTCTCTCATCTTCCCCTTTAATCGTTTGTACTCATAGTTATCTTGACCTTCCCACAGACGGCGTCAATTATAAGTGAAATTTTTTAGAAAGCCTGGCCGATCACTCGAGCTAATATCAATGAGCCCAAACTTGCTGCAAGAAGAAAAGAGAAGTTAGAATAGGTCGACCCTCTTTGGGCCGATCACACTCCAACGATCAAGTTAGCAAGCTTAATCGAGAATCGAATGAATAAAGGCAGTATGTATTTGAAATTAATTGTCCATACCTTGCTCTTAAGGGCTTCGGTATTTATAATGTGATCGAGGGAGTGTTCTGTCTTGGGTCTACAAGAAAGTCATTATGACCTGCTGTGTAGATTTCATCATTCGCCGCCCATTGACCGAATGTAGGTTTTACCTTACCGTCGCGCTAGAATCCAGCTGGTCGAACGTGCAAGTCGATGTCGCATGGGGAGCCACTCACTCATTTAATGCGGGTCAACTCTGCATTAAATGCTCTGAGACTGCTGGCAATTTGGACTTGCCTTTTGTGGGTTTAGGCCTTGGTCGGCAGCAGGTCAGCACACTGGGCCAGACCGGCTTTGATATTAATTTGGGCTGCCCCACAACCCAACTTTATTTATTCTAATTGGGCCTGACCAGATGGGTTGGGCCGTGAATATTTAACCCACACAAGGTAATTATATAATAAGTAATATTTAATAAAAGTATATTGAGCAATACTTTGTTCTGTCGGTTGTCTTTTATCATAACACCCGGCTAACATTAATATGTTCGGTAGAGGTTTTACATGATCATTAACTGATGATTGTCAGATTTATTATATGTATTATTTTAGAAATGCAATTAAATAGAAGAAATCAAGCATCCTGTAGAATGCTCATTGAGGTCTGCATGCCGTTTTTTTAATTTTTGTTACTTTATAAGGTCATCTTGCCACCTGGTACTCCTTTAATTTATGTTGCACTATACTTATTATGGCCACTGACTATTTTGGTTTACCATTGTGTCATCATTGAATTTTTGTAAAATGAAAAATACAAGTGTCATAAGATCGTAATCTTTGAAAAAGTTCACTATGATTAAATATACCTGAAGTTGCAAAATTATTAGTAAATGTGCTTGGAGTTGTAAAATTATGGTTGAATACACCTGGAGTTGCAAGGCTATGATTGAGTGCACCTGGAGCTGTAATAATTTACAAGTGCTGATGAAGTACAATTTTTATTATTCAAATAAGCCTACAATGAAAATGATGTGGAGGAAATCTTCCTGATAAAGCTATGATAGAAAAAATATTTACATTCTATGCCTCGAATGTGTTCTAGCAGTAGCAATATCGAGAGTGTTAAGTCAAAAAAATATTCTAAAATAATATATTGTATATCAATAGCACATCGTGTAAATATAATAAAAGATAATGGTAAATAGTTAAATAAATTAATTACTATTTATATGTACTATTTACATTACTATTTATAAATCCCACACTATTTTGGTTTTGTCTCCCATTTTCTTCCTACGTCTTCATTAGTGTTATATCATCTTTATGAAAATAATACAAATTTATAATATATATCCATCCCTGAAGTGATGAGTGGGTATAGATACAGTGTGGTGCAGCTCACTAACTCAAGTGATATAATTAGCTAATACATTTGATCAATTTTATATCATTCCTTAAAGTGAATGTAATTTTATTTGATGGTCATGGACATGGTCGCTGATGTGATTGCAATATAATAATATTTGAAATTATAAAAATACCCAGAAGGTTGTAAATGCCACCAAAAGTGGAATAATATGAGCAAAATAAAATAGAAAAATGTTTGCTGAATAAACCTTCCATGAATTAAGAAGCGGTTTCATTGGTCACGTACCTGTAGTACGATGATTAAATATTCAATAGATTTTTATGGTAGAAATATTTTGACAATAAAACATTATATATATTTTACATAGGAATACATGGACCATACCAATGCTTCAATTATTACAAATATAAATAGAGAAGATATATGTCTAGCAAACATTGCTAGAACACACAATTTTTTGATATGTCGTAAACTTAACATTAGCTAAAATTACTGTTAAAACTATATTAGGCATTACAAAATAGATTAAAAAACTCCAAACGAGTTCAACTCTAGAAGAGTTATGCTCTAGAAGAGCTAACATAATGTGGTCAAGAGGAACAAAATTTTATATTGATAATGCATTCTATTCTATTAGAAGTACAAGAAATTTGCTCAAATCTTATAAATAATTTTACTTTATTTCTATTATTTTTATACCAGGAGCACATGATGAAAAAGAATATATCAATTAAGGTGATGAAAAATATCTTTCTTTACACTTCTTTTTTTCATGCTAGAAGCATATAATAGAGAAATTTGTTGTTTTTCTTCTGAATTATATTATATTAAGATCACCTGCAGTGATAAACCAAAAGTTTTTTTTACCCAAAAGATTTTTGTATTGTAAAATCACCTGAAGTAATACAACAAAAGCATTTATGGATTACTTGCAGTGAAGCTTCTGAAGTGATGCACCCGAAGTGATTTTACCTCAAAAGAATTTTATAATTTGGCATGATCGTCTTAGTCATTCGGGATTAACAAAGATACATCCAATAACTAAAAATTTTCACGGACGTCCGCTAAAGAATCAGAAGATTCTTTTTGTCAATAATTATTTGTCTATTCTGTGAGACTAATATATCTCTCATTTATGCATATATATACAATGGTTACATCTTTATTTATTGGTAACTCTCATATTTTTTTGAATAGTCCTTATGTTGAATCAATTTTTCCACCATTATGGGGAGATAAGACGTAACCAAAGATCAATTGGAATGCTGTGAAACTGTCTCATTTTGATTCTCGGACAAGTCGATGTGAATCTGAAGTTCACAAAGGAATTATTTAGTTATATATGATTGTAAATCAATTGCTTGAAGTATTCACCGACACAAAGAAGATAATCAAATACTAGCTGCTAATACTCTAGCACATATTAATGTCTTTGTAGGACAATATGTTAAGATAATAGTACATGATTTCAAAGCGCTTGAAACATGGGAGGCCTGCCGATACAAAAGTCAAACTCTTAGAAAGAGAAAAGTACAACAAAATGAACAAATTGGTGTTATTGAAGAAACTGTAATTTCTAAAACTTCTTGACGAATGAACTTTTAAAGAGCAAAGTAATTTCCTGGAGAGATAGGAAATTATTTCTATAATTTTCGAAGAAGAAAATGAGTCTCTAGAAGAGGAATCTCCATCATCTCAATTTTCTGAAGAAACTCTTGTAAAAGTGTAAGCACTCCATTTTTGCCCGCTCAGCAATCTCCGACCCGACCAATTTCAATTTTCAAACACCACTCCATGTGCAAACCCAAGACGGGTCTTTTAAACTCCAATCCAGTCAACTGGTCGCTTCTTGGGCCCACGAGGGCCCACTGGAGCCATAAGCACCATCATTCCAAGCAGCATTCTAGATAGCTTTTTAGACTGGGCGGTCTCAGAAACCAACGCCATCCAGGTAGCTTCCCGAGATCAGGCAATCTTAGGGACCAACACCTTGTCAAATCCCAGACGGTTCACTTCTGACGCCTGATAGCCCGCCAATGTAGAATGTCCGTCATTTGGTAGCTCTCCGAGACCAGGTGTTCTCGAAAACTAACACTACCCTCGCAGATAGCTTTCTGGGACTAGGCGTTCTCAAGAACTAACACCACTCTATAGGTAGCTCTCTAAGACTAGGCGTTCTTAGGGACCAACACCGCACAGGTAGTTTTCTGAGACCGGGCAGTCTCGGGAACCAACACCTAGGTCAACACCGGCGTCTGTTAGCCCGACTTGGTAAAAAATGATCAATTCAGCCCCTTAGGCCTCCAGGCACGTTTTAAGAAAGTTTAAAATCCCTCAAAATGATAAGTCCACCCTTCCAAAGTGTTACTGAACTGTTGGATGAACTCCACATGCCATTCGGTCCGATTTCAGTCCCATTCCGGCTAACACTGGTCAAAATGACCGTTTTACTCCTGAACACCCCGACACCGTATTGATCCCATTAAACAGTAAAAGACCCTCCCGAGATCATCTTTGAATGACCAGGCACGCTTAACACAACACTCCGAACTGTTCCTGACCATTTTGCCCCTAATGGCCCGAACGCACCCCAAAATAACATCGGTCCTAGGTTACTGAACGACGGATCTCGTCATGAACCCCTGTTTAGCTTAAGGAAGACCTCACGATACCAAACACCCACGACTTGATAAAAGTTCCCCGGAGCATCTCGTAGACGCTTCGCCTAAATTACTTTTTCCCCTGATTCCCTGGTTATAATGCACTATCAAATGACTTGGGAAAAGTGTAAATCAAGCAATTCCCAAAAATTCGTTCATAGATCTTTTCATCAATAAGGCTCGATCGGATAGATCGCTTCCCGAAACCCCTCATCGTATGGCTTGAACAATGCCATTTTCAGCAACCCCTGAAGCGTCTCACAGACGCTCCGCCTAGGTTGACTTTTTTCTCAATTCCCTGATTATAATGTACTATCAAACGACTTGAGAAATGCGTAAACTAGGGAAATTCTAAAAGTATTTCCAGAGTACTTTCCATCAGTATGGTCTGATCGAAAAGATCGCTTCCCGAAAGTCTCGATCATGCAACACAAAAACAACTACTTTCAAACACCCACGGAACATATCACAGACACTCTGCAAAGATGCCATTTTACGCCCGTTTCCCAAGATGATATCTCACACTTCTGAACATCGTTTGAACTTGTCGAAAACACGAAAGTTCACCAAAAACCCTAAAAGAACACCCCGGGTGCAACCAATTCCCCCGGAACCTTCTCGATTGGGTCAATTATCGAGATAAAGTTTAAACGAACCTTCCCGGTGGTGGAGCGTATGCTACATGCGCCCAAATTTTGATCAACCGTCGAGATTTAACCAGTACATAGGGTGTCATGTGTCATTCTGCCAATGGAACAGTACTGGCGCATGTGCTACATGCACCAGGGCAAAATTTGGCCAAGCGCATGTAGCACATGTGCTAAGCTTGTTCCAAATTGCTTATAAATACCAGCACCCCCCTTCGCATATTCCAACTTCAAAATTGATGTAAAGCTCTGCTGAAACTGCTCCAGAACCTTGAATCTCCATACACATTTTACTCCTCCAACACTTAGGCTAGATTCCACCTCCCTCAAGCCCATACACTTCACCTACGTAGCCTTATACACCATTAAACACTCCATTCTAGCCCTTCAAGCCTTCTTGAAGTCATTCAAGTTCAAGTCAAGGCATCCACTGAAGACTACAAGTGTGTTGAAGGTAGAATGTGGTATCTCTTTTACATTTTTGTCTTCCCCCACTCTTCTCTTCTCCCTCCTAGCCTACTTAGGCTATTCTCTATTTTAACCCCCATCTTCAACCCCCCTTTCTTATATGCTTGAGCCAAGAGGGCTCTTAGTTTATGTCTAGAGGAAAGCTAGTGGGAGCCACCGTGTAGGGGGATCTTTCACTAGCCCACTTTAAAATGGTATGACCTAAGAGCCCCTTGATTATGTGGTGTAACCTAAAGTCTTGTATATATTCATGACCCCCTTATATTTTACTATCTTGATCATGTTTGTGTGCTTGGCATCCTTTCTATGTTTATAACCATGTTCTATGAAGTTTGCATCATTCTATTTTTATGCCACTTTCAAGCTCTATGTTCTTTTCAAAATAGTTCCAAGAGTTGGCTCCTTGAAGTTTAGGATGAGACCATAGAAGTCATGCCTTAGAAAATCCCTCACTAACCTTCAACTCACACTTTTTGCATCATTGCATTTCCACTTGCACAAAAATGGTTTTCAAACTCTCTAATTCCTAAGGTTTCTATTTTCTCAAGTTTAGTGATTGGAATGGTCCTATGGAACCCTCTCTTGAGTGATCTCCCTTTTACATTGGCCATAGGAGCCCTAAATTGTTAAAATGGTTTCCTTTCCTTTCATTTCTTGCACACAAATGATTTTCAAACTCTCTAATATCTAAGGTTTCCATTCTCTTAAGATTAGTGGTTGGAATGGCCCCATGGAACCCTCTCTTGAGTGGTCTCCCTTCACATTGGCCACGAGAACCCTAACTTGTTGGAATGATTTTTTCTTAAATATGGTTTTCAAAATCTCCTACCCAAAAATGGCTTTCGAAAATTCTTCCCCTCCATCCTTGCATTAAAAATGGTATTTCAAAGGTTGTCATCTTCATGTTGATTCTTGAACTCCATGCCTTTGTCAAGATAATGGTTATAATGGTCATAAGGGTACCTTCCTTAGAATGGTCTCCAAACATCAATCATGTAAACCATACTCTTGGATAAAATCAAATTTTCGTGGAAATAATCTTCAAAAGGGTTGTCAACCCCGTCCATTGCATAACATAAGTTGTTTTCCAAAACCCTTTCCAAAAAATGCATTAAACTACCTTTCAAAACCATTATCCAATCCTAGGTTAACTTGACCCTAGTTGGCCAACCCTAGGTTAACTTGACCCTAGTTGACCAACCCTAGGTTAACATAACCCTAGGTTAACTTGACCCTAATTGTTCAACCATAGGTTAACTTGACCCAAGTTAGTTAACCTTAGGTCACCCTAACCTTAGGCCAGCTCAATCTAAGTTAGTATGCTTCAAGGTTCCAACTCGTGGACCCCTTTTTAAATCATCTTTCTATTTAAAATTATTCCCATACCCCATTTTTCAAAAGCCTCCTACTCTTTTGAGATTTCAAAAACCAACTCCATAACCTTTTCAAATATCCCTCTACTACATCTTCAAGGTATTTCAAAAATGTTTTCAAGAACTCATAACCCTAAGGTGTCCTTACCCCTTCTATGGTTAGGGACCTCAAGGGGAAATGATATATCGAGAACAATCTCCAAGGTTGTCCATGTTAGGGTTCCAAAGCCCTAGGTGTTTTCAAAAACTATTTCCAAAAAGCTTTTTCAAAGACAAGTTCATAAGGGTGTTTTTAACCCGAAACTCTACATCCAAGACCTCAAAACATTTTCAAAACTCTCTTGAGTTATTCTAAAGCATTTTTCAAAAATTCCCTTGGTCCAAAAACACTTCAAAACATTTCAAAAGCGTTTTCAAAAACTTTCGAGTTCCATTTCAAAAATATCCTAACATCCGATTTCAAATCAAAATTTTCAAGATATGTTTCCAAAAATCACAAAGTGTTTTCAAACTCTTCCAAAGACCTCAAAGTGCCTTCTAAACTTTTCATAGGCCATAACGCGCCTATTTTCCATCGGGCTCTTGCCCGAACTACGAATGACTTGATTCTCGCCAAATGAGATACGTAGGCAACCTAAAATGGTGTGGTCATAACTTCTGTTTCAACTCCAATCCCCTTTTTCAAAACTTCTATCAATTCAAAGTTCTTATTTCAAACTCCTCCCCAACTTGTATCAAGAATCATTCATCCAAAAAGTGATGACTAAACCGTTTTTTAAAAATTCTAATAAGTGGACAATGGTAACTGGTTATTCTAGTAAGTGAACAAAAGGGTGATTAGACTTGTAGTTACGGAAAGGGCGAGGTAGGGTGATGATCTTAGGATATCTTTCCTACACGTAACCAACCCCCGGACCGTAGATTTCTATTTTCGAGAGACCAAAATAGGGTATTTTCCAAAAGGGCTTAAACCTTTCCAAAGGTTGCCAAACAACCTATTTTCTTAAAAACCCTCTCTTGAGGGAGTTTCAAAATATTTTTCACAAACCCTAAGTTTAATCTTCGGATTAACACCTAATTTTAGGCCCTAACTCATCTTAATCAAGTTAGGTGACGACTCTAATTTTTCTAAAAAAACCCTTAATCAAATCAATTCGAACCTAGTCACACTTTTCCTTCTAGGAGGATAAGTTCTAGTGATAGAGTTCTGTGCTTTTGTCTCCGAGCCGAAAGAACCTTGGACCCTCAAAAAATCGAGGCGCGACAAAAAGAATTCCCGAAAGAGAAATCTCTTGAAGAGATTTCCCCTACAGAGGAAATAGTACCTGAAAATAATGAGATCTCAATGAATAATAATGTGAATACAGAAGAATGATGGAATAGAAATGATATTATTGTTGACAATATAGTTCTATTTAAAGTGGCTCTTGCAATTACCAGAAGTAATAAAGAGACTGAGCTACAGGTAGTCGACAAATGTCGATAATATGATCAATAAAAAATGAAAAGAAATTACTAAGTTAGAATTAAAATCATTAACATAATGTAAAGTATTCGAACTTGTAGTTCAAACACCAGAAGATAAAAAAATTGGACTTGTAGTCAAAACACCAACAGATGTTGGACTTGTAGTCTAAACACCAGAAGTTGTAAAGTATTCGGACCAATACTCCACCACCTGAAAATATAAAACCGGTTTAATACAAATTGGTATTTGCGCAATGAGAAAATGAATAGTCTAATATAGAGCACAACTCGTACCAGAAGGTTTCCCGAAGAGACTTGGTATTTACTATAATAAGAAATTCTATCCTATAAAGATGCAATTACATTCATATTATTGATTAGTTTGTCAGTCTCAGAAAAACTAGATATGCATCTACTTAATGTATAATAGCCTATTCATATGGTGGATTTAGTAATGATATGCATATGAAAATTCTTGAAGAATTGAAAAATGCTTGAAGTAGATATTTTAAAACCTCAAAAATTATATTCAATCAAGCTTCAAAGATATTTGTATGGGTGAAACCAATCTAGACACAGATGATTCAATTATTCAAATAAATATCTATTGAAAGAAGGATATATGAATAATACAATTGTCCATGCATTTTTATTAGAATCTAAATTTATTATTATTGCAATATATGTTGATACTTTTGAATATTATTAACACCCCTGAAGAGATTGCAAAACTTATTAGTTATTTAAATAATAAATTTTAATTTAAACACCTTGTGAGAACAAATTATTGTCTTGTCTAGCAGATTGAGCATTTTTATTCATTAGTTGACATATACAGAAAAATGTTATATTGATAAAGCTCATCCATGAAATTCTCCAATGGTTGTCTGATCACTT
Source organism: Euryodendron excelsum (assembly GCA_033060915.1). Lineage (NCBI taxonomy): Eukaryota > Viridiplantae > Streptophyta > Magnoliopsida > Ericales > Pentaphylacaceae > Euryodendron > Euryodendron excelsum. The sequence goes on along the minus strand of CM065392.1, from coordinate 4,281,826 downwards.
GATATACAGAAATGTCATTTTCGTCCTTGAGAAGATGACGAAGAACTTCTTGATTTTGAAGTACCACATCTTAGTGCAATCAGTGCTCTTATGTATCTTGCAAATTGCATAAAACCTAATATAGTATTCTCTGTCAATTTATTGGCAATGTATAGTTCTGCACCAACCCAAAGATATTGGAAAGAAATTAAACATATAATGCATTACCTACGAGGGACAACTGATATGGGCTTATTCTATTCAAATGAACCACAACATGAATTAATTGGCTATGCAGACACTGGCTACCTTTTTTATCCAAATAAAGCTCGGTCTCAAACTAGGTATGTGTTTACTTATGGTAATACTACTATATCCTAGCGATCAATGAAGCAGACATTAACTCCAACTTCTTTAAATCATTATAAGATCATTGCAATTCATGAAACAAGCCGAGAGTGTATTTGGCTAAGATCCATGATTCAATATATTCAAGAAAGTTGCAGATTATCTATAGTAAAAGACACCTCGACGATATTATATGAAGATCATATAGCATGTATTGTACAAATTAAGGGAGGCTATATCAAAAGTGACAGAACCAAACATATATCGCCAAAATCCTTTTATACACATGAGCTCTAGAAGAGTGGTGATATTGATGTCCAGCAGATATATTCAAGTTACAACTTGATAGGCTTATTTATTAAAGTACTCTTAACTGCAACATTTGAGAAATTGATACACAACATTGGCATGCATCATCTCAAAGATCTTTCATTCTGAATAATGGAAGCAATCAACTTCATACGAGAAGTTTGAATAAGGGGGAGTCACATACTGTACTCTTTTCCCTTCGCCAATGATTTTTCCCACATGGTTTTCCTTGGCAAGGTTTTAACGAGGCAGTTTTAAAGTACCCATACTAAGTTATGATACACAAGATCACTGTACTCTTTTTCCTTCACTAAGGTTTTTTCCTACTGGATTTTCCTAGTAAGGTTTTAATAAGGCAGTTTTAACATACCTAACAAAATATACATTATACTACTATGCAGTCATCCAAGGGGGAGTGTTATGTAATGGATGACGTGCAGCCAAGGTTGCCACCTAAATCAATGTTACAGATCACGAATCAATTGCCGACCTACTTCCCAATAAATATAAGAGCTTAGGAGCTAAGGGAAAAAAAGAGGTACAACCAAGAAAAAGAAAAGTAAAAAGAAAGAGATGAGAGAGAAAGAAAATAGAAAGGAAAAGCAAAGATAAAATAGAAAGGAAGAAGTAGAGAAAAAATAAAAGGAATTGATATATAGGTAAGTCATCAAAGTTCATGTTGTATTCTTTTTAGTTCTGTATTATTGTCGCACCTTGTTTTCAGACACCGGGCCCTCTTGGCTTAGGGAAAAGGTACGGTGCTCTTTCGTTGGAACTCATCCTCCTAAAGGACAAATGCGACAGGGTTTGAATGGAATTGATTAGGGCTTTTTGAAAAGGTCTTTGGAGTCGCCACTTAACATATTTAAAGATGTGTTAGGTCATTTACACCAAGTAAAACCCGAGGGTTAAACTTAGGTTTTAAAAAGTATTTTTAAAAAACGTCATCATGAGAGGGTTTTAGAAGGTAGGGTTGTTTGACAACCCTAAAAACGTTGGAAAGACCTTTTGAAAATTGACTCCGGTTTTGCTATTTGAAATAGAAATTCTTAAATCTGGGGATTGATTACGTGTAGGGAAGATGTCTTAAGACTATCACCCTACTTTGCCCTTGCGGTACCTATATGTCCATTCACCTATTACTCGCCTAATTATAACTCACCGGTGACCTATGTTTAACGCTATTCACTTAGAAAACTTTTGAAAACAAAGTTTGAAAAAGAGTTTGAAATATGGAGTTGAGTTTGAAAAATGGTTATGGAATTGAGAATTTGGAAAGGGTTGTGGAATTGAAAATTTGAAAAGGATTGTGACCGTACCCCATAAAAGGTTGCCTACGTACCTCCTTAAAGAGCATCAGGTCAGCCGTAGTTCGGACAAGAGTCCGAAAGAGATAAAATTTTGAAATGTGTTTCTATTTCTAGAAAGTTTTTATTTTTAGAAAGTTTTCTTTTCAGGAAAGGTTGGACTTAAAAATATTTTTCTTTTCAGGAATATTTGATTTTTTAAATGTTCCTTATTCAGGAAGATTGGATTTGAAAATGTTTCATTTTTAGAAAGATTGGATTTTAAAATATTTCCTTTTTTAAGAAGATTGGATTTGATTTGAAGATGTTGACTTAATTTGAAAAGATTTGATTTGATTTTGAAAAAGGCAAGTTTAGATTGTTTCTAAAATGGAAGGAGTTAAATTAGGTTTTAAATTTGGAAGGTTTGAAAATGAGTAATTTGAGGGATTTGAAATAAAAGGTTTTGATTTGATCGATTTTAAAAAGGAAAGTTTGGAAAAGGAAAGTTTTGTTTGATTTGGAAATTGAGGATTTTAAGAGATTGTAAAAGGTAGGATTTTGGCTTAAAAATGAAAAGTTTCCAAATTGGTAGAAACGAAATTTTTCTAGGATTGGACTTCTAAGGTTTGACAAATGAAAGTTTTGTAAATGGTTCAAAAATCGAGTCTTTTGAAATCATGTTTTAGGTCCGAAATCCTAACTTGGATTTTAGACATCCAAATGATTATCGCATTTTTCCTAAAGCCATTCTAGCTATTAGAATGCGAGAATCACTTTAGGCTCATGATTCGAAAAATAACAAAGGCACGAGGCCAAGGATATAGACCTTTTCAGGTCATTTTGAATGTCACACATTCCTCGAGACAACCTTAGACATGGAATAACTAGGACCGTTTCGAAATTTGTGTTTTTTGAAAAGAAACAAATGTAGGCTAATGGGAGCCATTTAAAATATCACACTTTTTTAGAAAAACCCTAACCATGAAAGGGTTAAAATCAACCTAGAATTGTAGTTTTTAGAAAGTAACTTTGAAATTGGGTTTTAGAAACAACAAAAATGCAAATGCAATTCGACAATAGTAACGGCTTGAAACATTTAAGGCTAGGCATAACCACATTGTAAAGGGGCCCTAACGCCACGCTGTGAAGTAAGTGAAGGCCAAGAAAATAGTCTTGATTGGTAATCTCCTCTTGTTCACTCTCGACATGGACTTAATGTCCTCTTGTTCCAAGAATACAAGAAAGGGGGGGTTTAGAGATAAGGGATTAAAAAAAGAGAAGAACCCAAGTGGGTTCGAAGGGAGAAGACAAAGTGGGGCAGTACGGAAATGTAAACTAGAGATTACCTTGTCTCGTTTCTTCTTTCTTGGACGGAGGTTTGGGCCTTGGACTCGAGAAGACTTTGGAAGCTTCCAAGCAGCAGGGCGAACCTTCAATAGAGCTCGAAGTCTAAGGCTTTGAAGGTTCGGGCTAGGGCTCGGCCGACAAGACTTCAAGAGAAAGAGAAAGAGGGCTTTGAGAGCTATTTAGAGTAGAGAGGGAGAGTTTTGGGATATATTTTTTGACCCAAAATAGTGAGGGGGAGGTCTTTATTTATAGTGTAAAAGTAAGGGGGTTGTGTGCCACTCTTAGTGGAGCACGCTTTGAATTTGGCCGTGCGACACTAAGAGTAGTGCAAGGACATTTATGATGGCTGGAAAAAAGGCTGGGTATGGGGCTTGCCGATTTGTAACTGATTCTAGGAGGTTATGTGCCACTATTAGTGCCACACGGCTAAAGTTAAAGCATGCGCCACTAATAATGGTGCATGCTTATTAATGAGGGCTGAAAAAAAAAAAGGCTGATCAGAAGACTGGTTGATTTGTAACCATCTTTGACAGCTGTTGTGTGCCTCTAGAAGTGGTTCAAGGATATTTTGGTTTGAAAAAGAAAGTGCTGAACGGCGGGACTTGGCCAAAAATGGAAGGGGATACTCTCGACAATGTCCCAGAGGTAGCTGGTTTGATTCCCAGAGCTGGTATAGTTCAAGAAAGTGACCGAATCGCTGTCACCTCATCCTGGGAGTTCCCAGGTTAACTAAGATTGACTGGGGTTAATAGGGTTGACCAAGGTTAACTGGGGGTTGACTAGAGTTGACTGGGTTATTGTCGATTTAATACCTAGAGCTGGTGTGGTTTCCTTAGACATTTGGATGCCAAGGGGCAAAATGATTATTTTGACTAGGGAACCTCAGGGAAAGGACTGAGGTTGAATGGATGGCACTGGACATGCTGGATAGTCTAAGGACGGGCCTGGAAGGTGGTCTTATAGTTTTGAGGACTTGTTACTTTCTTGAAGAATGTGTCCAGCCCGCTGGGAGCAAAATGGTCTTTTTTCACTGGGACGAGCTAGCAAGGGTAAATGTTGATCAGTCTAGATCTGGTTTGGACTTTTGTCTGAGGGATTGGCACTTTCTCAGTGGACAGGCTTAAAAGGGTCTTACTGCCTTAAGGGATAAACTTTCTCGAAGGTCGTGAAGGACTTGGACGATCTTCCGTTCTTGAGGGGTTTGTGCTTTCTCAAAGAACGTGCCGAATTAGCGAATATTCTACATTGGCAAGCTAGCAGGCGCTAGAAGTGAACCGCTCTTCCATCTTGGGGACTTAGGTACTTTTCAGAGATGAGTGTGAAAGGGGTTTTACCGATCCGGGGAATAAACTTTCTTGGTGATCATGCCGTACTGGATTGAATGATCTTACCGTCAATGAGGGATCAACTTTCTCGAATGACGAGACAATTGGATTTGACTTTGAATTTGAATGGACTTACCATCTTATGGAAGACGTGCTAGGCTAGATTGGACTTGACTAATGCAACAAAGGCATTTTAGTCATTTTGCCTCTAATGGGCCCAATGAGCCTGTGAAGTGGTTGTTTGAATGGACTGGATCTGAAAAGCCGGTTTGGGCTTAAGCATGCTTGTGTTAGTTTGTAAGTGCTTCCGGTCATGCCGGAGATTGCTGAGTGGACAAAATGGAATGCTAACAGCTACCCTTCTTTTTTTGTCTTTATCTGTTAAAGGCAAAAAATGATAAGGTAAGTACCCAATGAAGGTCGCTAGGTGGTCGGAGGGACCTAGAGGTTTAAAATTTTGAAAACGTGAGGTTGAAGCTTGAAAATGGAGCTAGGAGGCCATTTAAAACTAGTTTTGGCAGGCAAAAGGTCGAGGGGGGCCTGGCCTGGGCTGTGTGCTACTTTTAGTGGTGCTAGGTTTAGGTTTGTTTGTGTGCCACTTATAGTGGTGCACTACCTGTGGGGCTTTTTAAAGCAACAGCTATGAGTTTGAGGGTTTTGGTATGGTTTTGTGCCATTTTTGATATTTCTCTCCAAAACTCTTCAGGAGATTTTGCTTAGGCATTACTAGGGAGTGTTTGTGGAACGCCGGAGAGTCACTAGGAAGTGACGTCTTCGCCGGAAAGTCTCCGAAGAAGAAGAAATCGTCGAAAAATTTTAAAAAGTGAGTTTTCTTGCTTTTGGTTGATTTCAATGCATAAATTTTCGTTTGAAGCATGTGTATAGTGGCAATTAAGGTTCTTAAACATTCTGAATGCATCTATGGAGTTGTTTTTGCTTTTTGGTGATCATTTAAGTGAGTTTGTGTAAATTGTCATGTTTTACGAAAAGGATTTCTTGCAGACTTAGAAAAACTAGCGATTTAGGCACTAGGAAATGCATTTTCCTAGGATATTTTTGCGTAGGCCTTAAAAAATTGTTTTGAGCAACCGTGTGAAGTTTCATAATTTTTTAAAAATAATTATATTTTTTGATTTTTAAAAAATTATAAAAAGGTTAAAAAAATTGAGAAATAAATCCCGAGAGTGTTGGATTGTTACCAGAAAATTCTAAGAATATTTTTGAAAATTTTTGTGTATGTTTTTGGAAAACTTGTGAACTTGTTTGCAGATGTTTGAAAAAAGTGAGGAAATAGCCTAGGGAATTTTTAAAAAAAAGTGGTGTTTGCCTGTCTACGCCTCGTGTTGGGTAGGTGGCAAGGTATTAGGTGTTTGATGACGTTGTGAGTTTACAGTTATGTGGCATTGTAGAGGTCTTTTATAAACAGGACTCTACCAGATTTTTTAAAAAATTTGGCACTTGAAATTTTTGTGAAAAAAATGTTTAGGGAAACTTTAGAAAAGGTTCTTTAGAACAGGAAGAGGGATAAGCTTTTGAAGGGAAAGCCTTAAAAACTATCGAATTGGGACTTTTAAGGGAAAGCCCTTAGAAACCATAGGACCGAAGCTTTTAAGAGAAAGCCCTAAGAAATCATAGGACCAAGAGTTTTGAGGGAAAGCCTTAAAAATCATGCTTTTTTGAAAGGGAAAGTTTTTGAAAACCCGGGGTAAAATTGATTTGAACTTTTTGAGGGAAAAGTTAAAAAACTGAGATTGATTTGAAACCAACTTTTTGAAGAGAAAAAATTTAGAAAACCGAGTTGATTTTGAAAATACTTTTTAGAAAACCGGGAATGATTTTGAAAATAACTTTTTGAAGAGAACAAGTTTAAAAAACTGAGATTGAAATTGAAACCAACTTTTTGAGGATAAAAGTTTAGAAAACTAGGATTACTTTTCAAATAAACTTTTTGAAGCAAAAAGCTAGAAAACCAAGAGTGATTTTGAGATAAACTTTTTTACAAAAAAGTTAGGAAATCGAGTTTGAGATTGTTTTGAACTTTTTGAGAAAAAAGTTAAAAAAACCGAGAATGATTTTGAAATCACTTTTTTTAGGATAAAAAGTTTATAAAACAGGTAGTGATTTTAAAAATAACTTGTTTGAGAATAAAAAATTTAGAAAATCAAGTAATTTGAAGTTGAGAAATTGTTTGAGAAACTTGAAGCATTTCCTGCCCCTGTCCCTCTTTTTTCACATTCTTTTCTTTTCTTTTCCTTTGCCATTGTTCATGTTGTTGATTGAAAGATCTTGACATATTTTTTTTTTCTTTCTTCTCTTTTTCCAAGATGGCCGATGCAAGTGAGAGCGGATTCGAGAGGAGATGCCGACTTGGCAAGGGCGTTCAGAGGGATCCAGACACAAGAGAGGCTAGTAGGAGCAGTTCTCGTTCTAGGAGCAGTCAGCAGACGACTAGTTGGGCGACCATTAGCAGTAGCCAGACGGCCAGTGAGCCACCCTTTAAGCCTGACATTTAGGAGAGCGGTAGCGATGAAAGTGATGAGGCGTAGGCGCTAGAGGACCCTTTTACATGTTATAGGAGGGCGAGTGTCAGGATTAAATGTGCCGACCCTGCTTTGGATGATCTGGTGGTAGCCGACATCCCGCCTTTGGGTGACCTAGCTTACCATCCTAGTGCTTATGCTCGTCGATAAATGGTTCTGCACAGACATTTCGCTTTTCAAAAGGGCATTCCATTTGGCTCTTGGGGTGATGAGGTTAGCTGTTGCATCTTACCAAACCTTCTTAGTTGACATAGGTTTTAGTTCTTTCATGCGGCTTCAGACGGATCAGTTGGATCGTCGACTGGTTCATGCTTTAGTTAAGAGGTGGTTCGGGGAGATTAGGACATTCCATTTTATTGGCTTTGAGCTTGGGCTGACCCCATTAGACTGGGCGATCATTATTGGGTTGTCCTTTACAGGTCGCTGGATAGAGCTGAGGCCAGTTGACGTGACCGAGGTTTATCATTTGCTAGATATACCACCTTTTACGGGGTTGTCATTCTCTGCTACCCTTCTCTACCGGCATATTATGGATTTTAGTATTGAGCCCCAACCAGCCTGTCGGGCGATTATGAGGCGTCAGTTAGTGTTATTTGTGGTATTCAGCTGTTTTTGCAACAATAACAAGTTCATCATCCCTCTTCCATTGGTGAGTTTAGTGGCTAATCTAGATGCCCTGTCGGGTGTAGATTAGGGATCTTTCACCTTTGCATGCTTCCTTGGGAGTATTCGACGGAGGACTTCAGCCCGTTGGAGCAATATGACTGGCTTTTGGCCATTTTTGATTTGGTAGAGTTACGAGTACCTACCCGTTCGCCGTCCTCGGGTTTGTATGGTTGACTCTTATCCACGAGCCTTGCGCGTCGTCGAGTTAACCATTGATCCGAGATCACAAATTTTGTCACTTTTCAGGTGAACTTAGAGCTGTTGGTACCGGATGATGTGACATGGTGACCTTTCACTTATTTTGAGTATTATGAGACTGTGAGGTATCATGTCTCGATATCTTTGTCTAGAGTCTCATTTGTAAGGGCTAAGTCTTGAGAGACATATTTGGGAGAAAGGCATTGGTGCTAGTTTCATAAGGAGTTTTGAGCCGCTGATATTCCTCCCCAGTACATGTATGGGTTTCTTCGTGGGGATACTACTATACCATTGATTAAGCCCCAGCCAGGTGCTGCCTCATTATTTTAGCCAAACGTTGATTATACGGCCCATTTTGCTGATAGATTCATAGAAGGCTTAACTTCCTTTGATGTAGTGGTAGGAGGTGTGGTCGTAGGTCACGAGGTGATAGATTTATGGCGCCGTTTGTAAAGTTATGTGCCTGCAACAGAGTTTGCAGCCATGAAGGACCAGAAGGATCAGTTCCATGCAAAGCGTGACCAATATGAGGCGGAGCGTGTGCAATATTGTGGTGAGCGGGATCGATATCAGGCGGAGGTGGCTGCCTTATCTGCCCGGCTAGCCCAGATGGGTGGTGATCTAGTGAGCCCATTTTGTTTTCTCTTTTTTTTTTTTATTTTCTACATTCGCAGTAGCTGTATTTATCTATCACCTGTACTGACTTGGTTTTCTAGTTCTCTCGCAGGGAGCCGGTGGCTCACAGGTTGCCCCTGATTTGTCTATTTCTGATCCAGCTAACTAGAGCAACTTTGATTTGGATTCACCTCCGTCATGATTTTTATTTTCATGAGTATCTGGACATTTTAGACTTTGTCAGACGATTTTTATTTTATGTCTTTTCATTTTGGTATTGTAACCTTAAAATAAGATGGATATGCTGATGTTCATGGGATGATTGGATGACATATGCAGGATGTGCTTGTGTGCTTGTTTATATAGGAGGCTTTGTTGAATGTATGCGAAGCTCATGCCAAAATTTTTACTAAATAAGGATGCAAACATCATAAATGTGCACTTGTCAGAGTAAAATCCTTTTTGGATGCCTAGGCTTATATTGTTGAAAATGGAGGTATCGTTCTTGTTGGAGTTTTTGCCCCTTCATCCTCTATCCCCTTTTTGGCTATAATGTGACAGCATTTCGCACCATCCCGGCAGTGATACCCTTAATGCGACCTCTCAGAGGGTTAGTGTTTAGAGATGACTAAACTCTCGACCTTTCCAGACATGGCTCGAGCAACAACTTTCAGGACCTTAACACAGCGATAAGCAGCTAAGCCCTCAATCTGAGGAGATATCTTTTCGGAACATAATGTAGGTTGGGTTCATGGGCTGAAATGAAAAGGTTTGTAGGCACAAAACTATTATCTTCAATTAAGGTTGCATAAGACCAGAGCTACTCTTGGTAATGAAATCTGCCCCTGTGAATGACATCATATCCATGTGTTACTGTTACTTTGTCCGAACTTATTTAGACTAAGCAATTTTTCCTTGACCTGAGAGGGCTTTCCTTTTGACCGTCATGTAGACCAGGTCATGGGGTGTTTGAAAGGAGAGATAAAGGCTCAAAATTCCATTTGTCTCTACTTAGCTTATGAGAAACCAAGATCACTTTCGCGCAAGCATCCCTTGTCACTTTTTGAGCGTTTTGATAAAAAGGACTAGCTTTCTTGCAATTTTTTTATCCCTTATTAGGATCTTTGTGTAGTACTTATATATATATATATATATATATTTATATTTTTTTTTACTTTTTCTTTTCTTTCTTTTTTTCTTTTCTGTTGACAACTAATCTCATACTTACTTTCTAACTTCACTCTGCCTTCTCGGCCTTGAGAGATGTACTTATGTCTTTGCCTTAACTCAGTGTGGGCAATAATCATTGGGTTAGTTTTTTGAAAAGGAACCCAAATGGCTCGAATGGGCTTTGCAATGGTCATCTTTTGACTGTATGGTAGAAGAAATGAGGGCCTCTTTTCATTTCAAGTAAAATTGCTTAGTCTATAAAGCTCGGTTTAAAGTTTTAATGATGTCTTTCAGACGACAACTGTTGATGTATGGGCCCATTCACTATTGGTATTTGCTCCAGTATATAGGAAGCAACTCTGATTTGAGTTTTTTACCAAGAAACGCCTTTGGCTTTAGTGGGTTATGCAAAGGGAATTATTTGCTTTTTGCGAGAGGATAGAACAATGGCTCCTCTTCTTTTTGATAACCCGACTACCCATCGCTTAACTCAGATGCCATTTAAGTGTTGCTTTTTAGGTAAACTTCACATCCTCAAGTTGGATCTCCTTTCTCTCTCTTTTCAAGGGTTTCTTGCTTTGGATGGGCTGCTAATGCTATTACACCCACCAAGCATAGTTATTGATTGAAGAGTAATTTTCTAGAAGCACTACACCATTCACAAGAATACAGAAGAAAATTACCATTATCTCATTCAATAAGCTTTAACATGGCAGGAGTTTATTAAATGAAACATGCAAATTAATGACAAGAAATGTAGAAGGATAGAAAGAAAGTAGATGAATTTTGAAAGACATCCCATTCTTGTAGGCTCTTGGTCCACAACCCTCAGTAGGGTTTGAAAATTGTGCCAACCTCTTTGTTGTCAAACTCATTGAGTGCAGGGTCGATGGATAAATCTTCCAAGTGGTGGTTGAGGTTGGTGCGGTCATTGATCTCTTTTTCCTCCATTTTTTTGTATTCTACAAACAAACAAGTGAGGTTACCCTCCGTAAAATCGAATGGTGTCGTTGGCAACTTGGGCTCAACCAATCCCCAACCAGAAATTCTCGACTAGAAGAGCTTCAGCCTTAGCGTATTTAAGGTGCAAGAATTCTTCTCTCCACCCATCAGCAACAAGGACCTCCTCCATGAATTCTTCAATTGGCCAATCGACGGTGGTGTCTACTTCATGGGCCATCAGCAATATTTTGTGCTTTGTGATGATCGATTCTAGAATAGTAAGCAGTGGTGGGTCGAATGTGCTTTTACTTCCTTGCTTTCGAAGCAATGGTGAGTTGAGCATGTCTTTAATTCCTGTGGAATGAGGGAAAGAGAGAGGAAAACAAAAAAGGTAAAGAAAAAGGAAAAAGGTTAGTACTTATCCTTGAAAAGCATTTATGTAATGCATGCCTTAGAGGTGTCCCTGTTTGTCGAGATTTAGGTATGATGCTAAGGCTCATTTTGGAGATAAGAGATTACTCCTGTATGCAGATGCTATACATGTGCCTATTTCATTCCACACAACCATTCATTCAAGGGAAATAGAAAGAGCAATTTTATTTTTTTTTAGATAAAAAATTAAAATTACATAGATTTGGGAGAAGGGAATATTTTTCATGGGACTTTTCACCTATCTACCTAGACTACTTTTCGAGTCTTCGGTTTCACCTTGTTGATATTGGGAGGTCGTTGAATGACTTTGTCTCCAGATTGCCCTTTGTCTTATGACAACCTTATCTCTATAAACGAGAGGAATTGGGACCCCTCTTATGAAATAATTCTTGGATGCATGCATGACCTTTAGAGTTTGGAGCCTTAAGGAATTGGGTAGGCTTATGATTTGAGATTGGCTCGTCGGCCATTCTCTTAGGGGTTGATCATATGCATGGAGTGCAAGTGGCTTAAGTTACTTTAGAACTCTTGCCTTGGGATGATTACATATACATGAGCAATTTAATAGCATGAATGACAAGATATTAATAGCAAAGCATTCACGTATGTAGGCATAATAATAGCAGAAGTAAGGAAATTGAAAAGCGGTCGCTCTTTCATCCTTGGTTTTTGAAAAAAAAACGTGCCTTAAATCGGACAGAGATTCAACTATGCATGGGTACTATCTAAACATGAGGTTGAGGGCTACTAATACTTCCTAAAAAGCTCAACTCCCAGATCTTCAAACGTAGACCCACTCCTCGGGGTGGTGCCATTATAGGTTGGTGATTCAAGCAGGGAAACTATCCAAAAACTGTTGGTTAGGTGACACAGCTGCCTACCACCAACAATAAATGTACTATTCTCCCTTCTAACTAGAAGATAGTAACCAGGGTCAATATTCCATGAAGATGCATATGCAAGTGTGTGTGTGTGTGTAATTTTGAAAATTGAAGGAAAGAGCCTAACAACTCTCATACATCCTATCATACATAGCATACATGGCAGTTTATGAGCATAAATTAAAAATGTAAACAAGGGTCCACCTACAAAACAAATGCACAAAGTTAGTACTTTTCAAGGAACTTAAATGCAAAATAAAGTATAATGTATGAACAATGTAAGAGCATATAATCAATGCAATGTTTGACTTTTTGCAAAACAAAGACCGTTTTTAAAAATTCAAAATTTGGAAAAGTTTAAAAAATAGATATAACTAAATAAGGTAGCCAGCAAACTTAAAGCGCGTAAAGGGTGATTAGACATGGCATAAGCCTAACCCTCTAATTATCCCCAGCGGAGTCGTCAAGTTGTCGCACCCCGTTTTCGGACACTAGGCCCTCTTGGCTCGGGAAAAAGGTACGATGCTCTTTAGTTGGAACTTATCCTCTTAAAATGATGAATGCGACGGGGTTTGAATGTAATTGATTAGGGGATTTTGAAAAGGTCTTTGGAGTCGCCACCTAATATATTTAAAGATGTGCTAAGTCATCTACACTAAGTAAAATCCGAGGGTTAAACTTAGATTTTGGAAAGTATTTTTGAAAGACGTCCTCATGAGAGGGTTTTAGAAGGTAGGGTTGTTTGACAACTCTAGAAACGTTGGAAAGCCCTTTTGAAAATTGATTTCGATTTTGGTATTTGAAACAGAAATTCTTAAGTCCGGGGGTTGGTTATGTGTAAGGAAGATATCCTAAGACTATCACCCTGCTTTGTATTTGCGGTACCTACATGTCTATTCACATTTTACTCACTTAATTATAACTCACCGGTTAGCTATGTTTAATACTATCCACTTAGAAAACTTTTGAAAACAAAGTTTGAAAAAGAGTTTGAAAGATGGAGTTGAGTTTGAAAAATGGTTATAGAATTGAGAATTTGAAAAGGGTTGTGGAATTGAAAATTTGAAAAAGATTGTAGCCGCACCTCATAAAGGATTGCTTACGTACCTCTTTAAAGATGATCAGGCCAGCCGTAGTTCAGATAAGAGTTCGAAAGAGTTAGAATTTTGAAATGGGTTTCTATTTCTAGAAAGTTTCTATTTTTAGAAAGTTTCCTTCTCAAGAAAGATTGATTTTGAAAATGCTTCCTTTTCATGAAAGGTTGGACTAGAAAATGTTTTCTTTTCAGAAATATTTAATTTTTGAAATATTCCCTTTTCAGGAAGATTAGATTTGAAAATGCTTCCTTTTCAGGAATATTGAATTTTGAAATGTTTCCTTTTCCAAGAAGATTGGATTTGATTTGAATATGTTGACTTGATTTGAAAAGAATTGATTTGACTTTGAAAAGGCAAGTTTGAATTGTTTTCAAAATGAAAGGAGTTAAATTAGGTTTTAAATTTGGAAGATTTGAAAAAGAAGTAATTTGAGATATTTGAAATAGAAGGTTTTGATTTGACTAATTTTAAAAAGGAAAGTTTTGATTAATTTGGAAACTGAAGATTTTGAGGATTTGAAAAAGATAGAATTTTGACTTAAAAATGGAAGATTTTCAAGTTGGTAAAAATGCGATTTTTTAAGATTGAACTTTTAGGGTTTGACAAATGAGAGTTTTGTAAATAGTTCAAAAATCAAGTCTTTTGAAAATATGTTTTAGGGCCCGAAACCCTAACTTGAATTTTAGACATCCAAATGAATATCACACTTTGCCTAAAAACATTCTAGCTATTAGAAGACGGGAATCACTTTAGGCTCGTGACTCGAAAAACAACAAAGGCACAAGGCCAAAAATATAGACATTTTTGGGTCATTTTGAATGTCACACGTTCCCTGAGACAACCTTAGTCATGGAATAACTAGGACCATTTCGGGATTGTGTTTTTTGAAAAGAAATAAATGAAGGCTAATTGGAGCCATTTAAAATATCACACCTTTTTAGAAAAACCCTAACCATGAAAGGGTTAGGATCAACCTAAAATTATGATTTTTAGAAAGCAACTTTGAAACCGATTTTTAGAAATGATAAGAATGCAAATGCAATCTGACAATAGTAATGGCATAAAACATACAAGGCTAGGTATCGCCACATTGCAAGTGAGCCCTAGGGCCATGCCGTGAAGCAAGTGAAGGCCAAGAAAAAAGTCTCGATCAGTAATATCATCTTGTTCACTCTCGACATGACTTAACGGCCCCTTGTTCTAAGCATGCAAGAAATGGGGTTTAGAGATAGGGGATTAAAAAAAGAGAAGAACCCAAGTGGGTTCGGAGGGAAAAGAGAAAGTGGGGGAGCACGAAAAGGTAAACTAGAGATTACCTTGTCTCATTTCTTCTTTCTTGGATGAAGGTTCGGGCCTTGGACTCGGAAAGACTTTGGGAGCTTCCGGGTGGCGGGGCAAACCTTCGGTGGAGCTCGGAGACTAAGGTTTCAAAGCTTTAAGCTAGGGCTCGGCATGTAAGACTTTGAAAGAGAGAGAGAGGGCTCCGAGAGCTAAGTAGAATAGAAGGGGAGAGTTTCTGGATAAATTTTTTGACCCAAAATAGCGAGGGGGGAGGTCTGTATTTATAGTGCAAAAGTAGGGGAGTTGAGTGGCACACGCTTTGAATTTGGCCGTGCACCACTAAGAGTGGCGCATGCACATTTATGATGGCTAGAAAAAAGGCTTGATAAGGGGCTTGCCGATTTGTAACTGATTCTATGGGGTTGGCGAACGGCTAAAGTTAAAGCATGCGCCACTACTAGTGGCACAGGCTTATTAATGAGGGCTGGAAAAAAAAAAAAGGGCTGATCAGAAGGCTGGTTAATTTGTAACCGTCTTTGACAGCTGGTGTGCGCCTTTAGAAATGACTCAAGGCTAAAAATTGGTCATGCTTCACTCGGAGTGGAACAGGGAGGTTCTAGTTTGGAAAGAAAAGTGCCAGACGACGGGACCCGGCTAAAAATGGAAGGGGATACTTTGGACAGTGTCCCGGAGGTTGCCGGTTTGATTCCTAGAGCCAGTATGGTTGAAGAGAGTGATCGAATTGCGGTCACCTCATCTTGGGAGTTCTAGGGTTGACCAAGATTGACCGAGGTTGACAGGATTGACCAAAGTTGATTGGGGTTGACCAAGGTTAATTGGGGGTTGACAGGGGTTGGTTGGGGTTGACCAGAGTTGACTGGGTTGTTGCCGGTTTGATACCCAAAGCTAGTGTGGTTTCCTAGGAATTTTTGGATGCCTAAGGGCAAAATGGTTATTTTGACCGGGAAACCTCTGAGAAAGGACTGGGGTTGATTGGATGACACGGTCCGACCTTGGAAGGTGGTCTTACCGTCCTGAGGACTTAGTACTTTCTCGAAGAATGTGCCAGGCCCGCTAGGGAAAAAATGGTCATTTTCACCGGGACGGGCTAGCAGGCGTCAGTGTTGACCGGTTTAGATCTGGTTTGAACTTCTGTCCAAGGGATTGGTACTTTTCTCGGTGGACAGACTTGAAAGGGTCTTACCGCCTTGAGGGATAAACTTTTTCGAAGGTCGTGCCAGACTTGGACGGTCTTCCGTTCTTAAGAGGTTTATGCTTTCTTAAAGAACGTGCCGAATTAGTGGACATTCTACATTGGCGAGCTAGCAGGCGTAGAAGTGAACAACTCTTCCATATCGGGAACTTAGGTACTTTTCGAAAATGAGTGTAAAAGGGGCTTTACCGATCCGGGAAATAAACTTTCTTGGTGATCGTGTCGTACTGGATTGAATGGTCTTACCGTCAATGAGGGATAAACTTTCTTGAATGACAGGACAATTGAATTTGACTTTGAATTTGAATGGACTTATTGTTTTATGAAAAACGTGTCAGGCTAGATTGAACTAACTAATGCAACAGGACCATTTTAGTTATTTTGCCTCTAATGGGACCAACGAGCCCGCAAAACGGTTGTTTGATTAGACTGAATCTAGGAAGCTGGTTTGGACTTGAGTATGCTTGTGTTGGTTTGTAAGTGCTTCCAGTTAGACTAGAGATCACCGAGTGGCCAAAATGGAGTGCTAACAATTATCAATAAATTCTTGGATGATCTAGAAAATCTATCTTTAATTGTTTCAAAAAAACTAATATGATAAATATTTAACAATTTCAAAAGAACTATTCTCTATATTTTGTCTTGCATCATTTATCTACTTTACATTCTTTTAATTTTATAATAGCAAAGGCTTTTTTAATGGTATAATAGTGCAAGAGGGTATTTTCAAAAGCTCATTTTTAGTTCCTTTTGACATATATTGGTAACATTATTCATCTTTGACAAAGTTCTGGGCAAATATTGACTTGACCCAAGTGCTCTTTTAGTTTATCTTAAATTTTTTAAAATTTAGGCAAGAAACTATCTTCAAACTCAACATTCAATTAGCTCAAGTTTCCAAATCTTTTCGTGCAAAACTATGGCAAGTCTCAATATTTACACTACACTAAAAGGAAATACCTCAACTTGGTCAGGATATGTGAGGTCATCAACATTTTACAATTAATCGCTTTATAGACGTTGCATTGTACTATCCTCTCATTTTTTGGAACAACTAATTCAGTATTTTAAATTTGGTAATTTTAAAAATCATATGTATTAGTATTTATAATTGTACGCACAATGCATTGGACCGGAGTCTAGTATAAAAAAACAAGACATTTCACGATCATTAGTACTCTTAATCTAGATCCAAATTCTCCCAACCAATTGAGACTAGTTGGCTATCAATTGAAGAATGATAATGACAATTCAATCAACTTGTGACTAAAATTAAGAATCTAGAAAATTATTTTTTGTTATTCCCATGTTCTTCACAAAGAACTAAAGTTGGCCTCATGTTCTCTATCTTTTACACTTGTTTTTCTGTTTGTTGATTGGCTACTTGTCCCCCCCAACACACACACACGCACACAACATCATTTTGTGCTTACAAACAACTTACTTTCATATTCCGTAAAAGAAAAAGAAATACATTTACTGAATGCATGAATCAATTCACAGTAGAGGATGATATATATATATATATATATATAATATATACTTATTGTCCTTGTAGTCTTAGTTATGCACAACAGCCATTATTCTTTCTACTATCAACAAATGTATGGGGCTTTTCCCTTCATCAATACTAATAAACTCCTATTATTTTGAAAAATTCTTCATACACGTCTCAAATCCGATCCCCTTCTCATGCTGCCTTGTGGCCAGCCAGCATTTAGACAATACATGAAGTTTATATGATTTGTGTGAATGATGCATCTACACGAGACAATCACATTCTTCCTCTTTTAACTTCACTTTTCATTAAACTGTTGTTAGCTAATTAAAGAGATTGAAGGCAATATTAACCTAGTCTTGTGGACCAGACAATCACATTCTTCCTATCACTGCTTTGGAGCGTCATAAGGAAATGTCCATTAAATGTAGGACCCTTTGTACATGAAAGGTCTCAGGATCATTACATCCCTCTTTGCAAAAGACACAAAAATGGGAAAAATAAAAAGGGGAGAACTTTTTCTTTCAGAAAAAGAGCACTTTCACCAGCTTCCTAGAAGGATCCTTCTCTCTGTTATGTACGCATTAAAACAAAAGTTAGATAAAGAAAAGTGAAGGGGAAAAATCAGGAATGCCTTTTAATATCATGTAAAAGTAAAGCTACAAATAATATCCAATGAAGGAAACTGTTTGTGACAAAGAAAAGTGGATTGAAATTTCTACTTTTTTGTGTTTTTGTTCTTGTTTTTTTGCATTCTAATTAGGTTGTTATTCTCCTTTGCCTTTTTCACTGTGCAAACTACATAGGCACCAATATGTAAACAACCCATAAACTCCCACAGTCCCTCTTTTAAGTGAAAATGATGGATATTAACGTGAAAATGGAGAATGCGATTATCCATTGTTTATTATACCAATGTGGAGAATGTGAAAATGGAGAATGTGCTGCGAATGTCAAATTAGTGACAAACTTAACATTCGACATTATTTGCATAAAATGAATGCTAATCTTTCACAACGCTAACAAAAATGTGAAAAAATAAAAATTTTAAGCTACAATATGGATAAATTAAAAAGAAAACTAATTAATGGGAACGACCTTGAGAAGTGAAAAAGATTCATTGCAGAGCATGCACACAAAGACAATTAAGGAGAAAATGCCTGGAGACTAAGAAGGATGTCTTCAGACATAGGGGGTGGCCTATCAAAATCTTTGATTTTTTGCTTTTTCTATTTTTGTATGTGGTAGGAATAAGCCCTATATGCTCCCTATCTTCCCTTGAAATCTGGGTATTAGGGCCCCTGTTGGAGCCTCCAGACAAATAGAATAAAGACCATAGGCCCAAACTGACATACAGATGCCCTACATCATATGATCATGTCCGAATGATACACCTATTATACATATAGTAGCTATGTATAGAGTAGTATATAGGATATACATTATATATGTCTATGTGCTCTATGTTCATAGGATGAGATATAAGTAGGTGTAAGGTGGCATGGGTTGATTCATCATAGACAAGATTAAAGTGGCTTAATTCAGTGCTGACCCCACAATGGACATGTGTATTGATTTAAATGTGAGCCTTGTGGAGTGATCTGAACCACTGATTGAGGCACCAAAGGGTTGGCAGAAACAACACAATCTTTTCTCCAAACATTAGGTCATATGCGAATTCATTTTGCCTCAATTTACAAGGTCCTAATGAGCCACCATTTGATATGCCTTCCCATGTTCTGTGCCTAATGAGCAGTAGAAACTCTGCCTAATTAGATGCTTTCCAGACTAGCCAAACCCCAAAAAAAAAAAAAAAAGCTTCTCAGAAAACCATATGATGGCATTAACAATATTCAAAAAATATGTTAACATAACTCCATAATTGGAAAGTTCATGCATGAACTAGAGGTCTGCATGATAAACCATGTGACATGTATGACTAAACAGCAATTCTTTCAGGTTAATCACACGATAAAGATTGGAATTTCTTGAATAATGCCGACAAGAAATTTAGTTAAATCAAGAGAAAGAACCTTCCCGAAAACTAAATTCAATTCCCACCCCCACATTCCATTACTGGAAAATGAGAAGAAGAAAAAGGACTGCATGGAGCTGAAGGAAACCAACGCTCTGAAAACAACTGGGAAACATCCAAGGACCACATGGGAATGGAGCTGAAACATCATAAAAGCAAGTAGGAAACAATTGGGAAATGGATTGTGGTTTCTATCAAATATCGATTCAAGAAGTTCCTTTTCTTGCCATCTTCAATTAATGTTCATTTCCTGCATCAGTAAAAATTTCAGGACTTCATTCCATGTCCCTTCTGCCTATGAATCCTTCTATATGAAAATTGAACCACCACCAGATGGATACTAAAGGGTATGCTTCAAATGACGAGTCTTAGATGATATTTCTGTACTATCTCGAATTAATAGGGGGTTGTATGGCAGAAAATGTGAAAATCTGCAAATTCACTTCCAATTTACTCAGCTAGATCCAATAAAGTAACGCAACCTCGTTCATTTCTCTTCTGCCATGCATTATATTTGATCTAAAAACCATAGAATCTCATCACATTATTTTTCCCTATGCCAATTTCAGTGCACTGGGCATTTTACACAACCGCAGCCATTTAAAAATAATAATAATTAATCTATTCAATCACTAATTTACCAAAAACTTTGCGTTCCTCAGCGGTCACACCCTTGCATCAAATCTCCCTTAGGGGCTCAAATCAAATCCCACTTCGAGGGGTTCAAGTAATGGTACCTTCTCTTCCCAAATCACCAATTTACCATATAAATTTACAAGGGCAGCCGCATTCGCACCTCCTACTCCAAGTCATTGGTAATTTATTACCTCTGGATACTGCACAAGACAAATATATTTTGGTAAAAGACTCACCACTTCACAGGAGCAATCAACATGAGAAAGTGGGGAAAATATGCAATTTCCTTTCTAGCTTTTAAAAGTGGAGAGGTAGACAATTATGACCTTCTTCCTTTAAATAAAGCATTGCTCCTAATCTACTTCCATTGAATTCCTTAATGTCAGTATTCTGTATGGGTATTACAGATAGCTTTCTAAAGCCTGCATTCAGTCAATCCTTGACTTGGTTGGCTGCACCAATTAGTAGCTCCTTTTACCCAATCCTTTTTAGTGCTGCCATCACATTTGATGAAACAAAGCACTCCTTGGTAACAGGGAAAAGTGAAATAGTACTTTATAGATTTACCAAAGACAATTGTACAAGATAGCAGCATAGTCCTTTCTAAAACTTCAGTGGATGAAACACTATTACTCTCTTTTGCTTTAAGGTAAGTTGACTCTCTCTCTCTCTCTCTCTCTCTCTCTCTCTCTCTCTCTCTCTCTCTCTCTCTCTCATTTAACTTTGAGAAAAGCAATCAAAACCTCTGGGGGGGAGAGGGGGGGGGGGGGGGGGGTGTGGGGGGGGGGGGGGGGGGGGGGGAGGGGGGGGGGGGGGGGGGGGGGGGGGGTGTGGGGGGGGGATAATGCATGATAAAATTCTCTTTAGACAGAAAGAAAAAAAAAAGCAAAAAAAGAAAAAAAAGAAATAAACAAAAGATTTAATTCAAGTTCCACTTTCACATTGTTTAATGGAAAAACGTTGATCTTTGTGTTAATTCACTTAATCCCCATTTGCAGCATGCCATATTGAGTAGGCCTGCGTCACCTACTAACAGATGGAAAATTTCCAATCTCAAACACCAAACAAATACTTCTTCAACTAGCAGTGAACCAGGCAATGGACAGGGTAAATGAGATGTTCTTAATAGATACGCACTTATACAATCAGACTTTACAAAACGCAGGTTTGAGCATGGAGCACAAGCTGCATCAGCCCTTGTAGAATGAAGTCAAGAAATAATTTTTAGCACCAAGCTCATCATTAGAATTTCCTGACCCTACAAACTTGCTACTGTTGCATAGCCTAACTGCAGCATATTGGAAGATCAAATCCTCCAAAATTATCACTACGAATACTTGGCTGGGTAGGTCAAAAAGTCCATGAACACCCCTAACCGAGTTATTAGAAATCATTGTAGAATTTAAAGAATATACATGTTTTAAAAAGTTACCTTAGACAAATTTAGCTGTGAGGAGTTATATGCAAGAGAAAGCCCTAACTTAGAAGCTCATTATATCAAGAAACAGTAGAAAGTTTCAAAAATTTTATACATAAGATATGAGCATAATCATTTTTCATATCAGTTTGTAATAGAAAATAACAAATTAAGCATGTCCTCAAACTAATTGGGGTTGGGTTGGATTATAAAACTCAAAAATGCCCATAGACTATAATATAAGGTTGATAGTGGGGATTGGCTGGTCAATTGACCCATGTTAACCAAGTTTTAATATGGTAAGCTAACCATATTCTGAAATGCTGAGCATGAATTTCCAGGTGTGAAATTCTTGTTTTTCTTAAGAAAACAGAACTTACTGGCATTGCTTTACATGACAAAGTTATTTAGTAAGAATTTTATATTTTTTTTTGTAAATAGCTTTTTATGGTACATAAATGTCTATTTTCATTTTATTTCTAGGATTTAGTTGTTGAAAAATTATTCTGAGGAATTAATAAGCAACAGTATAAATTCATAGACAACACTAGATAGTGCAAGTGATATTAAGATAGACAACACTCGATAGTGCAAGTGACATAAATTCATAGACAACACTATGTTATAAAACGTTACACTATGTTATACTATACAGAAATCATTACCACCATTATTTTCCAGAATGAGTTATTGCAGGGGTCCAGGAACAATCTGCTAAACTTTATGGATAAATCTCTGATATTCCTTGCCCTGCTTTAAAAAATAACTGAACTCAACAAAGGCTTTTTTCTAATATCTTAATATCAGCTGCATGACTATAGTCTCCTCACTCATTCCATAACCTGTCTTTATTTTTATCAATGCCCTGACAGCTGCATTTCAGCTATGCTGACATTTAGTTTTGTAGGTATCCTAGAAAGTTCAATAACACACAACTCCTCAAAATGAATAGGTATTATATTTTAAAAAAATTAACAACACACCACTCCACAGCAATAGGTATTATTTCAAAAAGTGAATGCTATGTAACAGCAGTCTAACCTTTTCCTTCATCTAGGTGTAAATGTCAAATCCATAACATCAGCATTTTTGCTTTTGGCCAACTTCAGAACTTAAACATGACTTTTACTCTGCAAAATGCAGAATCAACTAAAAAACATGATCAATAAACTTGAAAGCATTAATATTCTATTTTTCTCTACAAAAGCTCATGTTGCCCAATCAACTTTTAAGTAAAACATGAGTTCAAAGAATCTAAACAACTAACTGCACCATCATCATGTTTTTCAATCTCTGTCATGAACTCAAATTATAATATCAATTGAATTCTAGCATAAACTACATTTGTGGTTTGTTTTTGGTCATTATTACAATGGTACAGATCAACAACTCCCAACGACCTCTATATACCAACTGAGCTAATACTCAGAGGCCAAATCAAGAATAAGCAACTGGCGATGTGGGTAACCACATGTATTTTACATCCCTAGTCACTATCTACCTATGAAGATCATCAAGGTTATTTTAAAATAACAATTAGGTTTCAGGAAAAAAGTGTAAGCCAAGAGGTTGTAATGTAATCAAAATCTTAGAAATAATACCTTTTTTTCTCCAATTAAACTTCAAGAATTGCAACTAAAACCTTACCTCTTTTTTTGTTAAAAGAAAGTTGGGTTCACAGACAGCTTTAGTTTCAATGTATCTCTACCATGGATCTTTGTTTCCTACATGACATGTTAGAAATTTGATGACAGCCATTTAACTGACATCCTCAATAGAAATGCTTTAGAAATCAAGCTCCATCTCGTGCACGAGAAGTCTTGCGATACTGGAGACGTGAGTCTCTACCGCCATCTACAACGCCAAGGCTATTATTGGCCCTCCATGTCAAAAGATGCCACTGACGCCCAAGGCCAATGCCTAGCATGTTAACAAAAGCAACCCTCCAAAGCCAAATGCAATTTCATTGAAGCCTTCATCGATTGGCGACAACCATATATGGACTACCTCCAGGAAAGATCCCTCCCCGCCAACCAAGCTGACTCGGCCCAATTTAAAAAGAGAGCCTGTCGCTTCTTCATCCACGAGGAGTCCCTCTTCCGTTGAGGTTTAATGGAAAACCCCTTCACTGTCGGAGCGAAAAAGAAATCCAAGAACCTTTGCAACGAACTCACAGAACTGAACATCAAGGAGAAACCAAATTGTACCAACAGCTCGTTCACCTCAGTTACTACTAGCCAACAATGGAGGCTGACACTCTCGCCCACGCAAAGCGATGCTGAGCATGCCAAGTACATGGCGACCTCATCCATGCTCCAACGGTTGACCTCCGAACCCTCATCACGCCACGCCCTCGTGCGCCCTCGGCAATTCCAAGAAGGGGACTTAGTCATGCAAGCCCCCAAACATGTCATGAGAGGTACCTCGACTCCTAAATTCTCCTCAAAATGGGAAGGTTCTTTTGTGGTCAAAGAGGCAAATGAAAATGGATACTACAGAATTTCAAAACCCGACTCCAACGACCTCATGTCTTGTAGAACTTGATCTCAGTAAAACCTTGCCTCACCACGACCCTCGCACAAGCTGCGTCGGTCAAACGTAGACCCCCAAGACATCGGTGAACCCAACCGAGGTGAAATACCAAGGACCAAATCTCGGTGCAACGAAGTCACTGAGGCACCCCACCTCCCTCAGCAAACCCCGAAAGCAACGATCAAGCTTTGGTGTTGACAAAAAACCAACCAACCTCGGTGACAACCACCCCCCCCCCCTTCTCAGCGGCATCCCCCCGATACCCTCCCTTCTTTGACATAACCCAACCCCCAAGCTCCTCGGTCTCACAACGAGATCGGCATCCTTCCCTTTGGCGAACAACCTCCCTTCAACAGATTTGACGATAACCCAACCCCCAAGCTCCTCGGTCTCACAACGAGATCGGCGGTTACCCTTGGCAACAACCCCCCCCCCCCCCCCCCCCCCCAAAAAGCCCCCAACCTCCTGGTGAAGAAACCTCAGCAAAAGCTCAACAAAGACCCAAAATCTGGGTTGTTTTGATGACCCAAGGGAACAACGCAACCTTCTCAGCAAGGATAGACAAGCTACCATGGAAGCCCCTACCTCCTTTGGTAAATCTGCGACCTCAGCCCAACTATGACCAAAGCAAAGTCTTGATGATCCCATGCAAGAGTTCGCTACCTCAGTGGCAACGATTCTGCAGGCCCTCGAAGGCAGCGACTTCACAACGACCTCGGTCAAGCCCTCGTCGCAAGGCCTTCCATCGAAGCCTTGGCGACTCTAATGCAAGAACCCATGCCGCGACAACCAGCGACCCCAGTAGCAACTTTGGCACAACCTCCCTCCTCAGTGAAAACCCAAGGCAAGATCCAAAACGAAACTTGCCGCTCGCTTAGTGAAGCTTATAACGACAACCCAACCCAGGCAAAAAGGCCACCTCTAGCCTTGCCCAACCTCAATGAATCTCGGCAACTCACCAACAGCACTTCCCTTGGCATGAAACCCACCTTGGTGGAGATGATTATGGGTTTCGATGAGCCCAGCAAAACAAAGCAGCAGCCTCAATGGAGCTTCCCTTGCCGCGATAGAAACCTCAATACAACCCTAACCTTGGCCCCTAACCTTGGCGCCTCACGGTTCTACATCTCAATGCTTCAGCCTCAACCCGCCTCGATGAAGCTCACGAAATCCTCGTCAAGAAATCCCTTGCCTCAGCAACACACCTCGGCCCAGCCCAGATTCAGTTAAACCAAAATTTTTAAAGACCCACAAGAATATTGAGGAATTCTTTCTAAGAAACAAAAAAAGAACTTGAGATCACTGAGAAAGAGCTCGACAACTCGTGAAGGGGCAAGAGTCACTAAGGCTTTTATTTATAGTGGCCCAAGGGGCACCTCGAAGCATAGGCCATTCACCATTATACCCATTGAGTATTACAAACAACCCAACAAAGGACACAACATCCTTTCAACATCACTTTGGTAAATCATATCACCTTGGTAAATGTGAAACAACCTCCTAACAAAAGACTACTACCGCCAACCCTCCAATTGATTGATTGGTCAAGCTATCTCCAACAAAAATATAGTGTGTGAGCCTCAATATTAGTGAGGGCACACACACAAGGGGCATATTGTAGGTATAAGTGTCCAACTCTCCTCCGTACAGAGATACTTAGATGACTCATCACTCCTCCATACCGTTCCTCCTCCTCACACGCTTGGCTCCGCATGGCAGCCACTGAAGCGACATATGCACCAAATCAGCTCACTCACTAAGGATAACGTAAAAAACGCCTCCTCCAAGTTAAGACATCAAGAGGTCCTCGTCTATAGGTGACCTCAAGGTATCTCCTCCCCGGCATTCATGCTTGGCACCTCCTGGCACGGCCATGGAACTTCTCTGCCAAGCACATCTCCACACTTATTATAATTCTCCACATAAGAGTATCTCCATAATCTAGGTTGGGACTAGGACTTAAGAACCTCCGAGCAGCACTATAAGGAGAACAAGTGGATTGGAGGCTAGAGTTGAGCATTCACCAAGGGGCCTCGCCCATCCGGCCAGTCTTGGGGAAAGAGGGATCTCCACCAAGTCACGACAAGCGCATTTAATGCATGCCAAACTCTGACCGCGTGAATCACTGTCACTCACAAAGATGCAGTGGTACAAAGTTGATATTTAGAATATCGGCCTTCGAAAAGCCCTCAGACCTTAGGAGCCAATCGCCAAAGAGCCTCCATCACAAATCTGAGGAGCCCATCGCTAAAGAGCCTCCATCACAAATCTAAGGAGCCAAAGACCTCGATGGTTGAAGAACCAATCATGGAGGGCCTCCCCTACCTATATAAAAGGATGCCCCCTCCTCCATCAGCAAGGCATTCATTCCACATTAAATGTTCATCACCAACCTCTCTCAAAGTCTCTAGCTCACTTGGGACACTGCCACTCTCTCTCTTCCTAGGACCGCTTCAACTCTCTCTCATTCGCCTCCGGTGGTCCTCTGCCTAAGATAACACCTGCCGTAACTTCCTAGAGGGTCTCTCTACCAGGTTTGACCACTCACCCCTCACATAATACAACACACAATTGTATACTACCTAAATGGAATACAAGATATATGAGGTGCATGCATGGTGCACTATAAAACTCCTTTGACCTGGTGCTTTTATGCCCATAGTTGTTGATTAATCTGTTATGAAATTTCATTGTCGCCTACAACAATGGTGGATTGCTTTAGGTACATATAAGGAAATCCAAATAAGGCCGACACCTGAAGTGGATGCTTTAACGCATTTCTTGGTGCATGGTATCATTTTACCACCCAAGCAAGAGAATAATATCTCTACATGAAGTGCTATATTTTTTAAAAGAAGGATTTGGAATTGCATTATGAACGCAAATGTAAGAGTTATATGCTCTCAATTGGATAGATGATGTCAACCTCAAACAAGCTTTTCTCAATTCTCTTGCTGAGCCACTTGGGAATGAGACAACTAGCTTACTTCAATACAAGAAACTGTTTTTCCATAATGTAACTTTGTGAGAACTTTATCAGAATGCTCTTAGGTACAAAAAAAAATCATACAACCATTAAAATTCTTTGAAGTAATTCGAAGAATAAGGCAAACTTATTGGTTATTCTTGTGATCGGCCTAGTCTCCAGATTAAATGCCAAGAAAATCACATATGTCACTATTGACCCAAAAAGAAAAAGCACTTTTAAAAATGGAGACCAAAATATTTTTTCTACTCCTTTCGGGAAAAAAATAAAAGTGGAAGTAATTTAGGAAAAAGAAAATTCATGGAGAAAGAAAATCAGATTGATGTTATATTTGCAAAAGAAAGGTCTATGTAAAATAGTGATCCTAATGACAGAAACCAGAAAAACTGATTTATCAGCAATCCCAAATAGAAGACCTTAAGGATGCAGAGGTTGAAGCTGGTTTCTCTCTGCAGAAACTTCAGATTTTCCTAATTTCTCTTAAGATAAAAGATGATTTAGACTTCGTGTATTTGGAATTGAATCCTGTTAAATCTTTTTATGTAGATATCATTGCAACACAACCACTACATTGACAAAAATCTAGATCCTTCTTGGAAAATATGAAAAGGTCATTCTAATTATTACATTTTCTGATACTGGATACTGGAGCTGCTACTTCCATCACTAATCCTTCCATCTTCCCTTCTTCATATTGGGGATCTTGTTATTGTCCGTTCAGAGTTGCAAACGCAGAAATTTTTGTAATCACTCTTATCTGCAAACCCATCTTGATACAATTGTGCCCCAAGTACATGGTCAAACATCAGGGTTATGGCTTAGACCTATATTGCAAGGACCTTCTGCTTGGATTTGATTCCATTCTCTCACAAAACTAAGGAACTATTTTTTCCTTAGACCAAACTTTCCCATTTTTATTCTGTCAAGACTGTTAAGTTTTATTCAAGGATCTATTTCACAAATCTCCTATGCAAATTCTAATTCTGAATTCCTCACCACATGCTCTTATCCTCTATGGAAAAATCTTAATTTCTCCATCTCTCTTCCTCTTAAAAAGAATGAGGACATAAATCCTATAAGAACCCATCAAAAGGGAATGAATCCAGATCATTATCAATTGGCTCTCCAGAAACTTGATCATTTACAAAAGTAGGGTCTTTTTGAACAAACTACTACTCAATATGTTTGTGAAAGTTGTTATGTAAACAAGAGAGCAGGGTACGTTAGAGTAGAGGCAAGTTCAGATTGGAAATAAATTACCGGCCCTTAATCATTTTCTGATGGATGATAAATTCCCTCTTCCGAAGAGGGAACTCTTATTCCATAAATTTTCCTGAAACTCACAGTATTTGCAAACTTGATCGCCTCTAGTAACTTGGAATTCTCCTTGAAGGTAGATTAAAGACAGCATTCTGGCTTAAAGAATTTTATGCCTTTTGGCTTAAAGACTACTCATCTTCAATCCCAAAAGGCCATAATCAAAATCTTTAAACCCATCCTATCACATGCTTTGATCTAAATTGATAATATTTTGTTAGCTTTTCCAAACATTGACTCACTCTCCTCTGCTCACCAAGTTCCATTCTCTGGTTCAGCAGTATGGAATCATTCTCTCAAGAAAGAAAACTATAATTGGAGAACCAAAAATTGATTTTCTTGGAATGCACATTTCTAAAGTCCAATCTGAACTCCAGTCTCATATTTACCAGCAACTTGAGGATTTTGGGATGAAAACCTCACTTTTAAGCAAGTACAACAATTTTCAGTATTGTTACTTATATGGCTGAGTTCATTCATAATCTTGCCAAATACAGGAACTCCATTGGTGACACAGTTAAAGAAGAATACTCCTCTTTGGAACCAGTCATGCACGATGTTGTGAATCTCTAGAATTCTCTAGACCGATATGGTATTGATACAGGTCCCCTTAATAATTTACATTTTCATCCTATTTATCCTTTACTAAACACCCTTGAGTTCAGTTTTCATTTAATCCCTACTTTCCTAAAGAAGCTTTCCTCCTTTTATGGTATTTAGTGAATTTGTACATATAGGAGTTATGTTTATAGTGGACCACTTCTCAGATATTTGGCCCAATGCAACCTCGATACACGGAATTAAGGAATCACCTTCCATCTACAAGAGTTCTACTAAAAGGCCAACTGGAATTAAGGAATTTTATAAATTGGACATATAAGCCTTGCTACTCAGCAGCAATGTGCTGTGTCTCAATCAATTGATTAATTAATCAAATTTTACTAGACCTGTTTTAAGTTCAATTGTGAATTTTCTCTTTATAGAGTATCTGCAACATTGGAATTAACAACCAAAATAGGGATGCAATGCCGTGTCCTCAAATTCAAGGAAGGGGAGTGACTTTGTATTTACAAATATCGTAAAGAAAAGAAGACTATAGATTTTTAGGAGGGCACTCTAGAGCAAACGTCCTCTGATTCTTTTTTCCTTTTTCATCATCTACTTCAGGAATTGAAGAAGGAAAGTAAGTTACTCCAAAATGCTTTTCATTTCTCTCTCAACATACTCTTAACTCTATTCCTTCTTAGGCCTCTCTCACTTCTTACTTTCTATTTGCTCTAGTCTTTCTCCTACCAGTGCTTCTTGTTGTCATACTTCTTCCCTCAACTTTATCCAATCTACCTCAGTTCTTGATCTCTCTCATCTAAAAGGGTTCTTCCTTCTTGTTGTCATACTTTGTCACTTTCAATGAAAGTAAACAAACAAAGAAAATACATGCATGATTTAGGGAAAATACATGCATGATTTTAAAACCATTGAATGCCAGCCAATTTTGGATTGTCGTACTGTCAGCAAAGTGTTGCCTATTTAAATCACTGCCATAGGATAAATATTCCTAACATAACCTAAAGCAAATATGATAAACTTTTAACTTCGTCGAGATTGTTCATCAAAAAAGCATTATGGCCAAGATAAATAGCAAACGTGGAAACCATTGAGGAATTTGAAATCTTCCCAAGTCCAATCCTAGCTCAACATATCAAAGTGGAAACGATTTACACTAGAAAATCTTGACAATCTCACATGAGGTCATATCTATGTGCACATAACTATCAAGCTTAAACTATCAATCAAGTTGAAGAGAAAGTCAATTATCAGGTCCAAATTACCAACAAAGTTGAAGCGAATAATTTTGTCTTCATATTTTCCTAATATATCTATTAGTTTTGCTTCCACTTCGAGATTTTACAACACTTCTTTTTGTTTTCATGAAATGCTAACTACTCTATCCCACACTATTAGACATGTAATGATATGTTCTTAGGAGAGCAAGGGGCAAGGGGGAGAAATAATCTCAGAACAACACAGTAAACATGTCCAACTACATGTAATTGAACAAGCAACAAAGGCCAAGGTAAGTTAAGGCAAACCAAAATCATACAAAAAATGTATTAATGATTAAGAGGTAAATCGGGCCACACAACACATAAAATACAATAATATCAGACTCGTTGGTTAAGATTAACTAGATAACTTCCTAGCTAAATAATTCTTGTTTAGACACTTTTGGATGACAAGATACAATCTAAAAAAGAACTCCAGAAAACCACAATATCGTATTACACCCATTACTTATTTTGTCCTAACTATTAGACTAGTTTGAAATCTGAAAATATGTACTTAACATGTAATCAACAGAAACTCCCTGTTGAAGAACCCATGTGCCTAACTCAACCTTGAAAACAGGCTTACAAGGTGAGAGTTGCCTTTTGTATCCAGGCAATGTGGAACTTTATGCACACCCTCCCTCAAGCGAAACGTGGTGATGTGAGGCAAGAGCGTGAGCTGACTCAACTCCCAAGAGGTAAAGGCCCTTCGGAACCCAACTTTGATACCATGTTAAAGAATCCATGGGCCTAACTCAACCCTAAAACCCGGCTTGAAAGGTGAAAGTTGCCCGAGGATATATATGGAGGTGGTGGCCTTCGTATCCAGGCGATGTGGGACTTCATTATGCCCATGGGTACTTTAACATGGTATCAGAGCCACCGATTTATGGCCTTTTTTGAAAACAATTACACTATGCTTCCACAATCAATCCAGGATTCCAATCAATGAGTACTTCATCCATCTCATTGCGCATCCAAGCACCAAAATCAAGGCTCCCAATCAACAAGACCTTCATCCATCTCAATACACGTCTACCACAAGCACAAAAATTAAGGCTCCCAATTGATGAGCCCCTCAACCATCAGTCTAGCAAAAAACAACCTTACTTTTCCATGCCCGCACATGCAGCAATTCTTCTCCACACGCTTTGCGTGTCTAATCATTGAGCCTCTCTAGATCATCATGGCTCCTCTCTCTCTTGAGCCTCTCTAGATCTCTTGGCTCCTCTTTCTTCTTAGTTCACTAGGCCCCTTAAACTGTTCGTGGCATTGTTTGTGCTCTTTTCATGACATCATTTCCAAACTCAAGGTGGTTTCCATCTTTCCCTACTTGAGTTTAAAGGGGGATGTTAGAATATGTGGTTTCCTTATAGATTAAAGTATATAGTTTCCTTATAGGTTTAGTTTCCTATTTTCCGTTACTTGTTCACCACTCCTCTTTTGTCGATATATAGAGACTCTCTCTCAATGTAATAGACTACTTCAACCTATCAATACAATGCATTATGATACAGAGATTCTGTTCTCCCTCTAGGGTTATTCTCTCTCTGTTTCTTCTCTCCTCTTTATTCTATCATAATATCAGAGTTATTCTAACATGTTATCGGAGCTCTTCTAACACTCCCCAATCCTCATCAAGTGGTGTCCCATTGTTGTTTATACAATTTTGGTTCATTTTACTATTATTGACAAGATACAATCTAAAAAAGAACTCCATAAAACCACAATATCCTATTACACCCATTACTTATTTTGTCCTAACTGTAAGATTACTTTGAAATATGAAAATATGTACTTAACACATAATCAACAGAAACTCCTCAATCCTCATTATGTGGTTTCCCATTAATTGTTTGAATTCCAGGAAAGGGTTAATGGAACCAAATAAGATTCATATCATGATTTAGTGCCACATGTAAAATTTTAGGTTACTAAAAGAAAAAGGAAATAGCAATCAATTTATGAGTTTTCATATGCAATTGCAATCCTAAATAAAATCTGAATAACTAGTAATTTAAGTTACTGTAGCCCATATCTTATGGTATGTTGAGTTACAACACTTCCATCTTCTGCGTGCTTCAGTTTTTACTTTTTGATAAGCAAATAAGGTAAAATGCTTTGTATGGGTTATTTCTTATAGACTTTTAGGCTTAGCTCTTTCAAAGCAAAAGAAGAAGAGAATACTTGGTCCAACACATTGCTTATGTGATGCCCAGACACTGGTAATTGATTGTGCTTCATCTATAATTGTTCGTCTCACCGAAGCTAAACTAGCAGAAATAGCAGCAAGTCACAATCCAAGGTCAGCATTGGATGTCTTAGTATTTGTCTGCCACCAGCATCTACCCCTAGGGCTCATGAGCTTATATTTAAACCATTTGAACTAGTTTAGTACCACAACAACATGCAGAACTAGTTAAAGAAATATATGGGGGGAAAATTCAGGAGGACCATTGATTTATTCTGCTGATAGATGTCAAGACTCCAGCATAATTTAACTGCTCTTATGACATAATGATAACAATACCATAACAAAACATCTAAAAAAAACTAGGAATTAACCTTATTAAAAATCAAAATGTCCAATATAAAACTGCATTAACTCCAATCTAAAGGAAACATAACATGAAAACCCACTCGTCTAATGACCCTTATATTCAGATTAATAGCAGACTATTATCTGTAGGCTCCAATTAATTATTGCTTAAAAGAACATGTAAAATATATTGATAGACAGTGCCATTGTCAAATGCATAACTGCAGAGCAGAAAAAGCAGCATGCTAGACCCAACATAATTGAAAATTACTGTCCAACAGGGGAAAGAAAAAATCAATATATCACACAGACCACAATGAAAACATGTCAAGAACTTCAAATTCTCCAACTACAATTTGGGAACCAAAGGAAGACCATTTCAGATTTAAAGAGAACCAGTAAATTTAAAATGCGGATTCATTTGTACGAAAGTTCTGAGTACCCAATTACAGATGACAACTTTATACCCTAAAATGCAGAAGTTTTACCTGTTAGCAGGAAACACAAAACTTTAGTACATCTTAAGCAATACATAAAGATAGCATTGATCATATGAAATAGATATATAAATCAAAGAAATGAAAAAACAGAGAAGCCAAGCCCGAAATGAGCTAGATATTGTATCCAATTAAAAGTCAGAACCGTACCTAGAAATTCTTCTTCGCAGCTCATATCATCGCCCAAATGACCACTTCATAGTCCCTCTGTTAGCAAATGAGAGAGAGAGAGAGAGATCATGGCTGGCTGATGGCTCTGCGATGAAAAGTAGCCGTTACACCGAAAGAGAGGGAGAGAGAGAGAGAGAGAGAAGATACAGACTTGAAATAGTGATGCTAGCCCAAACGTCCCTGTTCGGATAGTTTATTTTACTAATTTTTTATTATTATTATTTTTCCATCAAAATTTAATTTCATGCCTGTTTATAAATTTCTAATTTATACTTTTGACTTTTCTTTAACAAAAATTTTAAAAATATAGTAAAAAGTCATAAACTACATAAATAAACAAATTTTGTTATAAAAGTAAAAAAAAATATAAGACGGAGAAAATAACATAATACAAAATATAGTGGATAGTTCTTCAAGACCTATTAAATATTTTTCATATTAGTTCTTTTTAAACTATTAACGTTAGATATCCGAATCACCTAATACTTTTGTTAATAACATAGAACCAAACAAATACAACATGAGCTTTTAGAAATTTGCTTCTTCCTTTTTATTTTCTCTATACTTCTTCTTTTCTCTTACTTCTCTATTCTTTTGGTTATGCCTAGAACTTTCTCTAAGCATCTCTATTTATAGTAAATGCAATCAGGGATGTGGGGGAGGCTGCGGAATGCCGAGGAGGCTAAATGGATGGCGGCTAATAGATGGAGGTCATTCAATGCGTTGCACTCCCCCTTGGATAACTATATTTTGTTAGGTATGTTAAAATTGTCTCATTAAAATCTTGTTAGGAAAAATTCAATGAGAAAAAATCGTAGCGAAGGAAAAAGATTACAGTACTTAACTTTCCCTGAACACTAGACTTTATGTGCTTCATGAAAAGTTTCTAAGACGACGCATACCAATACCATGCACAAGCTTCTCAAATGTTGCAGTTGGTAGTGCTTTAGTAAATAAGCCTGCTAAATTATCACTAGATCGTATTTGCTAGAAATCAATATCACCACTTTTTTAGAGCTCATGTATATAAAAAAACTTTAGAGAAATATGTTTCGTTCTGTCACTTTTGACGTAACCTCTCTTAATCTGTGCAATACAAACTGCATTATCTTCGTATAATATTATCGAGGTATTTTTAATTGTAAATAATCCGCAGCTTTCTTGAATATGATAAATCATAGATCTTAGCCAAATGCACTCTTGGCTTGCTTCATGAATTGCAATTATTTCAAAATGATTTGAAGAAGTTACAGTTAATATCTGCTTCACCAATCGCTAGGATATAAAAGTGCTACCATAAGTAAACGCATACTTAGTTTAAGACGTAGCTTTATGAGGATCAGAAAGGTAGCCAGCATCAGCATAGCCAATCAATTTAGATTGTGACTCCTTTGAATAGAATAATCCCATATTAGTTGTCTCTCGTAGGTAACACAATATATGTTTAATTCATTTCTAATATTTTTGTGTTGGTGCAGAACTATATCATGCCAATAAATTGACAGAGAATGCTATAGTAGGTTTTGTACAATTTACAAGATACATAAGAACACCGATTGTACTAAAATATGGTGCTTCAGGACCAAGAAGCTCTTCACCATCTTCTTGAGGACGAAAAAAATCTTTCTGTATATTTAGTGAACGGATAATCATTAAAGAACTTAATAGATGAGCTTTGTCCATGTAAAACTGCTTTAAAACCTTTTCAGTATATGCCGATTGATGAACAAGAATTCCATTGGATAAGTGCTCAATCTGTAATCCAAGACAATACTTTGTTCTTCCAAGATCTTTCATTTCAAACTCCTTTTTTAAATGATTAACAACTTTAGTAATCTCTTCAGGAGTTTCAATCAGATTTAAATCGTTAACATAGACTGCAATAACAACAAAACCGGGTTCTAATTTCTTAATGAAAATGTATGGGCAAATGATATTGTACATATATGCTTCTTTCAAGAGATATTCACTTAGACGATTGTATCACGTGCAACCAGATTACTTTAAGCCGTATAACGATCTCTGAAGCTTGATTGAA
This sequence comes from Euryodendron excelsum, assembly GCA_033060915.1. Lineage (NCBI taxonomy): Eukaryota > Viridiplantae > Streptophyta > Magnoliopsida > Ericales > Pentaphylacaceae > Euryodendron > Euryodendron excelsum. The sequence continues at coordinate 4,246,702 of CM065392.1, read as the reverse complement.
TACAAATTTCGTGGTTTTGAAATATTTTCTTCAAGCATCTTAAATTCTTAAGGGATTCTCATACATAGATCATTATCCAATTCCTCATATAAGTAGGCAGTCACTACATCCATTAAACGCATATTTAGTCCTTTTTAGACTGATAAATTAAGCAAGAATTTGATTTAATTGCATCTATTACAGGAGAATAAGTCTTATCATAGTCAATATCAGGTCTTTACGAGAAACCTTGTGCTACGAGTCGGGCTTTATATTGTACTATTTCATTTTGTTTTCGTACAAATACTCATTTATGTCTAACTAGTTTCACATCTTTAAGTCTGTGGACTACAAGTCCAAATACTTTACGTTGCGCTAATGATTGTAATTCTGCCTCAATAGCTTCTTTCCATTTTGGCCAATTAATTCTATATCGACATTCGTCGACTGTCTATGGTTCAGTCTCTTCATTATTTTTGGTAATACCAAGAGCTACTTTAAATGAAAATACGTTGTCAACAACTATCTTATTTCTATTCCAACAGTCCCCTATATTCATATAACTTATTGAGATCTTATTATTTTTAGGTACCATATCACTTACAGGAGATATTTCTTCCAGAGGTTTCTCTTCTAGGAATTCTTCTTCGGGATTCTCTTCTTCAGGAAGTTTAGATATTGTGTTCTCTTCAAGAGTACTAACTTGCTTATGCATTTTTTCTTGTGTCTTCCTTTTCTGGGAACAATGTCCTTTGCACCGACAGGCCTCCCATGCTTAAGCTATTTTAGATTCATTAGTTACTGTATTAATAGATTGTCCTACGGGGACATCAATACGTGTTGGAGTATTAGCAGCTGGTATATGTGATTTTGTCACATTCTTTTGTATCAATGAATGCATCAGGCAATTGATTTGTAATTGTCTGTAAATGAATAATTCTGCAAATTTCTGATTCACATTGACTCATTCAAGGATCTATATAAGACAGCATTGACACATTTTAACTGATCTCTCATTGTTTTCTAATTATGTCTTTTCCCCCCCTAATTATGGGAAGATTGACTTATCAAAATGACAATCCGCAAAACATGTCTTGAATACATCATCTGTTAAGGGTTCCAAATATCTAATAATAGATGGAGAATCAAAACCAACATAAATTCTAAGTCTACGCTGGAGACTCATTTTAGTACGTTGTAGGGATGAGATAGGTACATATACAGTACAACCAAAAACTCGTAAGTGAGAAATATTTGGTTGTTGACCAATGACAAGCTGTAATGGTGAGTATTAATGATATGTAGTTGGTCAGATTCTAACCAATGATGCAGCATACAATATGGCATGTCCCCAAGTAAAAACAGGTAATTTTATTTTCACAAGTAAAGGTCGAGCAATAAAATGAAGTCGTTTTATAAAAGATTCGGCAATGCCATTTTGTGTATGTATGTGAGCAATTGGGTGTTTAACATCAATTCTTATTGAAATGTAATAATCATCAAAGGCTTGGGAAGTAAATTTCCTAACATTATCTAGTCGTATAGACTTGATTGGGTAATCTGGAAACTGTGCTCGTAAGCAAATAAGTTGAGTAAGAAGTCTAACAAAAACAATATTACAGGTAGACAGTAAACAAACATGTGACCACCGTGTAGATGCATCTATTAAAACCATAAAATAACGAAATAGTCCACATGGAGGATATATTGGCCCACAGGTAAGAATGATGGAGACTCAAAACCTACTTTTGAAGGAGATAGTCTAACAATTAATTTTCCTTGTGAACAAGTAGTACATGTAGAATCATTTGGCACAAGAATCTTCTAGTTCTTTAGCAAATCTCCATGTGAGTTTTCAATAATTCTATGCATCATTATTGACCCTGGATGACTCAAACGATCATACTATAGTATAAAATTCTTTGGGTCAAAACATTTTTGGTGCATCACTACAGGTGATTTTTTCGCTTTTATAGAAGTATAATATAATCTAGAAGACAATGCAGCAAGTTTCTTTGATATATATTTTTTTCCTAAAATAAAAGAAATAATGTAGAGCTGTTCTACGTTATCTACATTTGTTGTCTCAATATGATATCCATTACGATGTATATATTTAAAACTGATCAGATTCCTTGTAGATTTAGTAGAATACTATGCATCATCAATGCATAGATTTACTCCTCTTGGCAATATTATATTGGTGCTTCTGGAGCCTTCAATTAATTTTATTATGCCAGAGATTGTATTAACATTAGCTTCAAGTAATTTCAAGCGTGAGGAATATTTTTTCTCTTGAAGAATTGTGTGCGTTGTTCCACTGTCTATCAGATATATGCCTTCACTATTCATTTTAAAAATACTCAATGCATTGGTTCAATCCATGTATCTATATAACATATTAAAAATGCTTCATTAAAACAGGATAATTTATTACAAAAAAATGCAGATGGAGGAAACATTATAAAAGATGATAAGAAACTAGATAAACTAAAATAACGAGACAATAAGTTTAAGTGGTATGGACATCTCCATCACCAATTAAATGGTCAATTCTTTCACTTGCATATTCAAAAAAATCTGAGACATCCAGATGAGTAATATCAACTGGGCTATTAAAATCTGTAAAATACATTTCTACATTTTTTTCCTTTATCTTTAAGTGAGGCTTGATAAAGCCCTCTTAAATGTTTGGGCATACGACATATACGTGACCAATGTCCTTTCATTTCACACCTGTAACAAATATCTCCATACTTCATAGGAGGTTTATTCTGTAAACCTTTTCCTTTTTCTTATTTTACTTCAGAATTATTGCACTGCTGGTGGTGTAGTGTGATATTCTTAAACCTCATATGAGACGAATTCCCTTCATGATAATTCCCCCGAGTTCGAAAACTATGCCAGTGATGGCCATAGTTATGTCTATGGTCACGTTCGTGTCCTCGACTATCAAATAAACTTGCATTCATTTTAGGAAATGATATAGAACTGGTAGGTCGAGACTGATGATTTTTTAGTAGTAACTCATTATTTTGCTTAACCACAAGAAGACATGATAGTAATTTAGAATATTTTTTTTAAATCTACGCTCTCAGTATTGCTATTGTAGGAGCACATTCGAGGCATGAAATGTGGAGAATGTTTTTTTCAACATGTCTTCATTAATAATATTGTCTCCACATAATTTTAATCGTGAATTGATTTTAAATAACGCGGAGTTGTACTCACTGATAGTTTTAAAATCTTGTAACCTCAAGTGCACCCATTCAGATATGGCTCTTGGGAGGATTACGGTCTTCTAGTGCCCGTATCTCTCCTTTAAATTGTTCCATAATATCAATGGATCTTTTATCATAAGCTACTCCAATTCTAATTCTTCATAAAGATGGTGGCGAAGAAAATCATGGCTTTAGCGCGATTCTACTGGGATGCATCATTTTCCTCCACTATTGTTTGCTCAAGTGCCTTTGCAGCAAGATGCATCTTCGCATCAAGATTCCACGATAAGTAATTATCGCTAGAAATATCAAGGGCAGCGAATTTCAATTTTGTAATATTTGATATTTTTATAATACAATACTGTACTATAAGCACCTCATTTTTGCCCGCTCTGCAATCTACGGCTCAACCGAACTCCCTTTCAAAACTCCGTAAACCCATTCAAGCCCAAATCAACTTTCAAACCCCTATCCAAACAATCAACCGCTTCTCGGGCCCGCTGGAAACCTGCCCCTTGGGCCTCCAAGCACGTCTTGAGAAAGTTCAAAACCCCTCAAAATGATAAGTCCACCCTTTCAAAATGTTACTAAACCGTTAGGCGTACTCCACACGCTATCCGGTCCAAATTTGGTCCCATTCCGGCTAACTCCGGTTGAAATGACCATTTTGCCCCCAAACGTCTCAACACTGCACGAACTTCTCCAAACGGTAAAAGGCTCTCCCGAAACGATCCCTGAACGACTCAACACGCTTAAAGCAACACACCAAACCATTCCTGACCACTTTCGACCAAACTCAATCAAAATGACCATTTTGCCCCTAGCGGCCTAAACGCGCACTAAAACAACACCGGTCCTAAGATTTTGAACAGAGGGTCTCGCCACACACCCCTATTTAACCTGAAGAGGACCTTACGACACTAAACACCCACGACTCAAGAAAAGTTCCCTGGAGCGTCTCGCAAACGCTCTACTTGAATTGTCTTTTCTCCCGATTCTCTGGTTATAACATACTGTCAAACGACTCGAGAAATGCGTAAACTAAGGAATCCCCGAAACCTCATCTGTAGTTCTTTCCATCAATATGACTCGATTGGGTAGATCACTTCCCGAAGCCCTTCATCGTACGGCACGAAAACTGAAACTTCCAGCAACCCCTGGAGCGTCTCGCAGACGCTTTGCCAAAGTTGACCTTTTTCCTGATTCCCTGATTATAACGCACCGTCAAACGACTTGAGAAATGCGTAAATTTGGAAATTTCTAAAAGTATTTCTAGAGTACTTTCCATCGGTATAGTCCAATCGAAGAGATCGCTTCCCAAAGGCCTTGATCATACAACACGAAAATAGCTACTTTCGAATACCTACGGAGTGTATCACAAACGCTCCGCAAAAATGCCATTTTATACACATTTTCTGAGATAATATCTTACACTTCCAAACACTATTAAGACTTTTTAAAGACACAAAAGTTCACCAAAAACCCTAGGAGAATACCCCAGGTGCGATCGATTCTCCCGAAACCTTCCCGATTGGCTCAATTATCGAGATAAAGTTTAAACAAATCTTCCCGATGATGGAGCGTATGCTACATGAGCCCAAATTTTGATCAGATCGACCAAATTTTGATTAACCATCGAGATTTAACCAGTACACTGGGTGCCACGTGGCATTCTCCCAATGGAATAATACCTGTGCATGTAGGACATGCGCCTGTGTAAAATTTACACAAGCGCATGTACATGCACCTGTGTCAAAAATTTTTGCCTACAAATACCAGACCCCCACTTGCATATTCAAGCACTAAAAATTGATGCGAAGCCCTACTGAAATCGCTCCAGAACCTCAAATCTCCACACATATTTCACTCCTCCAAAACTTAGGCTAGATTCTACCACCCTCAAGCCTATACACTTCACTTACAAAGCCTTATACACCATCAAACACTCACTTCCAGCCCTTTAAGCCTTCTTGAAGTCATTCAAGTTCCAATCAAGGCATCCATTGAAGACTACAAGTGTGTTGAAGGCAAAATGTGGTATCTCTTTTACATTTTTGTTTTCCCCCACTCTTCTCTTCTCCCTCTTAGCCTACTTAGGCTATTCTCTATTTTAATTCCCATCTTCAACCCCTTCTTTCTTGCATGCTTGAGCCAAGAGGGCTCTTAGATCATGCCTAGAGGAAAGCAAGTGAGAGCCACCGTATAGGGGAACCTCTCACTAGCCTACTTTAAGATGGTATGGCTTAGGAGCCCCTTGGTTGTGTGGTGTAGCCTAAAATCCTTGTATGTGATCATGACCCCTTGCATATTACTATTTTGATCATGCCTTGTGTGCTTGGTTTCATTTTTGTGCTTATCACCATGTTCTACAATGCTTACATTACTCTTAGCTCCATGTCATTTCCAAGCTCTATATTTCTTTCAAAAATTGTTCTAAGAGTTGACTCCTTGAAGTTTAGGATGAGACTTTAGAAATCATGCCTTAGAAGATCCCCTACTAACCCTCTAACTCTCACTTTAGCATCATGCTTTTTAACTTGCATAAGGATTGTTTTCTAGCTCTCTAATTTTCAAGATTTCTATTCTTTTAAGTGTAGTGGTGGGAATGGCTCTATGGAACTCTCTCTTGAGTGGTCTCCCTTTTGTTTGGCCATAAAAACCCTTTCTTGATGGAATGGTTTCCTTGGAAAATGGTTTTCAAAATCCTTTTCCAAAGATGATTTTCAAAAATTTATTCTCTCTACCTTTGCATTAAAAATGGTGCTTCAAAAGTTGTCATCATGTTGATTTTTGACCCCTTATACTCTTGTCAAGATAATGGTTATAATGGTCATGAGGAAACCTTTCTTGGAATGGTCTCCAAATACCAACCATGTAAACCATGTTCTTGGCTAAGAGTCAAAATTTTAATGGAAATGATATTCAAAAAGATTGCCTATCAAAGCCCATTGCATAACATGTTTTGTTTTTCAAAACTCTTTTCAAAAGTGCATCAAACAGCATTTCAAAATCATCTTTCAATTCAACCCTAGGTTAACTTGACCCGAGTTGACCAACCCTAGGCTAACTTGACCCTAGTTGACCAACCCTAGGCTAACTTGACCCTAGTTGTCCAACTTTAGGTTAACTTGACCCTAGTTGACCAACCCTAGGTTAACTTGACTTTAGTCGTCCAACCTTAGGTTAACTTGACCCTAGTTGTCCAACCCTAGGTTAACTTGACCCTAGTTCACTCACCTTAGGTTAACTTAACCCTAGCTAGTTAACCCTAGCTCAACTTAACCTTAGGTCACCTATAATCATAGGCTAACCCAATCTAGGTTAGTATGCTTCAAGGTTCCAACTCATGAATTCTTTTTTAATGATTTTCTACTTTTAAACTATACTCATTATCCACTTTTTCCAAAACCTTCAATCCACTTGAGATTTTAAAATCCAACTTCGAGGTATTTCCAAAAACGTTTTCAAGAACTCATCACAACCCTAAGGTGTCCCTAACCCTCTTATGGTTAGGGACCCCAAAGGAAGATGACACATCAAGAACAACCTCCAAGGTTGTCCATATTAGGATTCCAAACCTTTAGCCATTTTCAAAAATCACTTTCAAAAACTAATTTATCAAAACATTCTAAAGTCATGCCTCCAAGGTTTTCAAAACAAGACTTCAAAAACACTTTCAAGTTCTCTTAAGTCACGCCAAAGTATTTTTCCAAAACTCCCTTAAATTGATCCAAAAACATTTTCAAAGCACTTTACCATCCAATTTCGAGTCAAAGTTTCCAAAGACCTCAAAGTGTCCTAAACTTTTCCAAAGAACACAAAGTGCCTTCAAGCTTTTTCAAAGACAACAAAGTGTCTTCAAACTTTTTCAAAGACCACAAAGTGTCTTCAAACTTTTTCAAAGACTGCAAAGTGTCTTCAAACTTTTCCAAAGATCTTAAAGTGTCTTCAAACTTTCCAAAGACCCTAACGCGCCTATTTTCCATCGGGCTCTTGCCCGAACTACGAATGACCTAATTCTCGCCAAATGAGATACGTAGGCAACCTAAAATGGTGCGGTCATAACTTCTATTTTAACTCCAATCTTCTTTTCAAAAACTTCAATCAAATCAAGGTTTTCATCTCAAACTCATTCAAAGACTTCCATGTTTCACATATTTTTCAAAACTTGCATCATACACCATTCATCCAAAAAGCGATGACTAAACCTCTTCTTCAAAATTCTAAAGTGGATATTAAGTGGATGATGGTAACCGGTTATTCTAATGAGTGAACAAATGGTGATTAGATATGAAGGTATCGAAAGGGCGGGGTAGGGTGATGATCTTAGGATATCTTTCTTACACGTAACTAACCCCTGGACTATAGATTTCTGTTTTCGAAAGACCAATTAGAGTTATTTTTCAAAAAGGGCTTAAAACTTTCCAAAGGTTGCCAAACAACCTATTTTCTCCAAAATCCTTTCTCGAGGGAGTTTTTCAAAACTTTTTTCAAAAATCCTAAATTTAATCTTCGAATTAATACTTAGTGTTAGGTGACCTAACTCACCTTAATCAAGTTAGGTGGCGGCTCCTATTTTTCTAAAAAAGCCCTTAATCAAATTAATTTCCAATTCAAACCTAATCGCAATTTTCTTCTTAAGAGGACGAGTTCTAATGACAGAGTTCCGTGCTTTTATCTCCGTGCCAAAAGGACCTTGGACTTGGACCCAAAAATCGGGGCGTGACACGTACAAAACAATAAACTTAAATTAGGATAAGATTATTAAAACTACACATATAGTCAGACCACAAAAAAATAATAAAAGGAACACTAATAAAATAAACAACGTGCAGACATTCTACAGGAATGCTTAATTGCATTATTAAAATAATACACATAATAAATTGTAATTGTAATAGTATAACGAACATATTATTGTTGTGCATGTATTATGATAAATAACAACTAAAAGAACGCAATGTACTTTGTAGTAAAAAATTACTATACAATTATTATTCATTATTGTTCATGAATAGTAGAGTGCATCTGATCGATATATATATATATATATAATATTATTTTTTGTCCTCATTATAACTGTTAATTCAGATATCAAAATATAGTCAAGTCATATGTTTATGGAAAGCTATTGAAATATGAATTCCAGATTTATAAATATGATAGGTAAAAAATGTAAAATCTGGGAGAAATAAAGCAATAAAGTTTTGAAATAAACACGATCCATCTCAATAGTTGAACTACTGTTTATACTATTCATACGAATTAAGTAAACAGTAAAAAATCTAAATTAAGATAAATTATACATAAAATGCAGTAACTTCTTGATGTAAGAAAAAACACAGAGTACTTAGAGTATCGTGCTGGTAACGTGTTATAAAAGTAAAGAATATAAGGCGAAAAAAATAACTGAACACAAAATACAGTGGAACCAAACAAATATTTTTCATATTAGTTCTTCTAAAACTATTATGGTTAGATCTTCTAGATCACTCAATATTTTTATTGATAACATAGAACCAAACAAATACAACATGAGGTTTTAAAAATTACCTGTACTGTTTCTTCATTTTTATTTTCTCTCTACTTATTTTCTCTATTCTTTTGGTTGTGCCTAGAACTATCTCTAGGGACCTCTATTTATAGTAAATGGAGTCAGGAACAACTAGGGCCATGGCCCGCGGGCCAGCGCTGGCCCGCCTATAACGGCAAGCTCGGCGGTGGTTATGCGTGCTGCATGAGCACGGCAAACGGACCTTCTGCACGCTTTACACTCCAATACAGGCCCGCCCACCATTGAGCCAGATGCCATAACCATCGCATTAGACACGCGCAGCCGGAGAACCAACCGTACCTCTAGCCAACACCTGCCACCTCCGGAGCCATTGCCCTTCTGCAAGCAAAGGCGCGTCAAAAACAGTACGCTTGACGTGGGTTATGTGTGCTTCATAAGCACTTGTTTCTTTCCTATGCCACCCATCCCCACTTTAATGCCCGCCTTTCAATTCCTCTCTAATGGACTCTCATGAGAAAAACCCCAGTATGCACCACTCGCCTCACCACCCTATTTATAACCGGAGCCAGCTCACACATCAAGACCTGACTTGACTCCTCCCGTCCTCTTGATATTCTCGGATCTCCCTTTTGTAGAGATGCCTGACTCCCCTCTCCCTAGGCCTCTGTATAGCCAAGACTAGACAAATCTTAACAAGACAACACCCTGCCACGTCCAGTCTTAGGGCGATACTTTCAAAAAAAAAAAAAAAAAGTGGCACACTGGAGATCTTTATCCAAAAACATAGAAACTTGCATTTTAATTGATCTTTCCTTACTAATTACAAGGGCCTACCCAATTTGTGATGGCCAACACTCAGAAAACAAAAACAAAAATCTTTTTTTGCACCCTCTACTTACAAACTCCTGAAGAGACTCATGTTGCCTAGCCCTTCCGCCAGGAATCCCCAATGGGGCTCTAGCTCGGTCTTGTCACGTGCCACGGCTTCCCTGTCCCGCTTCAGCCTCTCAAGTCGCACCTGCTATATCTGGATCTCATCCTTCTGCTCCGCTATGGCTTGGTCCAAATCCGCCATGTGGCTTACCAAACTTACTACCCTCCCACCAGCCACAGTCATCTCACTGACGCGCTCCAGCCGCTCCTCCAGCCATATCATATCAAACTTTATTTGCTGCATCTCCTCCATGCTAGTTGACTCGACCTTTCCACTCTCACTGCCATGGAGGTGCTTATAGTTTAAGTGGAGGTACTCCCACTATCGTGTTCTCCCATGAGACTTGTGCCAATCTAGCAATAGAAACGAGTAAAGTTTAGAAAATGATGCAAATTGAAAACGCAAACCAAGAGAGGAATCGATACCTATGGTAACTAAAATTTGACCGAAAATCTTTTGTTGTTTGAAGAGTTGTTTTGCTAATAACTAGACAAACGATTGAATTGAAATTAAACCCAACAAGTTGATTTTAACTAAAGCAATTAGACAATTATGAAAATTCTACTCCAACAACCACAATTACGACTAAATTAACTCTTGATTTAACCGAAATTCCAAATGAGCACAAGTAAGGATTTAACTTGATTAAAAAGGGGGTTTGGGTTCAAATGTTCCAATCTACCAATTCTAGCACGGAATTTGAAAGGGGGAGTTTGGGTTAACTCAAATCAAGAAACATCCAAAGGCCCTTGATTCGGAAAGTTTAGCTTTGAAAATTTATGGATCTCTAATTATTTTAGAATTAAGTTTTATCACCATTAATAGGTTCCTTAGAAATAAAGTACATGTTACTAAATATGATTATAGATCTAAGATTTCTACAACAACTAATTCCAATATAATTAGAGAAAATGATGCAAAAGAGATATTTAATAAGATTAAAGACTCCCCTTTCATTTTCTATGCCATCCTTGGTAGATCTTCACATTTGTTCCCAAACAATGAGCTTAGCTTGAAGATTCCATGGTTTAAAGCTTTCCAAAGTGTAGAAACAATATCTTGACTACAAATCAAAAGTGTATAAATATATTAAACTATAGAAAATGTGAGAGATTACACTTAAACAACACTCAAAATCTATCTAATTACTTCCCAAAACCCTAAATACAACAATGTAAAGTAAATCTAAACAAAATACATATTGTTCCCCTATTCTCCTTCTCTACCTGCGACAGAAACCCTAAAAATTAACATATCCCTCTTTTTTCTTCGACTGCGGGGTTGTAGGGCAAATCTGTGCTCACCGTCCGAAGTGTATCCTAAGGCTGTTCGAATGGCGTCCGGACACACCATCCGGACGGTGGCATAATTGTTAGAATGGTAATTTCACTGTTCGGACGGTCTTCAGACGTAGAATCCCGGCTTTGCATTTCTTCGAACGGAAAAAGACGCCTCTGGAATAGCTTAGAACGAGAAAAATGGACTCTGGAACGGCTTTGAACGGGAAATATCGACTCTGGAACCCCGATCTCCGTTGCAGCGTCCGAACGGTAATTCGCCCGTCCGAATAGTGTGTCCAAATGGTTATACCCGTCCGAACCGAAATTTATCTGTCTGAACAGTCCGTCCAAACGGTGGAAACCGTCCAAACGGTCCATCCGGATGGTCTTCTTCTCTTTAGGCCATTTTCATCATTTTGTCACCAAAAACCTACAATACACATGAAAAAACACTTTAAATCAATTTATTGCTAAAAACCTATTCTAATACCCATATAGAGGCTAACAAACACTTAATTAGGGGATAAAAATTACACTTTTAGAGTGGAATCACTAGTACCCACTGTGCCCCAGTCCCCTGCATCCAGGCTCGTCATGGGCTGGCTATCCAATTGCTTTAAAAAAGAGCCGAACATCTCCATGACCCCACGCCACATGAACGGACCCAACTCGTGATGACGAGTGAAGGTCTTGGGAGCCTCCTCGAAAACCTTATGCAACCTGGGTAGGTAGGCCTCTTTGACTCGAGAACAGCTGGATCGAGCACCGCCTCCTCTTCTTCAACAGTCCGGGTCGTAATCCTAATAACCCCGTTGGCCTCCCTCACTAACCGCAGCCCATCCACGCCGGATGTCTCACCAATGGAGTTTTCTATGGCCTCAGGGGCTTCCCCCCAAGACTCAACCTCACCCTGCCCGACCTCCCCCTCCTCCTCCCCCTCCCTGAAGACACTGGATCCTTTAAAGTTGCCCTCCGCCTCGTTTACCTCGGTGACCCTCAAGCTGCCGAATCTGGGCTTCAGCACCCTCCGCCGTGACCCAGTTTTTGGGGTCTCCGCTACCATCTCCCGTCCAACTAGTGAGGGGGTTACCTCCCTACCCCTTGGTTTGTCCACTGTTGCATCCGCAGGTGCTGGAGTCTCTTCATACCAGCCTAACCGCAGCACGGGCGCAGGACCTGCGGCCTCAGCTGCCGGTCCATTTCTCATAGGCTCGGGCTCGGGCTCCGCTCCCTCAACCCTGCGGCCGCCATATTTTTGCCCCACCGGCTCGTCTCCGCGCCCTTCACCTGGCTTTCCCGCCAAGTCTATCACTACGCAGTCAATATTCACCCCATATGCATCTACTAGCCCTGTGCGCGGTTCGGCCTCTCAAGAAGTTGGTAGGCTAGTTTCACCCTCAGCCATCGGGGGGACCTCAGGCTCAGGGCTGGCAGCAGGTAATAACGGTGTCTCGGGAGCCTTTTCCTCCTGATCCCTCAATGACATCAGGCCCTCCGCTGATACGCTGCACCCCGCGGATCTCTTACGGGCCTCTTGGGCCCCTCCCCCCCCGCCATTAGGGCCCGTGGCAACTTTGGACCTTAGCTTATCCCCCCTACCAATGAGCGCCTTTCTTAACCATCTTATGCTCTTTCCGCCCCTGGTAGGCGCAACAGGCAGCCCCTCAGCACTAAGCCTGACATTTATAGCCGCTGCGACACCAGCTTCGTGGCTTAACAAGTCCCCCAAATCCCCCAGCGAGTCTAGAGGAACGGGCAACCCTCCGCCGTCCATAGGCTCATCCCTTTGCACATCAGCCACCTCAGAAGCCTACAACATAACAAATAATTTGTCAGAACCTCATCATCCCTCGAAACATTTTTGGCTTCAGTTCCACCAACTTACCCTTGGTCTCTTGTGCTACGCAGCCAGCTCACCCATGATGTCGCTCGTCGGCTCCCGAATCACCACTCCCAGGGCCTACGAAATTAAACACTTAAAATCATGGATATACGACTCCAATAATAACACGTCGCTATATCTTACACCAACTTACCTTGCGCTTCTGTGCAACCACGGAAACAAACTGTTCTGGGCCGCCACTACTCACCAGCTTCACTGTTTTCGCGCCTGCTGTGTATAAGACCCTAGGGAGTATCACCACCCCGTCCACCACTTCCGGCGTGAACCGCTCGTCCCTGCCATGTGGCGCCACTACTATGATCTTTAAGTGACGAGCCCGCTCGCTAGGATCTCCCTAATTAGCCAAAGTGCGAGCTTTACGCAGCGCGCACAACCCATGTTCTTCCTGGACCACATCCTCCAGCGCCGAGGCGGAGGGCTCCACAAGCATATATTTTTTAAACGCATCTAAATTTTTCTCCCAGTATGACCTTCAGGTCCGTGTCCCCTGCCCGTCGCGCCCACGGCCACATACCTTCATCCCGTTAAAAGGCCTCATTCTAGCCTTCACATCTACCATCACAAAGTGCTCCATCAAGTCGCGCACTAAGCTGGGCGCAGCAACAAAATTCGGAGTGCCTTGATCGTACCTTAGATGGCGTGCTACGCGGTGCGGATTGTAAGATACGATCTCAAAGGTCGCGACAGCCATCAGGGAAGGGAAGCCCCCCAGGGACAGCCTAGAGCATGCTCTCAGCCATGGCCTTGGTAAATTCTAATCCGCCCTCACCAGCACCTCCCAGTTATCATCTTGGTACATATCAAAGTCGGCCACACCAAGCAAGGACTCCACATAGGGGCGCGCTTTAAACTTAGCCGGCTCGTCAATCACCTCTTTTAGACTGGCGCGAGGCACTATAGCGGCCCACCTCAATGCGCGACAGTACACGTCCTCGTTTACCCCCTCCCCAACCTTGTCATTTTGAACCATGCGTGCAATTGGCGTCGCACTTTCAAACCTCTCAAAGAGGAACATCTGAAGGAAGTTGGTGCACACATAGCCGCACACATCATAGCGTCCCATTGACCTCACCGCGTTCGTCTTCATTTGGTCAAGGCGTGAATAGATGGTCCCCAGGAACAAAGGCCCCAAGGCCAGACACCTCCCACTCGCCAATGCAGCTGCTGTCAAGTAGAAGGAGTAATTGACCCCATTAGAAGGAGGCCCCTCGAAGATGTGGCATGATAACCATGCGGTTAGAATCACTGCCAGATGAAACGGACTGCAAAGTCCCAACCCCTCGACACTGCGCCGGCGTTCCTCCTTGGTATAATCTCTAGACCTTACTGCTTCTTTAGATAGCCACATCAGGTCGCGGTACCAATAGATGGTCTACCTCTTGAAAGTATTCTTCAGCGTTTTGCTTGGAGGAGCCATTGCAAACTTGCTCACCGCCCACGTAGCCGCGGCTTGTCTTGATTTCAAACCTTTCACTATTTCCCGTTCCTGGGAAGATAGCTCGAAAGTGCAAGAGTCAGTATCCCCCATAATAGGAAGCTTCATCAACGTGCTCACATTCGCCAAAGTTGGACCAATCTCCCCTTCGACCGTCACGAGCGTATGGGTCTCCACACTCCACCGGGTTAAATACACATCTAACCACGGCGTACTTCGCTTCACATTTTGGCTAAATGTGCTCATTACAGCCTCGTGGATACCGGCTCGCTGCAAAACCGTGACAAACTCGGCATCGTCAAGGACCTTTTCGGTCCAAACCTCTAAACCTTCGCCAGACGCACAATAGCTATCCCACGCGGGGAAGGCATAAGGGCACTCCCCCCACTCCACCATGAAATGGATGCAAGACTCAGGCGTGATAAACATCTCATGCCCAGGTCGAGCCTCTTCGCGGGCAAGAAACAGGGGAACGCTAGCCACGGGCGTCTCTGCGGCGAAATAGAGGAGCTTCGTCCACAACGCATTCTCACCCCTCAAATAAAGAGCTCGGCACCAGTACCCGGCGTCTGGAACACCCTGGCCTCTCTTCTTTAAATTCTTTTTCTCGTTTAGCCCCAAGCCTCAGGGGATACTCGCCACCGACGTAGAAGCTTGAGACATCTTCACCACCAATGAAAGACCAAGGCACGACAAACTCACTAACAAATGCTTGGAAAACCTCTTCAGAGAAACTTGAAAATTGATGCTTCAAGATAAGGAATCACGAGCGCTCCAGACAAAGGCCAAACATTCGAAAATGGGGAATTGAAACCAAGGACCCCTTTTATATCTCTTAACCGACGCCTCGAAAATGAAGAGTCGCCTGCAATGATGACTACCATCAATCGTCGCGTCCCCTAACTGTCAAACGGTCACGTCCATCAGCTCGTAACGGTCAGAAATCATAAATGGCTGCCATCTGCATTAAATGTTAGACATGACATGTTGGACACGTGGCAGCTCAGGGCTGACCTCAACTGCTGGACATTTCAACCATCATTTCCAACATTCACACCAGTCCCCAACCGGGGGGCTCGTGCCCAACCACTACAAACAATAGTCGCGTCTCGTCCCCAGCAACGTGATATGCACACGCGCACCCATTGGCCCAAATGGCCACACACGTACAAAGGGGCTAATGTACGTACCCAGTCTGCAGGCACCACGTGGCACCCCATTTGCCCATCTGGCAGACCACATGGGCCCCCTAGGTACCCCAAAGTCAACCATGGTCAAACCTTGCCTGTTAAACCTGCGCGACGCCTTCACCCCCGCGACAGGCTTAGCGCCTGATTATCGATCTTTGTTCAAACAGCTCCAAGAGCTCTTCTTAAGCCAGGCCCCCACGCCTGCATGGCTCCAGCCAAAAAGAGCACCTGTGCATGATAGGCCTCGCGCCTAGCACGACGCGAGGCCCTGCGCCTCACCATCTAACAAGCCCAGGCCCCTAATTGTTTAACTTACCCTCACTCGGGATCCCTCCCCATGGGCAGTGGAACGAAGGCTAGAACCAAAGGGATCGTTAAGCTGCACGTTTCATGAGCACGCGGGGGACCAGTCCTATCAACTAGCTAAGAGAGAGAGATCTACCCTCAGAACCACTCGAATACCGTATCTTAAGCATTAAATGCTGACCCGATGCATATTTAATGCAATAAACACGTGGCGAGCCATGGCTGGACAAGTGCCTGACTCCGTGATAGTGCACATCCAATCACCCGTCGCGGCCGCTGACAGGGCTTCACCAGGTCATGATGGTGGAACTCAGGCTTACCCAGTCACGGAGCGTCACGTGTCTGTACAATGCTAATCACTACCTACTATAAATAGTCTCAACACATTTATGACAAGGAGACACAACCTAATCACATTTCTTACACAAGTCATCACTGGCTCGTGAATCTCTTTCTTTCTTGTCTGCCCTCTTGGTTCTCGCCCTTCCACAACTAGGAGACTCAAGTGAATTGTTCTTAGTGACTATCAAGACTCCCAAACGGGCCCCACGTAAGTCAACCTTATGCCTTACGGTCAAATACAACAAACAGTACTCCACTGGGGATAACTGGCGCTCACGAAATGACTAACCCTGGCCTCAACACAGGCCAGGTCTCCAACACGAGGGCAGAACTCACCCTTGGCACCCACCTCGAGAACCAGGGCCTCCAAGTCCCTTCTTTCATTCAATCCCAAGGCGAGCAGATCCAAACGCTCAAAAACAGCGTGGCTGCTCTTCTAAAGTCACAATAAACCCTGATGGACACTACGCAGGCCATACAAAGCGGGCGAGCTATCCTCAGTACCCCCGCTCCCATCCCCACAACCCATCGAGCAAGACAGGCTCAGCCCTAACTTCTGCATCTACCACCAGACCATCACCCATTCTACCCACGACTGTTACGCTCTCAGGCACATTTTCCTCAAGCAGAAACAGGATAACACATTGCAGCTCCTTGAGACTGATGTACTCAATGATTCCCTCCTCAAACACCGGAATGATAATGACGATGTTCTCTTGATTTTCCTCCATGATGAATCTGAGGATTTAGCCGTTTGTCACATCTCTGAGCCCGACTAGAGAGACCCAAATTTTGACCACCACCGCGCCACCGTTCTCTAAAATTCTACCAAATTCAAATATTTCTTCGATCAACTGGGCCTATCTTCCACCACCAGGTACGAGGCTACCCCGAGCCCTTTTACGAGCGGCCTATGCAAATGGGAAAACTTGTATGGAGACCGGCGGCTTGGTCAAGCACTTCTTCAAAGAAAACCACCTCTTCATCACCTTCTCCAAGGCAGACCGAATATACCCCTACCCCCATAATTGCCCCTTCTATCTGCCAATTTTTTATCCAAGACATGGAGTTTCAACGAAGGTTCATGGATGGTGGAGCATCGATAAACATTATGCCCTACGCCACTTTCCAAGTTGTGGGGCTACCAAAAGAACGTTTAGTCCACGAGCCCCTTAATATCCGACGATTCGACAGTCACTCCCACAAGTCCCTCAGATACACGAGGGTGGATTTTCGCGTTGGCCCCATCCACTCGTCCACCAAATTCCACGTCATTAATACCGATACCAACTACCATGTGCTGCTAAGTCGAACATGGCTCCACCAGTACAATGAGGTTATCACCGTTCCCGCATCCCTGCGCTCGTTTCAAGCTGCGGAAGCTCATATGTTGGATAAGTCTGATGCCCCCGCCCCTCTGTACAGCACACACCTGCCTCGCTTGTCAAATATCGCCAACGACCCCTAACGACACCGCAGATTGCCTAAAAAATGAGGTCATGCCGCCTCACCTGCTCGAAGCCATTCAAGAAGGGCCCAACCTTCACCTCCACACGAAGCCGCCTCAATTATCACAAAGTTCTGATGAGTCAGTGGCAAAATGGTCTATCGCTTATGACGGTGTGCGGGCCAACCCACACTTCCAATGGCCCCACCTTTAGCGCCCCCTCACCAATAGGACTGCCTTCCACCCTCCGCAGAGTGCTACATCTTATCCCCATTTTGTTTCACACCCAAAAAGTGTCAGAAACCCAAGCAAGGAAGGTCTGCGCCATAGGCGGAGCCCCTCGTCCTCGCTGCAGATCCTAACCCCCAACTCTAGAAAGTCATCCCTGCCCCCAAGTGCTTCCAAGACGAACTGCATCCTCATAAACAAGAACTCGAAGAGGTCAATCTTGCACTCCCATCTAAACCATCGCGACTAATCTTTATCTGTAAAGATCTTCCAACACTACAACGAACAACTCTCCTCGACCTAATCAAGTGCCACCTCGACGTATTCACGTGGAACTACAGTGAGATACGTGGCCTCGACACTGCGGTCACTATGCATCGCCTCAACGTGCTGCCAACCACGCGCCTAGTCAAGCAGGGCATCTGTTTTTGCAAACCCAAGGTTGAGCTCCAGATCAAGGACTAGGTAACTAAGCTCCTAGAAACTGGATTCATCATACCCATTCAACATCCTACCTGGCTCTCCAGCATAATGCCAGTCATAAAAAAGAATGGCCAAATTCGGGTCTGCATTGATTTTCGCGATCTCAACAGAGCTTGCCCTAAAGACAAATTCCCATTACCTAGCATCGACACCCTGATTGACGCCACCTTAGGCCATCACATGTTCTCCTTCATGGACGGGTTTAGTGGATACAATCAGATCAAGATAACACCTGAGGACACCCCAAAAACAGCTTTTCAAACCCCCATTGGCAACTTTTTCTACACTGTCATGCCGTTTGGCCTGAAGAACGTGGGAGCCACCTACCACAGCGCCATGATCGTGATATTCCATGATATGTTCCACAAGGAAGTGGAATGCTATATCGACAACTTGGTAGTCAAATCCAAAGAAGAAACATCCCACTTGAAGGACCTCCGACGCGTTTTCGAACAATGCCGCAAATACCACCTTCGAATGAACCCTCTAAAATGCGCCTTCGGCATCACCGCAGGAAAATTCCTTGGTTACGTAGTCCACCGACACGGCATCGATCCTGATCCCACTAAACTCACCGTAGTTCGTGATATGCCGCACCCCACTAACTAGGACGAACTACGAACCTTTATTGGCCGAGCATCCTACCTCTGGCGTTTCATCCCTGCCATGGCCGAGATAACCTAACCCTTCAGCCCCCTTTTAAAAAGGACGCCCCTTTTGTATGGCTACCCGTGCATCAGATTGCCTTCCAGGCCCTTAAGGACACTTTACTCTCCCCACTTACCATGACTCCACCCTAACAGGGCAATCCCCTGTTATTATACCTCACCTCAACCCCTAGGTCCATAGAAGCCTTGTTGGCCCAAGAAGTTGAGGGAATCGAACAACCCGTGTACTACATTAGCTGCATGATCCAAGAAGCCGAAACGCGATACACCCCAATTGAGGGCCATTGTCTAGCCCTCGTCTTTATTGCTAAAAAGCTACGTCATTACCTTTTGGCCTTCCCCGTCCATCTCATCACAAAGTGTGATCCCGTCAGATTCCTACTCTCGTGCCCCGCGCTCGCAGGCCGTGCAACCCGCTAGCTGCTATCCTTGGCCGAATATGATATCATTTGTAAAACCCCCACTTCAGTAAAAAAAACCATGCTCTGGCAGACCTGTTGGCTCACTTCCTGAGTGGCACATACGAACCCCCTTCCGAAGAACTCCCTAGAGATGACTTCCAAGCCGTCGCGACCGCTATTGAGAAAGAATGGACCCTCATGTTCGATGGTTCCTCCGCTTTCGGAAATGAGGGAGCACACATCGTCCTTTTGTCTCCGTAAGGCACTACAATCAACCTCTCTTACAAGTTGGCTTTCCCGTGCTCGAATAACGAAACCAAATACGAAGCCTTGATCCTAGGCCTTCTGGCAGCCTCCAACCTTGCAGTGACTCACCTCTGTATTCGTGAAGATTCTAACCTTGTCATCAAACAAACCACGGGCGAATTCATCATCAAAGAGCCAGCCTTGGCCTCCTATCGAACCATCTACCAGCGCCTTATGAGCAAATTCGTAGCCATTCGCCTAGAGCACGCCCCACGGTCGCGTAACTGCCACCTTGACGCGTTGGCCACCTTGGGCTCCAAAGTTGAGGTAGGCAACAACCCCACAAAAATCGAAGTTTTTAAGCGCTCACTCCCCTGCTGGATCACCGAACTATTGCCAGAAGAACCGCAGGTGAGTGATTGGCGCGCCCCCATCTGGGCTGCGTTTGCTGACAAACAGCGGTCTCTCCCATTGCAAGATCTCAAGCACTTTATCATCTACCAAGACACCCTCTATTACCGTGCCCCTGGTAGCTGTCTCGCTTTGTGCATTGACCCCCACGAGGCCAAACTTCGCCTCCATCAAATCCATGAACGCTCTTGCGGAACCACCAATACCATTCTCCATCACCGACTCCAACGGCAGGGATATTATTAGCCCATCATGGGTCAAGAGGCCACATCGTTCCAAAATTAGTGCATTAAATGTCAAGTCTTCTCGTCCCGTGCCGAATGCCATTTCGTAGACACCCCCGGGGACTGGCGCCAACCGTATATCGATTTGCTCCGAGAAGGATCCTTACCTACCCACCGCATGAATGCCTCACTCATCCAAAAATGGGCCAATCGTTTCTTTCTTCAATGAGGGCAATTGTTCATACATGGGTATGCAGGTGCCCCCCTCCGATACTTCCCAGCTCAGAAATACCCCAACTCCTTCACCTCATACACAAAGACAAACACCAGGGTGGTCACAAGCTCTTGTAGCATTTGATACACCTCGGATACTACTGGCCCACTATGGAAGCGGATGCCATTACTCACGCCCGCCACTGCCAAAACTGTCAATGCCATGACAACCTCATCCATGTGCCATGGTCTTTCCACACTTAGGTGATGGATCTCATTGGCCCCATTACCCTGCCTTCCCACGGCCACATCTGGATCCTCGTTGCCACGAAGCTCTACACCAAGTGGGTCGAAGCTGTCCCCCTTAAGCGCGCCACAGAACCCGCGATTTCTAACTTCATCCATGAGTACATCATTTGCCACTTCGGGCTCCCCAAGGTTATTCTTTCGGATAACGGGACCCCCTTCGTCAACCGCAATGTGGGGCACCTATTGGCCTCAAATGACATCATTCACCACAAGTCAAAACCTTACTACCCAAAAGGAAATGGTCAAGCCGAAGCAATGAACAAAAACCTCATCAGAATCCTCAGTCAAACGTTGGAAGACCACCAAACCCAGTGGGCTCATGTCTTACCAATGGCGCTTTGGGCGTATAGAACCTCTAAGCAACGCTCCACCCAAATGACACCCTTCTCTCTGGTTTACGATGCCGAGGCCGTCCTCCCGGTCGAGATTACCATTCCATCAGCGCAAATTGCCCTCGCTAGTAGGGCACTCCAAGATCAACGACCCAAGCAGCTCGAGTCCTTGGATGAACATCGTGATAAGGCGCAAGCCAACCGCCACACCTATCAACAACGCATCGCGCGAGCCTATGACGCACTCGTACGACCACAACAGTTCCAGCAAGGAGATTTGGTCTTGCGAGCCACCTCCCAAATCATGAGAGGAGCCGCTACCACCAAATTCGCACCAAAGTGGGAAGGCCCTTTTGAAATCCAAGAAACTAACGCCAGCGGGTACTATCGGATAACTAGACCTAGCTCTATTGCAGCCCTATCGCCCATCAATGCCAAGTGGCTTAAAGCCTATTATCCGTGACACCTAGCGTTGACAGTTTTGTTTTGCCATTATCATTGTAATTACTATGCTGTGTTGCGAGTATAGCCTTTGTAGCGCGATAATAACGTTTTGTACATGTAACTAAGAAAGAATAGCAAGAATTTTTGGCACCCCAATCATCAGCTTTTATTTCAAAATAGTACTTTAAATTGCATTACTATTACAACTTAGCTCTCTCGAGCTCGTTACAAACAGTAAAAAGCCCTACACTGTGTCCTCAAACTCAGCGGGCCCCCATGCCAAGGCTTCCTTAGGTAGATAGACAGGTCCCGCCACGCGTAGCTTAGGATCACGTGCCCGGACATCAAGCCGTTTCCCATTCCCGACACCTCTCATTCCAAATATCCTAGGAGGGGAAGAAGCTTATACGCCCCAGATCTCAGATAAACATCTCGAGGGCGGCCTCCTCCCCGAGTGCACCGCCTGCACCGCTCGCTTCCCCACCCGGCTCCGGCCGTACGCGTACAGGGTCCGGCTAAACCCATAAGCACCGCTTACAGCTGAATCACTATCAGAGCCAGGCGTGCCCCGCGCACAATCTCCTCTGAAGATGCCCCATTGGCTCTCCAAGTAGAGCTGCTCCCACCTGAACGTCCCTCGGGCCAGGTCTGTGCATGTTATACTCGGAGGGAACCTTCGCCCTAGTAGTCTCTAGTTATCCAGGTGCCCCCCACTCCTGAGTTAGCCAACATCCCCTTCAAGCACAGGGATCAAAAAACACCAGAGAGGAGAAAGTTGCGGCCCCTCGGGATCTCATCTTCCCCCTTACGCAGTAGACTTCAACACAAAAATTTTTCCTAGACCACCTACTCCCATCGGGCATTCCCCGAACACCCTCACCATCATTGACTCTCATTAAGGCCGGTAGAAGTTTATTCCCCCCTTTAACCTCTATTTATAGCTTGCTGGACTCACACCCCAAGGTGCACGTCATCGCCCCTGCCTTCTTTTAAGAGATTCTTGACATCTCCTGCCAACTAACCACTGAGATCTGACCACTTGAGCACGCCAGCAAGACTCCCGGGGGCCCCTCTGTTGGAACTTTCTAATCTAGGGTAGACCTTTGGCCCATCGACTTTCTCCACCGTACTGGACGCGGCGTACTTTGCTTCACGTTCTGGCTTAATGTGCTCATTACAGCCTCGTGGATACTGGCCCGCTACAAAACTGCGACAATCTCGGCGTTGTCAAGGACCTCTACGGTCCAAACCTCTAAACCTTCGCCAGACGCGCAATAGCTATCCCACGCGGGGAAGGCATAAGGGCACTCCCCCCGCTCCACCATGAAATGGATGCAAGACTCAGGCGTGATAAACGTCTTGTGCCTAGGCTGAGCCTCTTCACGGGCAAGAAACAGGGGAGCGCTAGCCACGGGCGTCTGGGAAACCTTAATCTCATATTTTTATAATTAGTTGAATTGCATCGTAAACGTAGTTAAATTAGTTTATTTAATTTAATTTACATCTATTGCATGGTTAATTATAAATTGTGTGTGCTACTTGTATCATTTTATTAGTGGTAAGTTAAATGGTTAAATGGTGAAACATTGATGAGTGGGTATAATAAGTAGATGTATAAAATACCTAAAATATAATAAGTGGGTGTATAAAATACCTAAGGGGGGTGAGATATATATTATTATGTTTCTATTGAAGTTAATTGAAAGGAGGGGAGGGTGTCGGTGGAGAGAAAGGGAGAAAGATGACAAGAGGGGACAAGGAGGCAAATGAAGAAAGAAAATGAAGAAAAAGAAAGAAAAAAAACAAGAATGGTGGGGGGTGAGTGGTTAGCATGATGGGAGGGAGAAGAGAGGAAAGATAGCTGTCATTATAGAGAGAGAGAGAGAGAGAGAGATATATAGAGTTATAGAGAGAGAGAGAGAAGCTTGAAGAGAGAAGGAGCAATCGGTGGAAAAGAGGAAGAAGAAGAAAAGAGGGGAAAAATCTAAGGAAGCTTTCTTACACTTTGTTTCCTCATCTAAGGTGAGTATCATGCTTGTTTCATCTTATTTTCTCTAATTATTACATGTTGTATGAGTCATGCCATGGAAGGAAGAGGATGGAGGTGAGATCTTCCATGGTAAAAACTTAGAATCACCCATGGTAGCCCTAACAGAGTATTCTCTATAAAAAGGATACTGTTTAGAGACATTTCGACCTAGCTAAAACTTTTATTTGTGGCTGAATTTTTGAACACTGTAAGTTAGAGTTATGAGGATCATTTGGGCTTTGGATTCACTTAAAAATGTTGTAATTTCGAATTATGGTGAATTTTTGAAATGGGACTGTCTCTGTAGATTTTTGATGCCCAAATCTGTAACCTCTGGTTTGACAGAGCATTCGACCAAGTTAGAGTAGCCCAAAAATTATCAAATTTTTACTGTATCTAGGATAAAGGTTGATGATAATCTGTACCAAATTTCAGATCATTTAGATGTCGTTTACCTATGTTATTAATTTATCAAAGATATACTATTTACTGCTGAATTCGAGTTTCTGCAGCACTGCCCTGTATTTGAAAATACTAAATAAATACTTAGGCATGTTCAAAAAATGTACAATTTGGTCTGGATACTCTTTGATATGTCTAGTTGGTATTTCTAAAGTTTTAGAATTTTGGGCATAAGCCCATGAAGTTATGTCCAGATTATGAAGCCTGTGTCAGTTTTGGCAGATTAGAGGACTTGGTGTATTTTGGTATTTTTCAGCTCTAACTTTACATTGGGAGTGTGATTGAGATTAGCATATGGTAGTTCTAATGTATAATTTCAGTGTTATAACTTGTTTGTATAGACATTATAGCTATGATTATTGGAGTATACATTAAGTTTCCTAAACTAATGCGGTTGTGGTGATAGGAGCTAACGGAGAGCAAGATCCTTCAACGTTAACTCCGAAGTGATCTTTGACATAGTGTGTGTGCGGTGACAGGTGGGATCATAGGATAATCTTATTCATATAGAAGTGAATATATATTGCTTGTATTATTATCTGTGTTGGTGTTAATTGTGGGATTGTGGGATTTTGAGATAATCTTATTCATGTTAAATGCATTGCTTATTTTCATATATTGGTGGTGAATGCATATGAGGTGTTGAAGGTGTTTATATATGAGGTGAAAGTGATATTATATGAGAAGCTCTGTGGAGACATTGATGATTTTATATATATGGTGGCATTGCATACCATTCATATTGTATGCCTTGCATTGCACCGGAGAGAGTTAACCACGGTGGATTAACCAAGGCTTAGTCACGGTGGACTAGCCTAGGGGTGCCACGGTAGGCATTCTTTGATAACGCGCCATCAATATATTGGGCCAACGTTATCTAAAATTGCACGCACATGTGGGTGATACATTCATTGCATTGAGGCATCCATGATATATATATATATATATATATATAATGATCATTTATACCGTGTACATTGTAGGTGCTTATTATCATTCTTCATGAATTTGATTATCTATCGTGAGCACGTTGATAAATAGCTCACACCCACACAGACTGTCTTGACAGGTAACTTGGAGATGACGGTTTGGTTCGCTGCAGTCTTGGTTCTTGCCGTGGTGGCAATCATGTCAATGTCAGGATGTCGAGTCACGGGGCTTGGGACAGCTCCATTGTTTTACTTTCAACTCATGGTTGTATTTTATATGAGACGTTGGGTTTTGGTGTTATGTTTTAACTTTGTATAATGGTAAAGAATTTTGTGAAAGGATGTTGATTATTTTCCAGTGGTAATGTATTTCCTTTGGAGAGTTTATTATATTTTCCTCATTGTATTATTTATCTCGTATATTCCGCTGTGTTCCTTTATTTTCGAGTATGTGTTGAGGTGTCGTTCGCAGGTACGGTGACCTGTGCTATCATGCCTCACCTAATGTGAAATAATTAATGTCTAATTGGGTTGGGGGTGGGACAGCGTCTCTGCAGGCGAAATAGGAGAGCTTCGTCCACAACGCATCCTCACCCTTCAGATAAGGAGCTCGGCACCAGTACTCAGCGTCTGGAACACCCCGGCCTCCCTTTTTTAAATTCTTTTTCTCGTTCGGCCCCAAGCCTCGGGGGACACTCGCCGCCGACGTAGAAGCTTGAGACATCTTCAGTACCAATGAAAGACCAAGGCGCGACAAACTCACTAACAAACGCTTGGAAAACCTCTTCACACACAAGTTCAGAGAAACTTGAAAATTGAAGCTTCAAAATAAGGAATCACGAGCACTCTAAACAAAGGCCAAACATTTTAAAGTGGGGAATCGAAACCAAGGACCTTTTTTATATCTCTCAACCGGCGCCTCGAAAATGAAGAGTCACCTGCAATGATGACTATCATCAATCGTCGCATCCTCTAACTGTCAAATGGTCGCGTCCATCAGCTCGTAATGGTCAGAAATCATAAATGGCCGCCATCTGTATTAAATGTTAGACATGACATGTTGGACACGTGGAAGCTCAGGGCCGACCTCGACTGCCAGACATTTCAGCCATCACTTTCAACATTCACACCAGTCCCTAGTCAAGGGGCTTGTGCCCAACCGCTATAAACAATAGTCGCATCTCGTCCCCAGCTACATGATATGCACGCGCGCACCCATTGGCCCAAATGGCCACACACGTACAAGGGGGCTAATGTAGGTACCCAGTCTGTGGGCGCCACGTGGCACCCCATTTGCCCGTCTGGCAGACCACATGGGCCCCCTGGGTACCCCAAAGTTAACCATGGTCAAACCTTGCCTGGTAAACCCGCGTGACACCTTTGCCCCCGCGGCAGGCTCAACGCCCGATTACTGAGCCTCATTCAAACAGCTCCAACAGCTCCTGTTAAGCTAGGCCCCCGCGTCTGCACGGCTCTGGCCAAAACGAGAGCCTATGCATGACAGGCCCTACGCCTAGCACGACCCGAGGCCCTATGCCTCACTATCTAACAGGCCCAGGCCCCTAACTGTTTAACTTACCCTTGCTAGGGATCCCTCCCCATGGGCAGTGGAACGGAGGCTAGAACCAAAGGGATTGTTGAGCTGCGTGCTTCATGAGCACGCGGGGGATCAGTCCCGTTAACCAGTTAAGAGAGAGAGATCTACCCTCAGAACTACTCAAATACCATATCTTAAGCATTAAATGCTGATCCGACGCACATTTAATGCAATAGACACGTGGCGAGACATGGCTGGACAAGTGCCTAACTCTGTGGCAGTGCACATCCAATCGCCTACCACGGCCGTTGACAAGGCTTCACCAGGTCATGATGGCGAAACTCAGGCCTGTCCAGTCACAGAGCGCCACAACCTACTATAAATAGTCTCAATACATTTATGACAAGGAGACACAACCTAATCACATTTATTACACAAGTCATCACTGGCTCGTGAATCTCTCTCTCTCTCTCTCTTGTCTGCCCTCTTGGTTCCCGCCCCTCCATAGCTAGGAGACTCGAGTGAGTTGTTCTCAGTGACTGTCAGGACTCCTAGACGGGCCCCACGTAAGTCAACCTTACGCCTTACGGTTAAATACAACAAACAACTTGAAAGGATGGTTATTTACAACTCAAAAAAAAATTTTAATTTTCAAAAATTCTCTTAGAAACATAATTTCTAAGAAGACTTGGAAGAATATTGAGAGTTCAAAATTGCAGAAAATATTAAAACAGAAGAGATTGAATCCATATTTTATGGAAATTGAGATCAACCCAAATTTTAAACAATTCCTTGATAATTAAAAAAAAACCTATGATAATCGTTTTATAATTTTGTAGATGACTATTTGGATTTGAAAAAACAGAAAGAATTTTAGAAGTAGCTATGTCAACCAAGGCAAAGATAAAGGGTTAAGAATCTTAAACACTGGATTGCTCCAATTCCAAATTCCATATTACTTATCATTCTGGATACTAAATTAATAATTTAATGCCACGACCTTATTCTGCAAAATCAGCTAGTATTTTACTACTTTATCCCTGGAAATTAAGTTGAAGACGTAACCTACCAGTCATAACTTATTAAAAAGAATGACTAGAAAGACCGATTAAAGGATGCTACACATGTAGTGCAGTTGACCACATCTTGTGTGCAAAAGAGAATTTGGCTTAGTGATGTGTGACGGGGATATGAGAATGAAAAGGATGCAATAAACATGGAAAGGGGTGGAAGATAGCCAAAAAAAAATTGAAATTCCTTCTATTTTATCTATTTATATAAAATTACAAATTTAACTACTTTGGTGGGGAAGTAATGTTTATTCTAAATGTAAAAGAATGGGAACAATTTATATGTTTTGTTTAAGATAAAAATATGTCACATGTTTGTATATAGTGATACATAAAAACATGACATGCATCATTTATGGTAATTTTGTCATCAAGAAAAAAAAGGGAGAGTTGGCCTAATCCTACTCTTAAAAATAATTATTGTTACATGCTGGTGAACAATTTAACAATAATATTTGGCTTACTTTCTAACTTTAAAATGCATAAAATCCTAAAAGTTTGTAACAAAAAGGGTACTATTAACCAAATTCAAAAAGCCTACTAAAGCCATCGAGTGGTTAGTTCATTGGGTAAGAAACTCAATACTTGGGTTCGAGTTTCATAACCGCTTGGTAGGGCTAAACTTACCATTTAGCGCTTAAAGTACATAGTGGAACCTAAGCTTCGATCCTGACGTATAACTTTTGTAAATAGTTATGCGGTGCTAGAGATAATACTTTATAACATTTATGTGGAGTAGTCTGTCTAAATATATCTATTTTTTTGTACAAAAAAATAAGAAAGAAAAAGAAAGCCCAATAAAAGTTACAACCATAAGCATAGGCTGCATATAGACATTTGTGCACTTAAATTTTTTTTTTCATCAAATTCAAAATCAAATAGTTATGCAGTGCTAGAGACAATACTTTATAACAGTTATGTGGAGTAGCTTATCTGAATATATTTATTTTTTTGTACAAAAAAAAAAAAAGAAAAAAAAAGCCCAATAAAAGTTACAATCATAAGCATAGGCTGCACATAGCCATTTGTACACTTAATTTTTTTTTTATCAGATCCAAAATTAAATTTTAAACATGTTCAAAATAAAAATTATAATTCTTAAGTTGGCTGATTTAACCAAAAATTATTTTTAATAAATATATTTTCTTTAAAAATGATATTAAATAATATAAATTTAAATAAATAAATATAATAAAATATAAAATATATTATTTTATATATATTACAGCCAAATCAAGCTTAAGACACAATTCTTAAATCCGTTCATTTAACTAATTAGATGTAAAATAATGAGCACACTTGAAAGGGACAATCGGCCATAGCCACTCATAGCCTGCATGCATTTTGTAGTGTGACAATTTTGTTAAGAATTTCCAAGAAAAATGGAAAGTGAGGGAGGTCGGTCAATCACCCCCTTGGGACTCTCTACAAAATTTGATGTTTTTGTCGATTCCTCCATTCAGATACTCGCACACGCAACACATCCCACGACCACAAAAGCTCAAAGATTCCACTGGCGCCGCCCCACCAGAATCCTAACATTTTAACGGTCACCATCCAAAATGGCCTTCCTTGCCTTCCCCCCTCTCTCCCTCTTCAGCCTTTACAGAAAATTCTTCCCAAGAAGCAGGGGCACTTCTTCCACCCAAAAATGGAAGCTCTGCGCCCAAAATTTAACCTCAACCCAACCCATCTCTCTCCATTCTCTACAAAACTACGAAAACCCATTTCAGTACTGCTGCACTCGCATCAGTTTCCGTGCTCGAAACTTAGAAAATGCAGAGTTTCTTTCTCCCAAAATTCACTCAGTGCAAATTCTGATGCACGAATTAACTGTGAAGAATTGTCTAGAGACAGTAGAAATTTTTTGGATGCTGAAAATCTTATTAGATCGATCGCAAGAGGAGTTGTCAGTTTTGCGGCTGCTGCAGTGGCTGCAATTTCCATTTGCTGCGACTCTCCGGCTCTTGCGGAGTCTTTAACTGTAGCTTTTCCTGTTTCTCGTGCTCGTGAGGTGATTGATATGATGTTGTTTGTTTGCTTTGATTGCTTATTCTTTCCTTTCGTTTTTGATGTTTTTGGTGGTCTTTATGAGCCTGATTGATTATAAGTCACTTGGTTGCTGCAAATCTGAAGTTTTATTCATTTGGGTCAGTTTTTGAAATGGCTATTGCTCATTAGGGAGAGTTTCATTGGTAGGTGAATACAGTTCAGAGAACTCTTGTGGAAGCTTGGGGTTTGATTAGAGAGACCTTCATTGATCCCACTTTTAATCATCAAGGTAACAGATCAAAGCTGTAGTTAAATTTTCAAATCCATCTGTTTGGTTGCCAAGAAACCAAGTGAAAACTAACAAATAGGCATGTGACCTTGTGAAAATCACTCAATCAAAGTAACCTATCACATTAAATGTAGTAGTTTGGTAGTACCGAATACTCAACAATAATTTTTATTAAATGGTGACACTTGGTGTGTGAATACATTAGCTACTTGAATTTGTGACGTAGTAGAGAAACTTTTAAGAAAAAAAATCACATGACAAAATCTGATAAGATGTTTTCTAAAAAATCTCTCAACTACACTATAAATTCACGTTGCTGATGTATTCGCATACCACATGTTATCATTTGATAAGAATTACTACCGAGCACTCAGTATCACCTAACCACTGGACTATTTTCCAATAGAAAGGGAAAGATCAAGATCCCTTTTGTTTATATTTTCTCTAGTTTCTCAGCAATCAAGCTGAGCAAAGTTTAAATTGACAACTTCTACTTTTTGGCAGACTGGGATATGAAGCTGCAACAAACAATGGTGGAAATGTTTCCACTTAGATCAGAAGATGCAGCATACAACAAGATCCGTGGAATGCTTTCCACACTTGGAGATCCCTTCACTCGGATTATCAGTCCAAAGGTCTTATACTTCCCATTGTTCTTCAAGACAAAATGTTTACGTCAATTTGGTTGTGCGAACGAACTGTGTTATACACTAGTTTTGCATGTTGACCTAACATTAACAGGGGAAAATATAGTAATTACTAGGTTTTATGGTTACCGACAGCAGGGGAAATGCGTTGTGGTAGTCATGAATTTCTTCAATCCTATTTTTCTCTATTGTCTTCACTAAGGACTTTGTTTGTGAAGTTGAGTCTTTATATGCAAATGGAATTTGGAAAATTACTCAGGCTGCAGAGGCTTTTTCCTCTTGAATTTAGCCAACTATATCAAAATAGATTCATTTCGATCTGACATTTGTGTTTTTACTTCCAGGAATACCAGACTTTTAGAATCGGTAGTGATGGAAATTTGCAAGGAGTTGGCCTCTTTATAAATGTGGAACCAAAGACTGGGCATTTGGTAAGTGAGACAAATAAAACACTTTCTTCTTATTGTCATATAGATTACCGATTGTATCAATTGAAGTGCAGCACTGCTAGGGGTACTTGTTACATGTTTCTGATGTTAAAATAGTAAGCCAGTGAACATTTGCTATAAATCTGTTATATTCTCTCTGATAATTTTTGCAAGAATAGTTTTGAATACCTAATATTTGAATCGCTTATGGTTATGGACACATAGTAAGAGTACTCAAAAATATATTAGTTGTATTAGTTGTTCAATGAGGACACATCATTGGTTTCCTTCTGACAATTAGCAAGACAACGTTTGATTTTTTATGTTGCATGTTGTACCAAACAGTTTTTGAAAGCATTACTGCAGTGTCAATATACTGAATTCTTTTATTAATGTTGCTACTCTCTCTCTCTCTCTCTCGTGCTCTCCTTGCCAGTGTTGGTAATTTGCTCTCAATTCATGACATGTTCTTAAGCTGCCAAATGGACTCAGTTGCTTTCTTTAATTATGCAGGTTGTTATGTCTTGCGTTGAGGGTAGCCCAGCTGCTCGTGCTGGTATACACGAAGGGGATGAGTTGGTTGAGATCAATGGTGCGTAATGATCTCATTTTTCACATCAACGATTCATGAATCTGAAATAAAGTTCTAAATCTTTTTAATGTGTTCTAACTGAACTATTTTATTACTGGCAACCACTGTGGGAAATTTTTTTAAACCTTCTACACATGACGTACTTTGGCTTTTTAGTACTTCAGGGTTAAGCAGGATTCAATTGTAATCATGATAGAGGAATCATGCAGATAAGACTTCATCATTTTTCCTCACTCCTCCCTGTTTTTTCCTTTCCATTCCACAAACAACATTCCCACACATAATATTGTGACAGAATGTGGTTTCTTTCTGGAATCTAGTGGGCACTGGTAACCCATTTACAGTCTTTGTCATTGAAGAGAGATTGTCTTCTGGATGTAAAAAAAGCTTTATTCAAATTAATACCCGAAACAATGGTTGTAAAGGCTTCTGATTAGTCTTAGTAGACAAACAATTCCATGCATTTTGCTTTCAAAAAATTGAAAAACAAGAAGATTTCTGTGAAAGGAAAACTTTTTTAAAGCTACCTTTGTTGTTTTATGTTCATAATGATAGATTGGAATATTGAAAGGCTCCTAATAGAGGTTGATGTTGGTTTAAGGCTGTTATCTTTTAGCTTGATGAAAATATTCAACTGAGTAGTGTATATTTTGTTGGGATTTAAGATTTCAATCCAGTTTCACGATTCTCATCCTACACTTGCATGTCTACACGAATTTCTTTAAAATCCTGGTTTAGTCATGAACTGCCCGTGTAAACACTGGGTAAACTTGTATTGGCCTTTAGTAGCTATTAGTTGCTGTGCATGCTAACTCTAGAATGTATTCTATTAACATAATGAAGGACGGGATCTTACCTGTATATGTTTCAGTCTAATCCTTCCCAATATTATTTTTTGGGAATCCAGGAGAGATGCTGGATGGTATTGATGGTGAAGCGGCAGCACAGAAGCTGAGAGGGCGTGTTGGAACAAGTGTCACTGTAAAACTCCACAGTGTAATCATCAAACTTTTCTTGTTTCCTTATCTTTCTTAAATGTAAATATGTCATTGGCCAATGGATAAATAAAGAATAGGAAAAAGGGTTTTTTTAATAAATTTAACATCGGGATATCATTAGCGGCTTAGGGGATTCCATACTTCTAGCTCCAATGTCAATATCAACTAGAGAAATTTCTAGTAAGAAAAATACTTGGTATAGAAAATTTTATGCATCCAAAATTTGTTATCTCAACATTTATCTTAAGTGAGTAGTATGTGCGTTAGGCGCATGTGATATACTGACACCCATGAATTCTTCGGCAATGTTGTGAACTAACTTATCTCTACTAGCGCGCTGCTCGCTGCCTAACCCAACTTCAACAAATATTGAAGTAATGACAGTAGGTCTATAGTAGGCCAAGAACTAATGAGTCATTTAATATACATGCACTTGATAAGAAATACAAAGTCACTTGCATAATACATGCGATAAGAATATGTTGTTAAACTACTGAGATTTAGTCCATATTAGATACTTCATATATGTGAGAAATTGCTGAGTCCCCATTCTATGAGAACAAAAAAAAAAAAAACTCTTCTACACATGCCCATGCCTGTCACCTGTAGCTGAGTCCTTGCTAGTTGGAACGCTGCATCTCTAAAGTGCCTCACAAATCACCCAGCTATTCTATCCTGTTTAAAATGTGCTGTCCTGTTTTTACTGATAAACAATTTGTAGCATTATTTTTTTAACTTAAATACTAATTCATCTCCGTTTCATGAAATTGAGTGCTTCTTTTTTATTCATACTCAATAACTACTTAATTAAAGTACTGCAAGAAAAGAATAATGTATCTACTACATTTGTACAGTCTATGTTATCAAGCTATTGACAGTTGGCACTTAGCATCTGAGACAATCATTCTCTAATCAAAATAAGATTTTCTTATCATTTGTAGGCTCCCCATCTTATCTCAATTTTTTGTTTTTTTTTGGTTCTGCAGGGTAACGATTGGGGAAGCAATTCTGGTTTTAGAGAGGTATTGAAGTGATATTGTGTATAGCATTGAAATTGGTTTGATATCCTAACATGTAATATGCAGATTGTAGTGTGCTGCGAATATAGGAAATTAATTCTGGCCATTATTGTGTCTGAACTTCATTACATTATTCTAATGAACTGATATAGAATTATCCCCCATCTGTTTGAAGGTCAATATAGCCCGTGAGGTTATTAAGCTTTCCCCTATATCCAGCACAATCATCCCTCATAGAACTCCGGATGGTCATCTATCAAAGACTGGATATGTAAAGCTGTCAGCCTTCTCCCAGGTAGTTTTAGATTATTTATTCCCTGGCCTTACATTGGTCCATCTTTTTCTAATCTGTACAGCATATGATAAAAGTAAGTAGATTATTACAATTTAGGATTCTCCAATATGTTTTTACGTATTAATCATAAATAAAACCTCCTCCTTGTAATATGACAGACTGCTGCTGTTGATATGGAAAACACAGTTCATGAGATGGAGAATCAGGGTGTATGCTCATACATACTGGACCTGCGGAATAACCCGGTAGCTTCCTGATTCTTAGGAGTATGGAGTATTTTTTTAAGGTTCATTCACCTGTCATTTGTTTCTAACATTCACAATGTTTCCTCTTTGTACTTGCAAAATGATTTACAGGGAGGCTTAGTGAAAGCAGGACTTGATGTTGCCCGAATATGGCTAGATGGAAATGAGACTCTTGTGAACACAATTGATAGGGAGGGCAATATGGCACCTATCAACATGGCCAATGGCCGTGCCATAACACATGATCCACTTGTTGTGCTTGTAGGTTTTGGACCTTCAATTTAAATTTCCTCTTTTCGGGAAACCATATTTCTTGATTCCTTTGGACAGAAAAAGCAATGTCAATTGTCAGAAAAAAAAAATGCAGTTTGTATCTTATTTTATGTAAAAATTGGAGAACTGATTCATTGTTGTCTAGCATCACACAATGGAGCTACCAAGTTCTTTTATTTTATAGGTCGAATTAATGCATTAAAAGCATTCGTTAAATTGTTTGGTTGTGCTCTTGCAATTAGAAGTAGTCCTATCCTAGACTGTCTCATTATTTTCCATGTTGAAACAGGTGAATGAGGGAAGTGCAAGTGCTAGTGAGATTTTGGCAGGAGCACTGCATGACAATGGCCGAGCTATCCTTGTTGGGCACAAAACCTTTGGCAAAGGAAAAATTCAGGTCCTGCTAATCAATTTGAAGCCCACAAATTTTCCCATTAGCTTATTTTCTCGCCCATGCACTTATAGATACAGCTTACTGCATTGAAATCCCTTGTTTCATATAGGAAATGTCCTAAAGATGTTGAATTCCATCTCAGGTTGTAGAATTCATCTAAATCATTTTTTTTTTTGGTGTTTTTTTGTTTTTGGGTGCAGAGTGTTACAGAGCTGCATGATGGATCGGCTCTGTTTGTCACAGTTGCAAAGTATTTATCACCGGCACTTCATGACATAGATCAGGTTGGCATAACACCTGATGTACAGTGCACGACGGAAATGCTGAATTCAGCCAAGGATTATAAGAGCATGGCCTCACCTTTGGAAGCTGATTCCTGCATCATGGTAGCAGAGCATGAATTGGACATTCAAGAGTCCAAAGGCGCTGCCTCTTAAGCAGGCCAGAATGACCACCCTCCATGATTTTTATTTGATTTTGTACCATAGAATTGGATGTAAAGAAGTTGCAAAAACAGGGTCTCCATAACCATTTTTATTTGTAGATGCATATGAAAGTGGAAAAGGTAATTCTTTTCCCTTCCATTAAATTCCTTTGTACCAAACATGGCCTTTGGAAGGTTGGAATGGGAATGTTGATAACATATCCTCTATGAATAACACAGAAGAAGATTAATACTTCTTGCATAGTTTCGGATGTCAAATAAATAGATCGCAGTCAATAGGAATTGTCAGTAAGTAAAAACAGGCTGAGTCATGAGTGGCGGGGAGGGGGTGGGTGTCATCATTTGTGCTTCTTTTAGTGTTGAAAAATGGTTTTTGAGAATTCGGAAAAAAAAAAAAAAAGTTATAGAAACAACTTGTCAAACTAGTTTTTCTTTTGAATTTTCGTTTCTTCTATTTTCAAGAATAACTATTTTCGAAAACAAAATCAAACATGCGTGGTATAGAAATTGGCTTTGTATATAATAGGGGTGGACATTAGGCGTGTCGGGTTTACACAAAAAAAAAATTCTCATTGGGCTCAAAACTAAATCTCAAATCTGTCTAATTAAAAAAATTACATTCTTAAGCCCACCTATTTAATAAAAAATTTATTTAATATATAATTTTATTCTCTATAAATAATACCGAATAACATAAAATTTAATTACATATACTTATATAATATTAAAATATAAAAAAATATATTATTTTATATATATTTCAAGAAACCAAGCTTCAAAGACAATTTTTAAATTTGTTCATTAAACTAATTAGACTTAAAAAAAAATTTCAAACCTTATAATCTCTATAATTTATGAATAAATTTGAACCGGATATATCATGCTCGCGGCCATGACCAGCCCTACCATATAGTAAAAACTCCATGGCATAAACATTGGTGTTGTCTGTGAAGTGTGAACCGCACACGTAAGAGTGACAGCTGGTAGCAGAGAAGTGACCACGTCGACAGTAACAGCTCACAAATTCTTTGAATAACTAATAATTCAATCACACACAACGGCGGCTCGTGGGCGGCGCTGTATGCTGATGGGAGGAACTTCTCGATGTTTGGTTGGCCGAACTACATCCATGTGGTCAGGTTTGGGGTTTCCTCAGCCGCTGATTAACAACTGTCATGTGGCCCACTAGTGAAATTTATGGAGATAGCTGCGCCACATAGAATCCGGAGGGTCAATTGACCCATCAATTTTTTAAAAAATTAATAATATTTTAATAAAAATTTACACCCATTGTCATCTATAAAAACAAAAAAGAATTCATGAGTTAAAAAAAATAAAGAGAATGAAATGTCCCACTATGCAAAGAGAGATTTACTGTGATGACATGTGGGTGTAATTCCCCATTCAACTTATGGAAAAAAAAAAAGGTAATGTTTTTCACTATTCATTATTGTTTGTCACTTATAGCATACAGTGATGTTATTGTGCAAAATAAATCTACTTTATTGTATTTTAATTAAATAATATTTTGTTGAATATAATAAGAGACATAAACTTTGTGAACTTGACCAGCTGCACATTCATAATGCATCTTCCAGTCATTCAAAGTTTAAAAAATAATAGAAAGAAAAATGAATGTGAGGAGTGGACATTCTTATTCAAGAGTGCACGAGAAACTATTTAATGTGATATGCAATTAAAAATTATAAATTCGGTATTATTAAACAGAATAGAATATATTGATGCCACATTTATAATATAAGATTTAGCTTTTGGGCTGAGTAATTTCTTAATATAACAATACTTTTTCATTATCTGCAAAAATACCCATTTATTTATAAATTTAGTATTAATTTTACCGCTCCGTACTGTAATAGAAAAAATAGTTTTTAACAATAAAATTCATAAATAGTCGGTGGCATAACCAAAATGGGTGGTTAGTAGAAGAATAAATGTTTTTTAACATACATTGAAAATGACATTATCAAGGGCAATTGAAAAAGTACATATTTTGGGGTATTTTTTTGTCAAAAATAATAACATCAAATATTAAGATATTCATTTATTTATAATTTGAGAATTAGCAATAAATTTTTGTATGACCCCATAAACAAAAATTTTTAGAGCCGCCACTTGATAACTAGAACAAGTTGTCCAATTGATAGAGAATTTGGAAAAAAAATTTCATGAGATAGGGAAATGAAAACTATAAGCCCTGTGCGAGATTTGTGTCTGATAATGAGCAAATAATATATGTCTTTGTGTTAAATAAGATATATTAAACTCAAGAGAGATCCATAGCATGGATATAGTATAGTCTTTTTCAATGCAATAAAGTTAGGCAAACCTCTTGACTATCTCTGCACCCCGACCTCCTTTATACTATTTTTCTGTAATCATCTCGCTCACTCTCAAAGAAATAGATTTCTATTTTTTCAAGATCTTTATTTCCACCAGGTTCATAGATTTAGTGAGAAAAGAAAATGTGAGAAAATTTGGAAATTTTATGTAATTTGTGTCCCAATAACATTACCTTGTGATTTTAAATACATGACATTATCAATAAAAATTTCATTATTGATTCTTATCGAGATCTGGTTCCTCTCTAGTCTTAGCAAAAATTAATGAGTTTCAGTTCGTTCAATGTATAAGATCACAACATATGAGAGTTTGAGGTTACAATGCATGGTCACAACTCAAATTACTGGTATACGTATTTATAAATTCACAGTCCTTAATATACATCTGTAGACAGTATGAAAATATATAATAATTGGTTTCGAATTTACTCTTAAATATTTACTAATCTAACTCATTCACATTCATTGATTATTTAGTTTAAATAGAGAGGACCATTCATATTTGGAATGATAATATGGTAGGAGGAGAGGGTTCAATTCAATACAACCAAGAATTGAACATATTTTTGTATTGCCGCGTAATGTATCTACTGACAAAGAATCAATTCAATACAACCACCAATACTCTTCGAACCAAGAAAAAGATATTAATGCCTCTCACAAAACAACTCAATCTCTGTTAGACAAATGCCATATCTCATCCAAACCCCAAGTTTTCTCACGACAATACTCACTGCCTCATCAAGAGAGCAAGAAGAGAGATGACGAGAGAGGAACCAACAATGGCACCGGAAACCGGCAATGAGAACGCTGCTCCTGCGTCCGGGGCAGGTGCCGGAGCCATAGTGCTATGCTGCGCAGAGACCGTAGCGGCCACCGAGAAGACGGCGACAAAGAAGGCAAGCACTAAGGCCTTGAAGATGCTAACTTGCGCCATCTGTGAAAAAGTTTACAAAAAGGATTTGTAGGATAGAGAGAGAGAGAGAGAGAGAGAAAAGAAAAACAATGTAAAACAGAGAGCTGCTTGCTTGCTGAGAAACCTATGAGAGACACAGCCAAAGGTCGATCGATATATAGGCGATTATATGGGGGTGTGTGGACCCCGCAAGTAAGAGTGGGACAGCTGGTGCGACCGTTGTCTTAGCTCACCGAACAGCTTGACGTCGTTTTGATTGGCTGATCTGGCATCAATTGGGTGGCGATGATTGGTCTCCGAACGCGTTTCGGTGGACGGTGCCGCAAAGAATCTTTACACGTTGCATATGTCTGACTGCCCATTCTCTGTCCGGTTTTCACGTGCCGTGTGCCGGACGGCGAAGAGTTAAAAGACAAAATTACCCTTCCAAATTATTCTATTACATTTGCCCCATATTTATTGGTTAGCAATTGGCATGCGAAGCCTTTTATTTTTAATTTTTAATAAACAAAATAACGGCACTCAGCTATGGCATAAGTCATTACCCAATTTTTTTTTTTGTATTTTAGGGTAAGGGTGAGCTCCTCCAATGTTATTTTCGAAATCTTTGTTCATATAATGTTTCTTATTTTAAAATGAGAAAACGATGATTAGTAACGTAAGAAAATATCTACTTTACTATAGAAAAAAAGTCATGTTTTAAGAAGAACTATGATAATTAATTTAGGGTTAAGAAGCTACAACCAGGAAAAAAAAGTCATTAAGTTCGGGGATTGCAGATTGAAAAGTGTAAAATAATAGGCAAAAGAAAAAATATAGGTGCTCATCACTTTTAAAATTGATCATTTATGGTTTGTTCAGAATTCGAATTTTTGATTAGAAAAATAAGGAAAAATAAAAACGTAAGAAAAAAGATAATAAAAATATTTTTTTATTTTATTTTCTTTTTCTTTTTTCACCAAAAATTCAAATTCTAAATGGAGCGTCACAGTTCTAGTTTTATCATCAAAAAATAATAAAAAAAAGAGGAGTAAAAATAAATATAAGAAAAGAAGAAGAACAAAGCATGGAGAGGTAGGTAATTGCTAAATTCACAACTACCAAGATAGTAGCCAAAGCCCCTTCATGCAAGGAGGAGCCCACACGTGTGAGAGGAGTTACAAATACATCCTTTTAGCCTGTTGAATTCAGCAATCTATTTAAGATACGATTATTAAGGCTTGATTTAGTGATCAATTAAGGTTGCAATTTGTATACATTATGTTGATTTCTAAATTTTGCGCTTATGCGGACAACATATATCATAACGAGGATTCCAAAATCTCGTTAACCTTGACTTTATTGTGTTGATTTTATTTTGTTCCCTTATATTATGACTTAGCCAAAAAAGAGATAGGGTATAAAAGACATTCGCCATATTTTCCTTAGAAATATTTTACTACTCTGTATAGTAGTGCCGATATTTTGTAGTGATGCAGATTTTAGGGCAGAAATTTAATTGGTTGTTGCAATAAAGCATCTTGGTTTCCAGGTAAATCTTGATTATCTGCATCAGTCACTTCTATCTTTTTTTTTTCTTGGCTTCAATTTCCATTGTTTTGATGGTTCTTTAAGTAATTTAAGTTCTGATTCATCAAATAAATGCGATGAACCCCTTCTTTTAATGTGCCAAGCCACTGAAGGAACCTGTGCAGACTAATTTGAGATTTCTCTTCCCAAACTCCAGACAAAATTTTGCATGAAATTTTCATATATTCCTTCAACTACAGAGTTTTTTAATACTTTGTTTGGAACTTGAGGTTTTAATTAAAAAAGAAAAAAATAAAATAAAAATAAAATTATTATTATTTATTTTTTTAACCAGAGTTTCAAACCGAAGATCTCATTTATTAGTTTTTAAATCATGGATGACCGATTGAGGAATCCATTTTTCTTGTGTGAATCCATCCCAAATTCTAAAGCAAATCTGAGGAACTGCGTGAGGTCAACGATTACCAGCTACCGGCTCACCCGGTATACTACTTTGTCATTAATAGACTGTCCCATTTCCTCTCTCTTCAGCTCGCTCTGAGTCTTCAGATTGATGGGTTTCAAGCACTTTGCTTAGGTTGCAAAGGCAGGGGAGATCTGGACAGAGATCGCAACAGAATCGAAGCAGCCGGCTCTGAATCTGGTATTTCAAATCTGGAGGTATTAGATCTCATTCCTTCTTGCTTTTAGTCCGGTCTACTGTTTTCTTTGAATTGTGGAATTAGTTCTGAGAGAATGGTAAAATTAGAAGACGTAGTTCGGGTTGATTTGGGGTTGAATGAGGGTTTTGTGGGAGAAAGATGGATCCAATTGGTACTATATGATGGATCTTGTTTTTGGGTTCGGAAGAAAGATAATGAGGAGATTAGTGGAGTAGTGCTATCAGATGAATCTGCTGTTGTTATAGTAAATGCAATGTTAATTTTCGGGATGGGAGGCCTTGGGAATAGTTCTCTTGTGGTGATGGATGCTCTTGGTAAATAAACATTTATAGATTTAAAGTTTTGACTTTTTAAATCGATAAAATTTATTTACTGTTGTTAGATGATGTTTGGAACGAAATTAAAGTTTATATACCATTCTATCAAGTAGCTTTTGAAATAAAAAAAGAGAGGGGGGGCTGAGGAGCATCGAGATCACCAGGTAGGTCTACCAGTTCGAGGCCCTTGGGGAGTAGCACCGAGGGAATCATTTGCTATCGATGTGGCGTTGAGGGGCATATTGTCAGAGATTGTCCAGTGTCATGGATCGACAAATACTATCAGTGTGGACAGCCGGAACACATGGCAAGAAACTGTATTCAGAATCTTGCGACAGCATCATCAGTAGGCAATGTGGCTGGTGGAAGCATGAAAACAGGAGTTGCACAACGGGGACAAACCGCAACGCTCCAATCACGCACTCAAGCACGAGTCTATGCCATGACACTAAGGGATGCGCATGTGCTGAATTGCCGCTAGAAATCAAACACCCCTTCGTTCTCGTTGCTAAATCTTCTTAAAATTGGTGATGTGTTGATGGCCCAAAAACCAGACACCCCCTCACCCACCTTACTAAATTTTTTGAGGGTTGTAGATGCGTTGTTGGCTCAAAAAACAGACACCCCTCTCACAAAAAACACCCCTTCACCCACCTTACTAAATCTTCTTAGGGTTGTGGATGTGTTGTCGGCTCAAAAAACAGACAACCCTCTCACAAAAAATTCCCCTTCACCTGCCTTACTAAATCTTCTTAGGGTTGGATGCATTGCTGCCTCAGAAAACCATACACCCCTCTCACATAGAATACCCTTTCACCGACCTTACTAAATCTTCTTAGGTTTATTGATGCATTGCTGCAATGTTTGTGAAAAGAGTTACTTGGTATTTATTTGATACCAATTTGAACTAAATGTTATACGTGCTCCATTTATTCCATCAGAAAAATGGGAAGCTCAGGATTGCAAGACTTTGAGCCACTTTCATCGTTTGATTTTCTGTGACAAAGAACAGAATCTCCCTCATCGCTGTTACACATTCTAGCTACTATTCAAGAATTTGATATGCAATTGCCTTCAATGCGGTTTCTTGCAGCACATCTTTTGGCAAATTTGGAGTAGGAACAACCAAGTGGCGAACTTTTTGTATTGAGGTTGATCTGCTATTTGGCTGCAGATTTTGAAGTGGTGTGTTTGTATAGTTGAATATTTTGTGAGAATGTAAGTTTGAAAAGGAGAAATTATTTTTCTTTTTCATTACTGTAAATTTGGTTTGACCAGTAAGTGGAGTGAAGATTATCATTGCTTAGTTTTTTACTGGTCTATTGGTTCTGATGAAGGTTACTAATGCATGATATCAGCCAAATCTGTTTTTAGGAGTATCTCATATTTTAAAATCTTCTTCAAAAATATTCTCATATTTGATTATGAAATCCAAGACCAAATCCCATAGATTTTTGGCTTCAAAATTTTTGACAGATGCCCCTTTGCAAAGATCTTGAGACCTGCATTGTTTAAAGCTTCCAAACTGAACTCGAAGCAGTGGTCTGTTTTATCTTCAGGAAGATTGAGCTAACTCTGACACTGTTCCAACAAGATTGGGATGATAAGTTGACCATGCTATGACAGTGAGTTTAAATGCTTCATATGGACAGTGGCGTTGTACGATTTCAAGAGAATAGTCAGTTGAATATCTGAAAACTTTGTATAAAAAAATAATAATAATACAAATCCTATGTTTCGTATGGCACTTTCACAAGCGAGCCCCCAGTTGAAAAACAAAATTTCTGTTGCTTACCATTTGGTAGTACTTAGTTCGTTATAAAAAAATTTCCTAAAGATTGTATGCTTTTAGCTTTTAGTGTTGCTATAATTTTACAAAAAAAACACAGTCAATTACCTAATTTGTAAATGGCCCAATCATAAAATAGCCACATTCACAAATTTTAGACAACAAGGCCCCAAATTTGATATCACAAAGCAATTTCCTCACAAATTTTCAATATAACTAAGCAAGAAAAAAAAATATAGAAAAGAAACTCCTCCTAGTTTCCTTCCTTTCCTCCTACTTTCAAAGCCAAGCAGAACCTAAGAGAGCTATGATATCTCATTGGTTTTTTTTTTTTTTTTTTCCCATTTTAACCCCGAACTTGTAATACAGGTAAGTTACTTTTGTATCGTAGTAAGCTTTCATGAGTTTATAAGGTGTCATCACTCCTTTAAAGTTAGGTTCTTTTGGAGTCGTGTTCAGATTGTTTGTTATGCTTGGTTCTATTGTGTCGACTATTTCCATTTCGTTTTGAAGGTATTGGTTGGTTCAATAGTTTTATGGCTTATTTGGCAGAATTTTAGGTACTTTTCTATTGTTGGAACTATATAAAATGTAAAAAAATAGCTTAAAAACATAATATGATTTCGGTTATTGAATAAATAAGTACCATAAAATTGTCTCAGATTAAAATAATTGATAAAATTATGATTTCACACATGAAAATTTGATTTCTTTTTAATTTTTAATTCCTAACTCCAGTCTAGTCCAGTTTTAAATTTTTATTAACAATAGACATAGTTATAATTAGATTGTTTTGTTTCTCAGTTAAAAATAATCATTCTAGTATGATTAAACAAAATTAAATAAAAAATTGACTTTTTTATAAAGAGGAAAAATAATCTATTTCATCTTGGTAATCAAATTAGTTGTCTTTTTTTTTTAATAATAAAATTATTGTCAAATATATACCATGTAGTTCGATTACTAGTATCTCAGTTACTTATATCATGAGTTCAAGCGCCCGAGAACTAAGTTTGATGTGGTTAGCATTGTTGTTTTTTTGTACAGCTTTTTCTTTTATTTTGTAAAAATTTGTTTAAAAAGGCAAGTTTTCATATCTTTTCTATTCTCTGTTTTTATTTGCTAACATTTGTTTGCTAGGCAAAAATAATACAATAACCTAGACATTATGTTCTCAAAACTAGACATTTCTTTCAAACTTTGTTTCAACCTGCCACCCGGTTCTTGGTGGGCCTTTCACAACCACAATCATTCCATGTTTTGTTCTTTCTATAATAATCAACAAATTGGAACCAAAGCCTAGTTTCCTTTGATCATTTCTAAAGGTACATATTTTTTTATGAAGGTGTCCAAATTTTATATCAGT
This sequence comes from Euryodendron excelsum, assembly GCA_033060915.1. Lineage (NCBI taxonomy): Eukaryota > Viridiplantae > Streptophyta > Magnoliopsida > Ericales > Pentaphylacaceae > Euryodendron > Euryodendron excelsum. Next base: position 4,202,607 of record CM065392.1, on the reverse strand, counting down.
TATTTCCTTGAGTGATCTTGCATCCTCAATTTTTAAATAAATAAAAAATAACATACAAATCAGCAATAGTTATGTGCAAACAATGATGATCTAAAGTCAAATACTAGATTCGGGTTGTGAAACTGAGAACCGAACTGAATTGTCGAGTTTGGATTTTTTAGGTTCAAAACTTAATCGAATATTTGATAGACTCAAACCAAACTGACTCAAAGAGGCCGGTTGGTTTGGTTATTGAGTTTTTCAGTTTATTTGTGCACCCCTGTAAACTTCATGTATTATATGAATGATAATTGCCCACTAAAGAGGCATGAGTAGATACTGAACTCGAAATCTCATGCTTAACATAAGCGTTAGCCAACCATTGGGCTAACCCTTGTAGCCTGATTGGAACTTGAAAAAAAGAAAGGGAATAGAAAGGAAAATACTGTTTGCTATCATTTTTCTGTTTAGTTTTGCAAAGAAAATGAATGGAAAGTGAAGGGAAAGAAGAGAGAGAAAGAGAAATTGATTTAAAAAATTTTCTCTTTTTTTTTCTTTTTTTCTTTTATTTTATTTTTTTCTTTCTCTTCCCTTTCCCAAGTTCTAAACAGGCGGTTCATTTTTTAAAGGTTATGAAAAACAAACATTATGCTCCCAAAATTTCTGAAAGGCTTTCACATTTTGATACCATATTTGGCTTCCTTTCTTTTGTTTTTCGTTTTTCTCTTCTCAGAGAAGTTATTTCCTTCTTTTGAACTCGTGAGTCCGTGACACTCAAATTATCATAAAACAAACTTCTTGTTGAGCCAAAATCACGTTCATATAAATATCACAAATACATGGGACATAAGATTATATCAAGATGCATATAAATTTTATGCATATAAACTATGAAGCAATGTCGTAAAAGGCTAAGTGTACAAGTTTATTTACTGTAATCAATCAGGTCAATACAATACCAAATTTTCCTACTAACAAACATTATGAAAAAAAGAATACCCAATAGCATCATAAAGATCGTCTCCATCCCCACAAAAGACACTCTTCATAAGAGAAAATGTGCCCATACCAAGTATCTAAAAATTCAGTGCAAAAAAAGAGCAACAAGGGAGACCACTAGAGAAGAACAAAGCAGTGCCCCATAAAATGGCAAGGCAAAGCCGGTGCCGGTGTCCATCGCCGGCGTAGGAGCGATTGGGCCACCTTGCGCTGCCACCGTCCATGCACAGAACATTGCCATTGCCAAGGCAATGAGGATGTGAATTGCAGAGGTGCCAAGATATGCCATTTCTGTGTATGGTTTTTGAGTTTAGAACGGAGAGGAGGAGAGAAGAGGAGAACTAGAGAGTGGATTGAAATTGCTCTTCGGCTTCTGTTGAGGACATAGGTGGAATTGGAATGGCTTATTATTTTTAGAGGCATGTTTGGTACAGTAAAAACCTTTAAATTGAATTCTTCGTATGCCTTTTGTGTCACGGCTTGTGGCATCCACAAAAGCAAAGGAACGGTTGGCCTGCTGTCGCATCGTGGGGTCCACAAACGGCTTTCCAAAGAGATACGTTCCAATGCAGCAAAGTGCACAAAGGAATATATCAAATTTGTGATGTATTGGCTGAACTCAGGTCTAGCCGTCCTTGTTATCCGATTTAAATTCTGCAGCCTCCCTTTGTCTCTCTCTCTCTCTCTTTCTCTCCATTCATTCAATATAAATAGATGTGCCTAGAGACAATTCTAGGCACAATTCAGAAAGATAGAAAAATCAGAGAGAAAGGAAGAACAGAGATGGAAAATATAAGAAAGAGCACTCTAGGTAAGTTGTAAATATTGTGTTGTATTATTATTTTATATTAGCAATAAAGTTTTTGGTGGTCCAGCAGACCAACTCTAAATATTTCAAAAGAATAAAATATGATAAATATTTGATACTTCCTGAAGAACTATTCACTATATATACTTTGTGTTAATTCATTTATTCTACCTTATTTTCTTTACTTTTATAACGCGAGACTTTAAGTACTTTGTGATTTTCTTTACATCTGATACTATTTTTTCTGTGTAATTTATCTTCCTTTTAAATTCTTTATTGTGCATTTAATTCGCGTGAATAGTATGAATAGTAATTCACTATTGAGATTAATAGTGTTTATGTTAAAACTTTGTTGCTTTATTTCTCTCAGATTTTGCATTATTTGCCTATGATAGTTAGAGATCTGGAATCCATATTTCAATACATTTCCATATACATGTGACTTGACTATTTTTTAATGTATGGATTGAAAGCTAGAATAGAGACAAAAATAGTAATATTATATATATATCGATGCATGTTACTATTCATAAATAGTGATGAATAGTATTTAAATAGTAAAATATAATATAAAATATAATGAATAATGCGTTGTTTTTCATTTAACTATTTATACATCATATTATCACTGTACCTGATTTAAGCTTATAGCATTGTAAAAATGTCAAATCTTACCAAATTAGAATTTGCCGCCCTTGATATTTCTGGCGATAATTATTTATCATGGATCCTTGATGCCGAGATCCATCTTGCTATAAAAGCACTTGAACAAACAATAGTGGAGGAAAATGACGCATCCCAACAAGATCGCGCGAAAGCTATGATTTTCCTTCGCCATCATCTTCATGAGGAACTGAAATCAGAATACCTCACGATAAAAGATCCATTGCTCTTGTAAAAAAATTTAAAGGAGAGATAAAAACAACAGAAGACTGTAATCCTCCCAAGAGCCAAATCTGAGTGGATGCACCTAAGGTTGCAAAATTATAAAATTGTCAGTGAGTATAACTCTGCATTATTTAAAATCAGCTCACGATTAAAATTATGTGGAGACAAGATTACTGATGAAGACAAGTTAAAAAAAATATTCTCTACATTCCATGCCTCGAATGTGCTCCTGCAGCAGCAATATCGAAAGCGTAGATTTAAAAAATATTCTGAATTAATATTCTGTGTTCTTGTGGCTGAGCAAAATAATGAGTTATTACTAAAAAATCATCAATCCCGGCCTATTGGTTCAGCTTCATTCCCTGAAGTAAATGCAAGCTCATTTAACAGACGTGGTCGCGAACGTGGTCGTGATAGTGGCAGGAATAATGGTTGCAATCGTGGACATTTCGCAATCGTGGACATTATCGTGAAGGTTATCATATGAGATTTAAAAATACCACAGCATACCACTAGCAGTGGAATAAATCTGAAAAAAGGAAAAGGTTACAGAATCAACCTCCTCCTAAGAAATCTGAAGATACTTGTTATAGGTGTGAGATGAGAGACCATTGGTTACGTACCTGTCGTACGTCCAAACATTTGAGAGAGTTTTACCAAGCCTCAATTAAAGATAAAGAAAAAAATACAGAAATACATTTTACAGATTTTGATGGTCAAGTTGATATTTCTCATCTTGATATTTCAGATTTCTTCGAAGATGCAAGTGGAAGAATAGACCATTTAATTGGTGATAGAGATGTCCACACTACCTAATATTATTGTCTCCTTGTTCTAGTATATGTAGTTTTTTTTTATCATCTTGTGTAATGTTTCCTTCATCTGCTTGTCTGTGCAATAAATTATCATGTTTTAATTAAGTATTTTTAATATGTTATATAGATACTTGGATCGTACCAACACGTTGAGTATATCTAAAATAAATTGTGAAGTCATATGTCTGGTAGACAGTGGAACAACACACATAATTCTTCGCGAAAAAAAATATTTCTCACACTTGACATTACTTGAAACTAATGTCAAGACAATCTCTGGCATAACAAAATTAATTGAAGGCTCCGGAAGAGTCAATATAATATTGCTAAGAGGGACAAAGCTATGCATTGATGATGCATTATATTCTACGAAATCTACAAGAAATCTGATTAGTTTTAAAGATATACGTCGTAATCGGTATCATATTGAGACGACGAATGTAGAAAATGTAGAACAGCTCTACATTATTGCTTATATTTCAGGAAAGAAATATATAACAGAAAAACTTGCTGCATTGTCTTCTAGATTATATTATACTTCTATAAAAGTAGAAGAATCACCTGTAGTGATGCACCAGAAGTGTCTTGACTCAAAGAATTTTATACTATGGCATGATCGTTTGGGTCATCCAGGGTCAACAATGATGCGTCGAATTATTGACAACTCACATGGACATCCATTAAAGAACCTGAAGATTCTGTTGTCAAATGATTATACATGTGCTGCCTGTTCACAAGGGAAATTAATTGTTAGACCATCTCCTTCCAAGGTAATTCTTGAGTCCCCATCATTCTTACAAAGAATTCACGAGGATATCTGTGGGCTAATACATCCTCCATGTGGACCATTTCGTTATTTCATGGTTTTAATAGATGTATCTACACGGTGGTCACATGTTTATTTACTTTCTACCCGTAATATTGCTTTTTTTATGCTGCTTACTCAAATTATTCGCTTACGGGCACAGTTTCCAGATTACCCAATCAAGTCAATACGACTAGATAATGTTGGAGAATTTACATCCCAAGCCTTTGATGATTATTGCATGTCAATAGCGATTGATGTTGAATACCCAATTGCCCACACACATACACAAAATGGTCTTGTTGAAACTTTTATAAAACGACTTTAGTTGATTGCTCGACCTTTACTTATGAAAACAAAATTACCTGCTTCTGCTTGGGGACATGCCATACTGCATGGTGCATCTTTGGTTAAAGTCCGACCAACTGCTTATCATCAGTACTCACTATTACAACTTGTTATTGGTCAGCAACCAAATATTTCTCACTCACGAGTTTTTGGTTGTGCTGTATATGTACCTATCTCACCCCCATAGCGTACTAAAATGGGTCCCCAACGTAGACTTAGAACTTATGTTGGTTTTGATTCTCTATCTATTATTAGATATTTGGAACTCTTAACAGGTGATGTCTTTAAGACACGTTTCGCGGATTGTCATTTTGATGAATCAGTCTTCCTACCATTAGGGGGAGAAATGACACAATTAGAAAAACAACGAGAGATCAATTGAAATATTGCAACAATGTCTCATTTTGATCCTCGAACGAGTCAATGTGAATCAGAAATTCACAGGAATTATTCATTTACAGACAATTACAAATCAATTGTTTGATGCGTTCACTGATACAAAGAATGTGACAAAATCACATATACCAGCTGCTAATACTCCAGCACGTATTGATGTCATTGTAGGACAATCTATTAGTACAGCAGTAAATGAATTTAAAACATACTTAAAGCATCAAAGGCCTGTCGGTGCAAAAGACACGGCTCCTAGAAAAAGGAAGACACAAGAAAAAATGCATAAGCAAGTTGGTGCTCCTAAAGAGAACACAATATCTAAACTTCCTGAAGAAGAGAATCCTAAAGAAGAATTTCCAGAAGAGACACCTCCTGAAGAGATATCTCCTGTAAGTGATATGGTACCTGAAAAAAATGAGATATCAATAAGTTATATAAATACAAGAGAAAGTTGGAAGAGAAATACGATGGTTGTCGATAACATATTTTCATTTAAAGTAGCTCTTGGTATTACCAGAAGTAATGAAGAGACTGAACCACAGATAGTCGACGAATGTCGACGTAGAATTGATTGGCCAAAATGGAAAGAAGCTATTGAGGCAGAATTACACTCATTAGCACAACGTAAAGTATTTGGACTAGTAGTCCATACACCTGAAGATGTGAAACCTGTTGGATATAAATGGGTATTCGTACGAAAACGAAATGAGAAAAATGAAATAGTACGATATAAAGCCCGACTCATAGCATAAGGTTTCTCGCAGAGACTTGGTATTGACTACGATGAGACTTATTCTGCTGTAATGGATGCCATTACGTTCAGATTCTTAATTAGTTTATCAGTCTCAGAAGAACTGGATATGCGTCTGATGGACGTCGTGACAGCCTACTTGTATTGTGAACTAGATAATGATATATATATATGAAAATTCCTGAAGGATTTAAAATGCCCGAAGCACATATTTCATCTAGAAGCTTATATTCTATTAAGCTTCAACGATCGCTGTATGGGTTAAAACAATCTGGACGCATGTGATACAATCGTCTTAGTGAATATCTACTGAAAAATGGATATGTGAATAATAAAATTTGTCTATACATTTTTTATTAAGAAATCAGAATATGAATTTGCTATTATTGCAGTCTATGTCGATGATCTGAATCTTGTTGGAACTTCTGAAGAACTGACAACATTTGCTCGTTATTTAAAAAAGGAGTTTGAAATTAAAGATCTTGCAAAAACCAAGTATTGTCTTGGATTACAGATTGAGCACTTATCCAATGGAATTCTTGTCCATCAATCAGTATATACTGAAAAGGTTTTAAAGCAGTTTTACATGGACAAAGCTCATCCATTAAGTTCTCCAATGGTTATCCGTTCACTACATGTACATAAAGATCTTTTCCGTTCTCAAGATGACGGTGAAGAACTTCTTGGTCCTGAAGTACCATATCTTAGTGCAATCGGTGCCCTTCTATATCTTGCCAATTGTACAAGACCTGATATAGCATTCTCTGTCAATTTATTGGCACGATACAATTCTGCACCAACACAAAGACATTGGAAAGGAGTTAAACATATAATGTGTTACTTACGAAGGACAACTGATATGAGATTATTTTATTTCAAGGAGTCACAACCTGAATTGATTGGCTAGGCAGACGCTGGCTACCTTTCTGATCCGCATAAAGCTAGGTCTCAAACTGGGTATGTGTTTACTTATGGTAACACTGCTATATCCTGGCGATCGGTGAAATAGACATTAACTGTAACTTCTTCAAATCATTCTGAGATAATTGCAATTCATGAAGCAAGCCGAGAGTACATCTGGCTAAGATCCATGATTCAATATATTCAAAAAAGTTGCGGATTATTTACAATCAAAGATACATCGACGATATGATATGAGGATAATGCAGCTTGAATTGCACAGATTAAGAGAGGCTACATTAAAAGTGACATAACAAAGCATATTTATCCAAAGTTTTTCCATACACATGAGCTCCAGAAAAGTAGTGATCTTGATGTTCAGCAAATACGGTCTAGTGATAATTTGGCCAACTTATTTATTAAGGCACTACTAACTGCAACATTTGAAAAGCTTGTGCATGGTATTGGTATGCGCCGTTTCACAAATCTTTCATGAAGTAAATAATGTTCTTATTCTTTAGGGGGAGTTAAGTACTGTACTCTTTTTCCTTCGCTACGGTTTTTTCCTACTGGGTTTTTCGTAGCAAGGTTTTAATAAGGCAGTTTTAATAAGTTTTAATGAGGCAGTTTTAACATACCCAAGAGGTCATCTAAGGGGGAGTGTGATGTATTGGCTGACCTGAGGTCTAGCTGCCCCTATTAGCCGACTTAAACTCCGCAGCCCTCCCCCCCCCCCCCTCTCTCTCTCTCTCTCTCTCTCTCTCTCCATTCATCTAGTATAAATAGATGTGCCTAGACACAATTCAAGGCACAATTCAAAAAGATAGAAAAATTAGAGAGAAAGGAAGAACAGAGAGGAAAAATATAAGAAAGAGCAGTCTAGGTAAGTTGTATATATTGTGTTGTATTGTTATTTTGTATTAGCAATAAAGTTTTAGGTGGTCCAACAGATTAACCCTAAATATTCCAGAATAATAAAATATGATAAATATTTGATAGTTCCTGAAAAATTATTCACTATATATACTTTGTGTTAATTCATTTATTCTATCATATATTCTTTATTTTTATAACAAAATTGAAATGATAATTTTCCCTACAGAATTGTTAAAGTAACAAATTGAAATGCATGGCGATAATACAAATACTTATAAAACTTTGGGTACTGAAGCAAATCTACGGAAGTCGTGAGGTCAACGAAAACCAGCTACCGGCTCAGCCGGTATACTACTTTGTCATCAATGGATTTTCCCATTTCCTCTCTCGAGGTCGCTCTGAAGCTTCAGATTGATGGGTTTCAAGCGCTTTGCTCAGGTTGCAAAGCCAGGGAAGATCCAGACAGAGTTCGCAACAGAATAGAAGCAGCCCGCTCTGAATCTGGTATTTCATATCTGGAGGCATTAGATCTCATTCTTCTTGTTTTTAATCCGAACTACTGTTTTCTTTAGATTGTGGAATTAGCTCCGAGAGAATGGTGAAATTAGAAGAAATAGTTAGGGTTGATTTGGGGTTGAACGAGGGTCTTGTTGGAGAAAGATGGATCCAATTGGTACCATACGATGGATCTTGTTTTTGGTTTTGGAAGAAATATAATAGGGAGATCATTGGAGTGGTGCTATCAGATGAATCTGCTGTTGTTAATGTTAATGTTTTCGGGATGGGAGGCCTTGGGAATAGTTCTCGTGTGAATATGGATGCTCTTAGTAAATACACATTGATAGATTTAAAGCTTTCGTTTTTGTCAATAGCTAAAATATATTTAATTTTACTAGACGATGTTTGGAAAGAAATTAAAGTTAATATATGATTCTATTAAATAGTTTTTCAAATGAAAAAAGTGAGTAGTATGATTTTAGCTATTCAAATTCTCTTCGTTACATTCGATAAGAAAAGCAAATCATGTGTTGAATTGTCGCTAGAATTCAAACACTCCTCCTTCGCCCACATTACTAAATCTTTTTAAAATTGATGATGCGTTGATGGTGCAAAAATCAGGCACCCTCCTCACAAAAAACATCCCTTCACCCACTTTACTAAATCTTTTTAGGGTTGTGGATGCGTTGCCAGCTCAAAAAACAGACATCTCTCTCACAAAAAAAACACCCCTTCATCCACCCTACTAAATCTTCTTAGGGTTGGATGCATTGCAGGCTCAGAAAACCATACACCCCTCTCACAAAGAACACCCTTTCACCCACCTTACTTCTTTGGGCCACTTTCATCGCTTGATTCTCTGTGAAAAGGAAAAGAATCTCCCTCATCGTTATTACACATTCTAGCTACTATTCAAGGATTTGATCTGCATTTGCCTTCAATGCTATTTCTTGCTGCAGAAACCATGCACTGACATGCTATCTTTTGGCAAATTTGGAGTAGGAGCAACCAACTGGCTAACGTTTTGTGTTGAGGTTGATCTCCTATTTTGCTGCAGATTTCGTGGTTTTGTGTTTGTATAGTTGAATATTTTGTGAGGATGTAACTTTGTGAAGGAGAAATTATTTTTCTTTTTCATTAACTGTAAATTTGGTTTGACCAGTAAATGGAGTGAAAATTATCATTGCTTAGTATTTGGCTGGTTCTATTGGTTCTGATGAAGTATTGTTTCTAATGCATGATATCATTAAAATTTAGCCAAATCTGTTTTTAGGAGTAATCTCATATTTTAAAATCTTCTTCAAAAATATACTCATATTTGACTATGAAATCCAAGAGCAAATCCCAAGATTTTGGCTTCAAAATTTTTGACATATTTCCATTTGCAAAGATCTTGAAACCAAGCGGTGGTCTGTTTAGCTTCAGCAAGATTGAGCCAACTCCGATACTGTTCCAAGAAGATTGGGACAATGAGTTGACCGGGCTATGCTAGTGAGTTTAGATGGCTCGTGTGTGCAATGACATTATACGAGTTCAAGAGAATAGTCAATTGAAGGTTTGGACACCTTATTGTAAAAAAAATAAAAATAAAAATAACATATAGATTCTATGTTTCTTATGGCACTTTCACAAGTAAGCCTTGAAAAAAAAAATTCTTGCTTGCCATTTGATAGTCCTTACCTTGCTATAAAAAAAAAAAAACAATAAATTTTCCTAGAGATTGTATGCTGTTAGCTTTTAGTGTTGCTTTAACTTTTCAAACACATACCTAATTTGTAAATGGCCCAATTTTAAAGTAGCCCAAAGTTAACATTTTTTGAGAACACAGGCCCCAAATTTGATGTCCTCTCCCCACGGCTTTTTTCACTTTTTATTATTTCATGTTGAACAAAAAAAAAATGGGTTTCTCCGAATTGACAAAATTCCATCTCTTTGGCCTGGGTATTTTGTTTTCCTCAGAATTTTTCAAAATAAATAAGCCAGAAAAAAAATTAGAAAAGAAACTCCTCATAATTTCCTCCCTTTCCTCCTACTTTCAAAGCCAAGCAGAACCTATGATATGTCTTCTTTTGGAGGTCGTGCTTTAATTGTCTAATTATTCTTGGCTCTATTCTATCGGCTAATGGCTATTTCTATTTCGTTTGGAAGGCATTGGTTAGTTCAATAGTTTTATGGCTTGTTTGGAAGGATTTAAGGTACTTTTTTAATTTTGGAACTATATAAAATGCGAAAATAGATTTAAAAATAGTATGATTTCAATTATTGCATAAATAAGTACCGTAAGACTGTTGAAGATTCAGATAATTGATAAAATTGTGTTTCTACGTATGAAAATTTAATTTCTTTGGAATTTTTAAATCTTAAACTCCATGTATACTTGAGTTTAAATTTTTATTAACCATAGACATAGTTATAATTTAATTGTTTTATTATTGAGTTAGTTAAGGATAAACATTCTAGTATGATTAAACAAAATTAAATAAAAAATTGATTTTTTTAATAAAGACGAAAAATAATCTATTTGATTTTGGTAACCATATTAGTTGTTTTTTAGCTTACTAATAAAACTATTGGCAAATATATACCATGTAGTTCAATGTTGTTCGTTCAGCAGTATTTCAGGTACTGATGTCATGAGTTCAAGTGCCAAGAAGCAAGTTTGATGTGGTGTTTGTTGTCTTTTACACAACTTTTTTTTTTATTTGATAAAAAATTGTTTAAAAAGGCAAGTTTTCTTATCTTTTATATTCTCTGTTTTTATTTGCTAACATTTGTTTGCTAGGCAAAAGTAGTACAACTAGCCAGACATTATGTTCTCAAAACTAGACATTTCTTTCAAACTTTGTTCCAAACCTGCCACCCACGTGCCACCCCGTTCTGGGTAGGCCTTTCCAACCACAAGCATTCCATGTTTTGATCTTTCTATATTGATCAACAAAATAGAACCAAAGGCTAGTTTTCTTTGATCATTTCTAAAGCTATATATATATTTTTACAGAGTGTTTAGATTTTTAATCAATTATTTCTCTGAACTCAATAGGGTTACTGTACATACAAATCATGTAAACGTCATGCACTGTATAAATGATAATTAGTCATAAGGAAGCATAAGAAGAGATTAAAATTAAAAACTCGTGCTTAACATAACTACTAGCCAATCACAAGATCAACTCTTATGATTCCTTTTTAAAGGTAATTAAGAACAAACATTATGTTCTCAAAATTTTTGAAGGTCTTTCACATTCTCATTCCATATTTTTCTTCTTCTTCTTTTTCTCAGAGAAGTTGTTTCCTTCTTTTGAACCCATGATACTCAGATTATCATGAAACAAACTTCTTGTTGCGCGTAAACTATATCCATATAAATATTACAAATATATGCGATATGAAATTATATCAAGATGCTTACAAATTATATCCATATAAACTATGAAGCAATGTCGTAAAAGATGAAGTGTACAAGTTTATTTATTGTAATCAACACAATACGTAATCTTCCTACTTACAAACATTATGAAAAAAAGAATACCCAATAGCATCATAAAGATCATCTCCATCCCCACAAAAGACACTCCTCATAAGAGAAAATGTGCCCATACCAAGCATCGATAATTCAGTGCAAGAAAAGAGCAACAAGAGAGACTACTAGGGAAGAACAAATCAGTGCCACATAAACCGGCAACGCGAAGCCAGCACCGGTGTCCATCACCGGCGTAGGAGCAATCGGGCCACCTTGTGCAGCCACGGCAGATACATAGAACAATGCCATTGCCAAGGCAATGAAGATGTGAATTGCAGAGGTGCCAAGATACGCCATTTCTTTGTATGGTTTTTGAGTTCAGGACAGAGAAGAGAAGAAAATAAAAGAATAGAATTAGAGAGTGGATTCAAATTGGTCTTTGGTTTGCGTTGCGGAAATAGGTGGAACGCCTTGAAATTTATAGAGGAGTGCTTGGTATATTAAAAACCTTCATTTTAAATTCTTCGTATGCCTTCTGTGTCACGGCTTGTGGGACCCACAAAAGCAAGGGACTGGTTGGCCAGCTGTCGCATCTTGGGGTCCCCAAACGACTCCCTAAAGAGATTCGTTCCTATGCAGCATAGTTGACAGGAGAATATATGAGCTGGCTATATATACGCCACGTCGGCAAATTTGTACCCGTAGACAAATAATTGGGTGAGTGTAGCTTTCTCCCGTTTCACTGTATATTCCCTATCCAGTGGAGGGTGTGATTACCAAATCAGCTAGCTGTTTTGGCGTGACGTAAGTGCAATCGTATCCGTCCGATGTAAAATAGGTGGGGATCACAGGACGTTACGTAGTCCACATCACATCAAATCAGTGATTTGAATTCACATAATCAAAATTTCTGGGCGGTGCAAATCGTGGCGATAATTATAATTGGGGGAAAGGTGTAGTGTTGCATCTTTCCATAATTATGTGGGAATTAGGTGCCAAAGTAGCTGTTAAGTTACCTCATACAACTTTTTATTTTCTATTTAAAAATTTTCTATTATTTTTCATTCTTAAAAAATTTTGGTCCGCCAAAAATATTTTTTGATCTTATAACAAAAATCTTTTATAATTGTAATTTCTTTCATTCAAAAAAAAAAAAAATTGTTGAATTCACGATTCTTTTGTCACAAATACAGAATATTTATGTAAAAATGACAGCTGATATAACAAAATTTTTTAAAAAAGAATAAAAAAAGAACTACTTTGAAATTTAGATACTTAATGTTTAACCCTTTGAAGCATGTTTCTAAACCTACGTGGTAATAGAAGATTCATCAATATTTTGAAATTTTCTCAATCATGTTGTCTCCGTTTTTATTCTATGAAGACCATACAGTACTCTCTAGTAATAATTAATTGTTCCATTCATTTGCGCATTTAGACATTTTAATAAATGATATGTGCAATTTCATACTTTATAGTTTATACTATATGTTAATTAGGAATTGAACAAGCAATAAAATTTCTTGAGCTTGTGAGATCCACAACCCTTCTTCTCAAACAAAGTATAAAAGCCAATGCCTATGAAGAATATATAGCCATGGAGGAAAAAAAAAAAAAAGAATGTACATTCCCTGATAAACCAATCGGGCGGTGTCAATTCAGAATCGAACTCAAACTCAATAAGCCTTGATTCAAATTTCTTGAAATTCAGTTCTATACAAGGATTTGGCAATTTTTTCTCCAACTTCTCTAAAGTTTTTCAACAATTAATCCTTAAAAAGAATAACAAAAGCAAGAGTCCTACCATTGTATGCAGAAAATAAGTTTTTTTTTTTCTATATATTCTTGTTACCCTCTATTACATGTCTTTCAAGTGTAGGGCTCCACCGGAGCAACGTAATCCGATTTTCTGATTCGCGACAAATCTCTTCTTCTGGTTGAGTTGCAAGATGTTATTAAGGATAAAAGCTCCAGTTCTTTTGTCATGTGAAATTATCACCTCAGCATTATTTTCACTGTTTTTATCATCTACCAAGAGGATAAAAACATGACCACCCCCATTCGGGCTCATCAATTCTTCTTGTTGGCTCTTTGTAAAATTTGGTAAAATATGCATTATAAACTCCTTTGTAGGGAGATTGATGAAGTTGTTACCCCTACTTACTTGGTCTGATGAAAGTTCTATCATAATCGGCCACTTATAAGGAACGATTTCTGCGCTTGTTACTGGCTCGCTCCTCCTAACCATGGTTTAAACAAAAGAATTAATGGGAAGAAAAATGAATTATGAAATGATCAATATATATACTCATCTATACATATATATATATATATATATATATACGCATAACGTTAAGACCCCTTGTAAGAGAAACATGAGTTAATTTTGGATTATAATTTTACGCATGTGTGCGTGACACTTAAACCGTGAATCTACTAATTTATATTTGGATATATAATCTGCTGATACATAAACCATGCGTAGGCGTGAAGTCCTCATTATTAGTGAAAATAAAGGCAATTAATGATGAGAGAATTACTGTGATTTAGTATTCTTTTTCTCGTTTACTGTATCTAATTTTTTGGGTGCATGGCTAGTTACTGAAATGGATAAGAAATCTTAAATTATAAAATTCTTCTTGTCATGTTCAATAAGGAATATATATAGAATTTCTCCTCAAAGTAGTGTTGGCTTTTAAAAAAGGTAAAATGTCAATAGATCAAATAAAGCTGGGTCTGTGTGAATACTTCAATAAGAGTCTTAACTGTTTATTCATAAGATTAATTGGAACCAATCCTCTTTTTTTCTTTCTTTTTCATTTTCATCTTTTTGTAATCAGGCAATTATATATCCCTCCAATATGTTTCATATCTACAAGCCAGATTTGATCAAATAATGTTTAAATTTTATTTTTTCTTCTTTTTTATTTTTATTTAAAACAGCCAAGGTTTTTAGTTGGTTAATTCATAATTGAGCATTTTCATACAAGAAGGCAATTCATGCAACCAAAAAGACCCCTGGAAATTGAAGGAGCTTGGAATCAGATTTAACTTTTGAATTGGTAGCAAATTTGGGGCTTTACGTCATTCATTTTCTATAAACACAATAAAGAAGATTAAATTGGAAAATAATAAACTTTAAAATCATACAATCAGCATCATGATTTACTAAACATGACAAAATTAAGTAATTATGGCTGATGTTAGAGTAATGGTTACCATCGACTGGCTGCTTCAAATCTTACCATTTGACCGGGGGGGAAGAAAAAAAAAACAAGAAAATTGAAGAAAACTTGAATATTTTACAAGTGCAGCATTTAAATTCCTGTTTTTGTGATTTATATGAAAGAGATGACTTAGGTTGAATTTATATGCAAGTCTATTCAGAAAACATAAAAAAAACTTTTCGGGATGTAAATAAATGGGTGAAATTTATATGTAAATTTAGGTCATGATTAAGTGAAGGATAAAGAATGTGAGAATTCTTCTTGAATCCTCCTAAGAATGCACAAATCAATTCCTTTCAAAACTAGGTATCATTTTTAAATCTACATAACAAATGATAGAGAGTGAAAAGATTGTGAAGTGCTTCAAATAGATCAAAAGTCTCTCTCTCAATTACATGCCTTGTAAAGGGTCCTCTACTCTTTCTTCATTGGTATAGCTTCTCACATTGTGTACCATGTGACTAATTGTGATTACAAGTAACTCATTATGCTTGAAAACCTGGAAAAAAAAATACATCATTACAACCAAGACAAGCCTTTAAACATCATTTTGAGAAGGTTAATTCAGGTTGTGTAACAAGATCCATGTTCACTACTTATTTACAACGTGACTTAATTTAAATATTCCTTGAATTTCAATTGGTCCATTTCCCAGTATTTACATTGAATTTAATATTAAATTGATAACTAGCTTGAATGGATTCATTTAGAATAGGGTACTTCATTCTCCTCATGTTAACATTTTCTGGTTGCCTTGACATGTCCAACTCCAAAGATTTAGACATTATTTTCAAGACGGTTGACACAAATGATTGTATTCAAAAAATTAAGATTGATTAATTTTCAAATAGTTGCTAGCATTAGGCACGCCTAATGCTAGTGGTTATCTAACTTCCATATTAATAGGGAAAGTAAATTGTAAATGGGTTGATAAAAATCAAATGATTGTCCACCCAAGTTGTCATCAGCCCAACGTGTCCTAGTTAATCTTCGGCATTAAGATAGGTTAGTTGGTTTGTCAATCTTGATATTAAGGGCATAAGACCCTTTATGTAATTGTTGTAATGTGCATATATTCGCGATGATCATTTGAATGACTGTCTTTTAAATTTTGCCACCTGTAAGGAGGGAGCGCAATTTACTTGCAACTACGAGGGTAGTCGAACTCTTTTTCTTTTTTTTTTTTTCTTTTTTTCTTTTGTATGAGTAAAAAAAGTCAGAAGGAGTAACCAGCGTAATAACTCTCCGTGAATGTGATCATAAGGGTTTTTATTTTTGGCGAAATATCTAGTTTGAGCCAAAACCACTAACCATAGAAGAGCAAGTCCGTTACCGCAATTTTAACAAAGTGCAAGCGACATTCAGCCGTTTTTCAACAGCATCTAGTTTATACAACTTCTAGTAGTTTGAATATGCAGCAGTTGAGAGACGAGCGAGATTCTAAACCTAACTATTGAAGTCAACTCAACTAGCACTACCTAGCTAACATACATAGCACTAGGTTTTTTCCCTAAAAAATTAACTCCCCATTTAATATCCTCTTCATTTATGTTTTTATTTTCGCTACTTTGGGATACAAAAAATAAAATGAGAACGTCAAAAACACTATTATTTTCATTTTTTTTTGCATAAAAATGCGTTTCAAAAACTCAAAAAACAACTATTTTTAGTTTCTAAAACTACGGTGTTCTCAAAAAAAATTTCCAACAAATTTTGATATCATTTTACAACACACCATCTAGGCAAAAATAGTTTTTGGACTCAATTTCTGAAAAATCAAATGAGACCGCAATCAAAGGTGGCCAAACTTCCACATGGGATTCCTTATGGCACTCCTAGTGGTAGGTTTGACCCTGTCAAAATGTTCACCAAAAATGGAGAACCGAATTACGTACCCAATTACTGGCCAACCCTAACACCATGCAAAACCATACACGTAAAACAATATTTGCCCATCTAGTTATGCAGATTTCACATATACCATTAAAATGCTTCAAACAAATAACTGATTTTAGTCTAAAATTAGCCCCAAGCTCTTCCTATAAAACCCTCTCCACCATCTCCATTTTCCTTCAGGTCTGCATCAAGAGAAATTGTATCTTTCTTCATCTCCAAGGCGGGTTTCGGTGATTATTCTCTCACTACTTTCCCATCATGGAAATGAAGAAGATCGCCTGTGCCGTCCTCATTTCTGCCGCCTCCTTGAGCTCGGTCTTTGCCGAGGTTTCAGCTCCGGCACCGGCACCGGCCCCAACTAGCGGAGCCTCCATGGCCTTGCCCGTTGTTGGTTCTTTGGTTGGAGCCTCGCTTCTGTCATTCGTCGCCATGTACTTGAATTAAGCGGTCAAAAAAACACACAATAAAAGGAGAAGGATATGGCCAGAAAGAGAAAAGAACAATGAGAATTGTGGGTAGTGGATTTATTTTATCTACCCTTTGGAGGTTAAATTTCGATGTTCAGATGTAGAATGTAACGAGTTCCATATTCTTCTCCTCTTTGTTTTTTCTTTCTATTTAAGTTTGTTTGGAAACTTTGTAACAAATTGCAATAAGAGAAACCTTTTTTCTGTAAGTAATTTCTTTTTTTTTTTTTTTTTGGGTTGGATGAAAACTAGTTTGATAGATTTCATCTATATATGTGTGTGTGTGTGTGTGTGTGTGTGTGTGTGTGAATGTGTGCCTTTGATTGGGAGAGAATGATTAGGCATTACACTACATCTTGCGTTTTGTTGAGCCCAATGGGATGTATATACAAACTCTCCAAGAAGTATTTGATGAGAAATGAAATAAAATAGCGAATTTTCATACAGAAATATCTGTATAAAGTGCTTAGGGAGCAATCTAATTCCCACAAGCATCATAAGGCGTAATTCTCAACTAAGTTTTGTTTCCAATCTTATTTTGTAGAGTTTGTACATCCTATTTATAGTTTATTTTTGTTTGGTATCTTATTGCTAGTTAACTTTCTTTTGAATTGTGAAAATCTCAATACAATAGCAAAATTTGCAAGACTTTAAACTTTTCTAGATCTTTTAACAACTAACGATGATTTTACATGATCTAGCTTGAAAGTACTTATTCAAATTTTTTTTCAATAGAAGAGCTTAATTGAGTTAAATCTTAGGAAACTAAAAGTGATAAAAAAATATGGGACTGAATTTATACATGTTGTGATGGATATCAATTAGATTTTTTCATTTCAAAGGGACAAACTATGTAATTATGTACTACCAATAAGCACAATGAGTTAACTAGCATAGTTTCAATTTGCCTAGAAGCTAGGATAATTTGTCTAATCTAATATTCCCTTACAAAATTTTAACCTTTATTGGTGAAAATTAGCTGCTGCAACATGCTCCAAGACCTTGCTGAACTCCTTGGGTGGGCTATTCACAGAAATTGGGGTTATTTGGAATCAGAAATCATGTGTTTTTTTTGTATGCTTTACTTTAGTTCAAGGTAGGGTTGAGTCAACCTCTTCTTTCTTCTGTGCCTCTTAACTCACTAGCTCATTTGGCATAGATATTTAAAATTTGAAGGCCGGGTGGCTCCTCATTGGTACTTATATTGCTACACTGATCTCTCTGAAAAAGTCTAACAACCACAACAGTTACAACACACGCAACGATCACACATAAACCACAACATGAATCCACCATTGAGGGGATGTCAAACGCAATATTGCAACAACTGAAGTAGTTGAATAGCCAACCAAACGCCACTGAGGCTTGTAACAATCAAACAACCATTCCTTTCCTTCAATCAAACAAGCTTGTAAAAGCAACACACTCTGTATCAAACAGGCTTTGCCAAGGCACCATTTTAACAATAAGATATGAAAGGAGATAAACCATCCTAAAATTGGTTGAACATTAGGTTCCTCCAGCAAATTTGTGTGCACTCATGAGGCTTTTGGTCAACCAAATTGCTGTTTCTCTGGATGAGACAGCTTCTTCCCCAAATGGTTTTAGCACACTAGCAAGCTCTTCAAGTTTGTCCTGCTTAAGTAATTGTGCACACAACTCAAGAAGCGATTCTAGAGCATCAGCTCGTTGCCGACTTGGAGTCTCCCCCTCGCTCTTGCTATCATCACCACCTACTGCATTTAGCTTACTCAGCAATGAAATGTTACTTGATGCCTGATTTATCACTTGCGCATCTTCTTTCTCTGTTTCCATTGAGTGACTGATATTCTCTGTTTTTATTACCACATCTTTGCATGGAAGTACCTCATTATTTTCAGATGAAATGTATTCGACAGGCATACCCATATGAGCACCTGGATTTTCCTTTTTGAGTAGACAGCATCTAACTTTTTCATCGGGCTCTTGTCTAGCAGTTTGCATAGCTGCTGATGAATTTTTCTCATCCATGGATCCCCCTTCATCATTGCAGCCCGCACTGGGCATTCTTGTCTGATTTCCTGGCACGCCACTCTCTAGCTGTGTTTCAGCTACCCCAGTAATTTGTTGATTGCAAAAGGTCTTGGGCTCCTCCTTGTTCTCTTCCTCAATATCAACCTCTTGAGATTGTTGGAAATATTCAGGAGTGTCCTGACTGGCCTTCTCCGGTTGTTCAACTTCAACTTCAGGCAGAGAATATGATATGCTACTCCTGCAATTCCGGTTGTCATTGCTTTCTGTTTCTGATAATGAGTTAGAGCTGTCATGCTTACCTCCATTGCAAGCAGTTAATTCATTACTCATGTCCACATCTCTTGAATCCTCGCTAGTACTAGAGATATTTGCGGAATAGCTGGTACGATCAACTCTTTTGGTTTCAAGATGATCTTCTGCCATGGTGATGAGTGCTGGCTTGGCATTGTCTGATAAACTTATCGGCTGCTTATCACCATTTTCCTCAAATGGCAGAATTGGTCCTGTCTCTTGTAGAACTCTTACCTCTGTTTCTCCATTGTCTTTGCCACCACTAAATCTCCTAGATGATAAGTTTCTAGGCGATTGATCTTTTGTGTCGTTTATGGACTTAACTGGAAGATAGACTGAGGATGGGTTACGGCAACGGAGGAGGTATGGTTGTAGATGGGGATGCCTTAAAAGTTCTGCAGCCTGAAATTTGAAGACATAAATGAAATTAGGATAAACCACTGTTTGAAAATTGAACATGTAAAGCGTTCTACATGAACTTACTGTTGGTCTGTGATCAGGACTCTTCCTCAGCATACTCTTAATAATTTGTTTTCTGCAATGTTTAAACGATTCAATCTCAAATCATAGATATAGGGTAGTCACAATCAGAATGAAGTTTCAAAGGTTGATGACCAAGAACAATATATCATGATCTATGCAGAAGAGTAAATTTTGAGAAAATGCTGAGATTTGTCAAGGGTTAGAAGAAAACACTTACAATGTGGATGAATAAACAATTGGGAGTGGAGAAATCAAGGATCTATTTATCTTGTTGATAATTCCAGCCATGTCCTGTCAATGTTATTAGTGTAGTTATATTGGTTTGAAATCTACCCAGATGTTCAAATTCTTCATTTGTGCCTATATCAATCATTAGATGACAAAACAGTTACAAATAGAGCTCAAGCATGAACTTACAGGAGCCCTGAATGCCGGTTGATGTGCAGCAATCTCAAACATACAACAACCTGGAATGATGGAAAGATGTTATTCAATGCGAGATCTTTCAGATGACAATTTGAAAACACATGCCATGCTTAGGGGCGGAAATGCCTTATCTTGGGAGGGTGCCATGCCAGCCCCAACTTTTGTTTAACCCTTATAGATATAGCGTATAATACATATTATCCTATAAAATATCTATTCTACTGGCACCCCCCACAATTTAAATGCTCCTTATGGTTTCTAACCCAAATAAATATTAAAATATTTGGGATGAATAATTATATGAATAGGTAAAATTTATGTTTTCAACATTTGGCACCCCAAAACAAAATCCTAGTTCCGCCCCTGGCCATGCTTGTGACTTTCTTACCAAGTGACCATATATCAGATTTGTAGCCATAAGGAATATCTGCAAGGAGCTCAGGGCACATGTAGTTGGGAGTTCCGACTACCTATTAAAGACATGGTACTGAAATTATTAAAGAACTGGATGTGAAAAACTTGACTTAGTAGAGCACTAAAAAGAAGAAAACTAAAATTAGCCATGTGATTTCAAGTTTTCAACATAAAGCTTCTAAATCCCCAAGTAAAATATAATGACTTCAAGTGGAAGAGTTAAACAATACCGATGAAGCAAGGTCTTCTGTATTGAGCAGTTTTGCAAGCCCAAAGTCACCTGTACAGTCAGAGTAAGATGAAAATTGCTTAGAAGAAAGTGGAAGCCAAACCTTATACAGAAAAATTATCCTTTCTCTAATTTTTGCCACCTTACCGAGCCGAATGTCACTGTCCTTGGTGAGGAAAATGTTGGAACACTGGAATTGAACCGAGTTTGGGTTAGAATTGACATTATCAACAAGCTACATTTTCACTACAAGAATAGTTTGTTTATATATACCTTCAGGTCCCTGTGAATGACACGATTGGAGTGCAGATAGTCCACAGCTAGTAACAGCTGAGTCAGCCATTTGCAGAGTTTCTGGAAGCAAAGCAGAGGAGAAATCCAGAATAGGTGCAAGTTAGCAAGTGATGCTACAAATATTACTCAATTATGTGAAATTACTTCTTATTACCTCCTCCGAGAAAATTGCTCCCCTGGCCTTCCATATAATCTCAGCCCTGATTATCAGAGAGCATTAGTATTTCGCTTAGTAATTTCTAAAGCATGTCAGTGATATATATATGCATATACTTCAGAACTTTAGTTGGATCATGTTTCTACTTTTCAAATGTTTGGTTGAAAGATCCAGGACAAAATATTTTCAGTTAAATGGAAAGGAACTAGTATCTCTGAATATGGTTAAAACAAAAAAGTTTTCTTCCCAAACACATTTAAATACATTTTTTAGTAAAAATATATTCGATGCAAAATTGGCTGTCTTTCATACCCTATTTGCGCATAATGTGAAAGAACATATTCCAACATGTGAATCGAAGTTATTGGTGGTCACTTACATATCACCACCTTCGCAGTAGGCAGTCACAATGCATACGTAGCACCCCTGCAAAATGTAACACATTAATTACAGACTCAGTTTCAGCAGCAATAATTTTGTGTCTAGTCTTATTGGTGATTTCTACAATTCAGTTTCATACAGATCTTCACATAGAGAACTACACATTTACCTTGTCCACCCAAGCATCTTTGTACTCCACAATGTAAGGATGGTTTATTTTAGCCATCAACTTCATCTGCAATAGATAATGAACATGATCAAGGAGTATAATTTTATTAAAAATCACGTTTCAACTTATCCTAAAGACCCATTTGGTTTCATCCAGAAAGCCCACCGTTGAGGTTTTCTTCTTTGTCGATGGCAAAGCTAAAGAAATATTTGAGTTTGTGGACTGTTTTTTTCTTATTGTATTATTTTACTTAAAAGATACATTTGATTTTGCATTAAAAAGAAAGTTATTTCATGTATATGATCCTCTGTGAAGGACATTTTAAGTGGGTCTAATGGAAAAAGAAGAATTATATAGGAGGAATAAATTTTTTAGAAAAATAATGTGGATGGAAATGGCAGTCTTACATGGGCTATAAATATGCATCAGCAACAGCATTTTAGTCACTCTGTCTTTTTGCTAGAGGGTGTCCAAGTCTTCAGCCGACTACTCTCTTGAGGACGTGCAGTGCCACCATTCACACGAACCATGTAAACTTCATGCATTGCATGAATGGTGGCCATCCACAAGTGGGCGTGAGGAGGATCGAACTTGAGACCGAACAAGCCGACCACTAGGCCACCCATTGTGGTTAATTACTTACCAAAACTTCATAACTTATAAATAGTCAATACCCGAATGGACTTAAGATTGATGAGTAGTGGGTTACCAGTAGACATTAATTTATCTACATAATTGAAGAAGTGGGCAAACTTAGTGCTCTGTTTCTTAATTGCAGATTTTCCAAGAAATTTTCATGATCAGATTTGAGCTTCTGGGGTTAAAAGATCAGCCAAGAAGTGGCATTGACGAGGTAAATTAACATAATACAAGATGGGGTATTTAGATTTTAGAAATGCACATGTAGAATGTGGAGAAAATCAATGGAAATCGAAGAAAATTAGGAAGACAAAAAATGAACTTATTAATGCAACATTTGTTTGATTGAAGGCGGAACACCGAAAACAATTCTTGATAGACTCACTATCAGAAAAGTTGAAATTCAATTCTCTTCACTAAAAATATAGTTTTCAATGAAATGGGATAGTTGAACAAACTGCTGGGACTGTTTTGGAAGTATTAAAATCACCTCTTGATGAGCTGTATGCTTGATCTTGTCTGTTTGCTTAGCCAAGCGAATCTTCTTTAACACATACCTACCAAGACAGAAGAAAAACAAACCCATTAGACCTCTACCTAACACAAGATACACTCAATTCCAAGCCAAACACAGGAAAAGAGGGAGATTAAAAATCTTGGTAGGTAGGTAAAAAAAATCATTCAGGAGATCAGAAGGGGCAAAAATAGGATAATTATTGCAATCCATTTCAAGTCATTTTCTTCAAATTATCCTTAAAAACAGTTCTAAAATTACATGGGCATTTCTAAAAACCATAGATGGAAGTGAGATGCATCTAACTTGATTCTATAGTATTTGCAGATACAGACAGAGAGAGAGAGAGAGAGAGAGAGAGAGAGGATGAAACTCACTTCTTTTTTTCAGTTTTATGGAGAACAAGAAAAGCTGCCCCAAAAGCTCCTCTGCTAATCTGCTCTATCACTTCATAATCTTCCATCTTCGAACCTGTACCACCATTCTGTGTCTCCATTGAAGACCTTCAAACCCAAAAAGATTTACAGAGGGGTGAAGTAGTATAGCTTCAGTGGAAGATCCAACACTCGGGAATTGAATTGGGATCAACTGAGATCAACCCAGTTCTGACTGAGAGAAGTTGGTGATTGTACAGAAAAACTCCTCCAAACAAGCATATACTTTGTTTGCACAGCCCCAATTAGCAATCAAATGATCCTGGGGATTGTTGTCGTACTAGCTTTTGAGGGGTCTGGTGGGTAGAGGGACCTGACTTGAGTAAAGCTAACATTCCACAATTATGACACCCAGCTATAATGGGTATTTACGAGAGAGAGAGAGAGAGAGAGAGAGAGAGAGAGAGACCACCACCGTAGAGTACTTAATTGAAAAGTTGATTATCTCCACATATGTAGAATTTTGGATAAGCATAGTCAAGTAAAGCAGCACAGAGCAAGTACAGTAATGGAAAAGTTAATTATTTACCAAATATTAAAACAGGAGAGAGAGAGAGAGAGAGAGAGAGGGAGAGAGAGAGGTGTGGAAGGCGACCCCTTGCTTGTATTTTGAGATTCAAGGGGGTGGCCATCCACACCAAGGAATTTTCTCAACAGGTAGGTATGATGTCACATCATATACCTGAAAGTTTTTAATTTATACTAACAAATGCATAGTCATACCATATTTTTTTGCTTTGATAGATTTGATTTTCAAGATCTTGTTATCTATAATACTAGGTGTAAACATGATCTTGAAAATGCTGAACTTTTTGTGCAAATCTGACCTATGAACAATGGATGCCAATCAGCGCCGTAGGACTTTTCTGTCTATTTCTTGTAGTTAGTAAGAAAAAAAAAACCTAGATTTTTTTTATTTTTTATTTTGTTTATAACTTAAAAAAGTAAAAAAGTAAAAAAAATTTAAATTTTTTTACTTATAAGTTAAAAAAATTAAATTAAAAAAATTAAAAAAAAAACTGTATCCAATGAGCTCTTAGTTAGAGCCAATCAAATTCACAAAATTCTATCATGTTCTGGATATTTTTTTTAAGTCAACGCTAATTCTATTTGTCCCTACTTTACTTTTTTTTTTTCACCCATTAGATCCTAGATTGGAAAAATAATATCAGTTGAATTTATTTCAAAATTATTATGGTATGAGCTTCAAGGATTCAAAATACGAAAATAATTTCTGAATACGTGAAATAAATATACTGAATTTCTTATGCAATGAGCTATCTATAGTGAATTCCTCTCGAGGGTGTTCAAATTTTTGCAATAATCGGGTTCTTAAGTTTTTATCCAAAGGTATAGTCACTGTTGTATGCTTAGAAAAGTCTGAGGTGACCGACGCTTGGGTGGCGCCAAAAGGAGTCAAAGTTTCCCGTACAAAATACTCAATGGACGATCCTTTTCTAAATTTTCTTTTCTTCTGCATCAAATCAAGTGGTAAAATGTCACCATGGAAACCAAACCAATTTTTTCTTCTTCTTCTCTTTTTCTTTCTTTCTTTCTTTTTTTTTTTTTTTTTGTCTTTCTAGAATGACAAATCAATATCATGAGATATCTCAAAATGCGAAAATATCTTTCTTTGGACAAATTTTCAGCACGAATAAGCAGCATTCTTCTTTCGCAACATGCAAGAAGAGAATCCAGTTTTCTAGAGCAGATACTATTAGAATGTCGATCACACCCAAATAACCAATTCGACCATGGCACGTTATTTTTTCCTCTTTCTTTAGTAAAATGGATTTGGAGCTCTGCAACACAATCTAATTATAGATATGTATAGATAGGAATCTTGGAGGCTACCAACTCAATTGATAGAAAGGGAGCAAACAATCCTTCAACCCAAGTCACACCCACTTTGCCGACCAAAAAGATGGAACTAGGAAAGGGTGACCAAATGGTCCACACGCCTCTACTTTCCATAAGACCTACCCATGCTAGTTTGTTCTGGCTCTGTATAAACCAAATAGGACAAACTTGTCACAGCCACGGACCACATTATTGATGTAGGAACTTTGTTCTTTGTTTGGCATGACAAATGGGAAAAAGAAAAAAGAAATTGCACTTTTCAGCCTTTCTCTTTTTATTGAGTTGAAATGAATTTTATGTCTTGTCCAAACATAATAGGAAGAAAAACAGGTGTTAGTCTTGAAGGGTGTCATAGTAAAGGGTTAAAACACGAAAACAAGTGTTGCAAGAGCTTCAAGTAGAAGAAGTGAACTCCTCTGAAAGACCAAGGGAATTCAACTCAACGGAAGCTCTCATCTCTACTGGTAGACTGGCGAACAGTGACAGCTACACATTGTTTTTAATGAATGGGAAGAAAATTTATGTCTGTCAAATCTATGCAGTGCAGTGAAACAAAGAAAATTTTTTAGGATACTCTCACAATGCAGTGGTCCTTCCCCGCTAGGGGTCCCGGTGCACCATGTCAACTCTCCACTCACAACGCCGTGGGTCTTCCCTTTCTAAGTGAGTCAAGAATACATCTATTGAACCCACCTAACAAGGACTGAGAGGATGGATGATGTACTTTGAGAGAACAAAATAATTTCTCAAAACAAAGAGAGAAATCAAAACAGAGAAATCGATAGTTCCCTTGGTTTAACAACGTGTTTCCACTTTGTTTAGAAATTAGGATTACTTGCAATCCTAATTCTAGTACTTCAAAAATAACCAATATGTTGGTACTGAACCGCTCTGCACATGGACCTTTCTAGAATAAGAGATTACAAAATATGAGCCATCTATTATCTTCAGCAAGACCCCTAAAAAGAAAAAGACAAATTGGATTTGTACATAGTTTTTTTTATTCTTTTGATAAAGAGCAAATATACACACAACAAAACACAACAAAGCGCACAACAGATAGACCGAAGATAACATACCACAAACCCCAACCAGCTATTGAAAAGGAGGGGAAGAGACCATCCCAATAAATTGAGGACACTGTTTTTCAACTTCACCTTGCTATTAACTTGAAGCAAATCAAGCATGGCTAAAGCAATGACCAACTCTTATCCCCTCCTTGACTCTATGTACTCACAAGTTCTATGAATCTATCTCTTCTCAATTTATACATCTTGTCTTCCCACCTGTCCATCTCACAAATGACATGGGTTGCTCCCAAATTACAGGACAAGCAGCTCAGATTGCTCAATGTTCTATAGATAACAAGACACAAATCAAATAGATGACTTGAAGCATTGTGGTTCAATACACAGACCAAAACATGGAACATAATTTTCAGAGTTGTTCAATTTTTACAGGAAAAATAAGACAGATCAGAATGCTTTTAAGATGTCTAGTTACTTCTGCCTGGATTTTTTTGGCACCTTCCTACTTTCGAGCTTCTTTTTTGCAGCTTCAAATTCTTCTTCAGTGGGTTCGGAAGATGCCTCACCACTGCCATATTTTGTGACCATAGATGAGAAGAAGGAATCGAATTGCTCTCTCCTCTCATTTCGACGCTGAGAAATAATTGCATATAAATCTTCAGGCTCTTTCTTCAACCTGTGAAGGATTTTGTAGTAGAGTAAGGTTGTAATTTATCGTTCAGTCCAGCAGGGAAGAGGAAAATATTTCTGAAGGAGCACATCAGCACACAAAACAGATGACTTACTTCTCTCTGCGCCTTAAAGGACTAGTAGGAGGTTTTGTTTCAGATACTTGTTTGGCCCATTTCTGAAATGCTTTGGTTGACTTCAGATCTCCTACATGAGAGAGAGAGAGAGAGAGAGAGAGAGAGAGAGAGAGAGAGAGAGAGAGATGTTAGTGCACAAATAAACATTGGAGTACTAAGAAAATACATTAACACCATCAACTGTTAGATGTAATCAGCATACATCTTATCTGCACCTCATGATATATCAACTAATTGATAATTGAAACTCTCAAGCAAAAGAGGCCAATCACTGGATAGGCCTAAGTTGGGCGATTATCAATAAAAGGGTAGATTTGTGTACTGTCAGATATTTGAAAACAGTTTTTTTTTTCAAGTAACAAGGTGATCTGAGATGGCACAGAAAAATCCATTTCTTCAAATTTTCACAATGTGGAGCTCAAATAGGGACCAATCAATTGGGCTTTGATCTTCCACTTTCAAGTCCAAGGCTTCATGATTTTTTTTCCTTTTCATATTTATAGATCCATCTGGGCAAAGCTACTAGAAACCCTCACCTGCAGCTATTGCATCATCAAGAATGTCCTTGAATCGATGTGAATCCAGCTTAGGATCCGAGCAGAGCAACGAACAAAAGAGCCTGTGAAGGAAAGCACTTTAGAAAGCAATACAGCAGCCTATCAGAGGGAATCACATCACTCATATACAGATGTACCTGTTCATATTACCCTTGTACTGCTTGTACAGGTCAATTAAATCATTTTTCTCTGAATCAGATCCTCTGTAGTTTGCTTCAAACTCTTCAATATCAGCCTCAGTGACCTGCAAACAATGCATATGTTATCTTATCCAGGTACGGAATGACAACCAATTTTATAACATGCAATCTGAAAAATAACATGAGCAAAGAAAACAAAGCAACCTTTTTGTACATAGTTCGGAAAAACTCCTTCAAATTGTTAACAACCTCTCCTGCAAGGTCCTGCCATTCAGAAAAGCAACAAATGAGATGCCTGCTTCTTGATCAATAAAAAAGCACTTTGAAATTCCCATTGTGAAAGAAAATCATCCCATAGTATTTTGCAGAGCACTCAAAATGAGTACATTTTGTCCCTCAGCATTTAGAATGAGACTTTCCCATACTCTGGAGATCTATGAAGGTTTTCAAGGATTGTTATCATAACTATTTCTTTCTAATTGCTGGTATGACTCAAATTTCTCCAATACAATTTCATCATTTAATGTCTATATTAAGAGTGGATTGGTGCCACCAAATGCGATAAGAATCAAATATATTAGTGCCAAAGTGTCCAAACATAACCAAACATAATTATTTTCACAAAGAACGGCATAGAGAAGGATATGATAATTACTCACAGCATCATCAACACAACCAGTCTGATCATAGAGTGCCCTTTTCTCCTCATCACCAAGAATTGATATCACCTTCTGCAATTGCTGGAACTTCTCTTTTGCCTCCTATATATTTAACAATGAACGTTAGAAATACTTCTATATAATATATTGGGAAATTTTTCATAAGAGAATGGAATTCCGTGCCATGGAATATCAATTTCACCTCATCACCAGGATTCTTATCAGGATGTAATCGTAATGCCAACTTATAATATGCTTTCTTCACTTCTTGTTGTGATGCCGTCTTCTCCACGCCAAGAACCTGCAAGGTACAGTGTACTTTTGAATATTTACTTGCTCCAATTTCAAATTGGACAATCCAAGACAGAGCCCAATAAAAACAAAAGAAAACAGGAATGAACACCATACAGAAAATAATACATGTTTGGATTAATCAACAACGAAACTTGGCAGAGCACTCAAAATAAGATTCAATGTGACAAATTCATCAAATAAGCTGTTAACTCAGCTATTAATACTGATAACACTAATGAATTAGTATCGCCTTCTCATGGATCCTCCAGCTGAACGCTAAAAAAGGAATTAACTGATTATCATAAAGATGGCTACAGAGAAAGGCCTACATTGTAGAATTATGTCAAATAGCTCCCTGTGAATTAAATTGGTAACTAGCATCAACAATTAAAGTATTACGATAAAATAAAGTAAAATATGATAAGGCAATCAGGCAAAAAAAATGTTGATACTATTCTAACAACAGGATTAAACTCATCTCCCATCCGTAATAAATTCAAAGGATATAGTATGAAGGTGGAGGATTTCAGAAGATCCTTTGATTTATTTAGTAATTATATTGCTCAAACCAAATGTGAAACAATCCAAAACTCATAGACTAAGATTGGCATAAATCTAACCATTAAGAGGCTCTTGATTTCTTTACCCTTAAAGCTTTTTGAATAGGTCTGGACCAAGCTTACTCAAGCTTCTGTTCTTTGTTCTTAAAGAGAAAGGACACTAAGTACTAAGAAAGCAGGAAGCAATTAACAAAGAGAGAGTACTAAGAACGGGGGAAGCAATTAACAAAGAGATAATGGAGGACATAATTTCGGTTGATGTTTAAACTATAACATTAGAGAATACTAAGGTATTTCAAGAGCCCTGCTCCCATTGAATGAAAAAATCCTCAATAATCTTCTATCCCCAACCTTTGAACATCCAAGATGCTGAAAACCAACAAAAAGAGAAATGGCCAACTATCCTGTCATTTGTCTGACTGTTTTTTTTTTTTTTTTTTCACTTTTGAAGAAAACCTAAATCTTTTTTTTTTTCTTTCCATGGGAACGTACACATTTGATTACTAGATTGGAGAGGTGCTGCAACAGTTTATTAACCATCTACATTTAAACCAAAATCTTTCTCTCACAACCAAGTTTGAGGATTCAGAAAGTCCATGTCATAAAATTCCCGAAAGTCAAGTTTTGATTGCCGGCACCACTGGCCTTGTAGGCCATGGTACCCAGTTGGTCTCTCAACTCAACCTTAATGTAGCTCAAATCCCCTCATCTTACCAAACAAAAGGGGAGATAAAATAAGAAAACGTAAGTTTAATCACACCACAAGAATTATTTGATTCTCTAATTTCCAGAGTACATGTAGAACTACCCTTGTTCTTATTTAAGGCCCATAGAGTGAAATCTAGTTGAGGACTTTGAAGAGAATCATATAAAAATTAGTAGCAAAATTTATGATTTAAAGTATCTTCTACATACAATTCTTGGATCATATTTAAAGATTAAAGCAATAAATAACTCAATCACTTTGTTTCATATAGAAAAAAACAAACAATCCTTGAATATCTGGAATTCTAGAATGGTTGAAGTGAACATAACTTTCATATCATTCAATGAGCATCTTGTATTTCACAAAAATTAGGGGCAATACAATCCTCAAGGTAAGGGCCATCCTATTAAGATACGTTTCAAGTGCGGATGATTATAATAAGAGAATACCAGCATATAACAGATCTTTCAAAAAAATTGGTTATGTTCAATAAATCTATTCAAATGATTCAATCACACAATCTTAATAACCTTGATAGATGGCTAAAGTGGAATTATATAGAACTAGGGCTATGCCATGGATGGTTTTAGTCATGACACTTTAAATCCCTACCAATCCAACAGTGGTAAAACCAAC
Organism: Euryodendron excelsum; assembly: GCA_033060915.1. NCBI lineage: Eukaryota > Viridiplantae > Streptophyta > Magnoliopsida > Ericales > Pentaphylacaceae > Euryodendron > Euryodendron excelsum. The sequence goes on along the minus strand of CM065392.1, from coordinate 4,171,807 downwards.
CATCTTGGCTTAACATATAGGGCACTACTGCTATCCTTTGTTCTGGATCTCTCACAACCAGAAGCATCGAGACTAGAGAAATAAGTAACTAACCATTATTTGATGCAAGTTAAATCTCCATTAATATTATTTCACTACAAATGCAAATAATTTGTGCTTCTTTCTTCCATTGGCAACTAAAAATCTCAATATTATTGATGCAATCTAGTTTCCATAAAATATAGTTAGTCTTGACTCTCGTAGCAAGATTGATTTTTCGACAAGTTCTTAGACGAAAATTTTGTAGATCGCCTTTCAAATTTCACCTTACTCTATGATCATGTGACCCATTATAAGTTTAATTTTTTAAGCTCAAAGCTTACCTTAGTCATCTGGCCCCATCACTTGAAAATTCCCTATCTTCAATTTATGATCTTGTGAACCATTTTTAAGTTCTATTATATGAAGCTCACAATATTAAAATGTAACTAAAAAAGAAAGAATAACAATGAAGAAGACAGAGGAATAGAAAGAGAAAGAGAAGAGGAAGAACAAAAAAAGAAAAAGAGGTCTAAGGAGTTAAATAGGTCACAAGGAACGATTGAATTATTCTACCAACCAGTATGTGCTGGCATATAGTAGAGATGGAAAACAAGGACACTTGAATTTAAATCCTAAGACTCGTACAAGCTTCTAAATGTTGTTGTGCGGATAGGTGGGTGTCTTGGGGAGGGGCAGGGGTGTGAGCATGTAGAATAAGCTGTTTCTTGAGCTTTAACGGAGCTCTAACTCATCCACTAAAAAGAATAAAATAAAGAGTGGAACAAATGAAAATTCTAAATTTCAAAGAAACACAAAAATCTAAAACCCATACTATTCCTAGAGTATATAAAAAGGCACCATCCATAAGCACTGTGGCAAAATTACCAGGCAATGCTCGCAGCCAATTCCATTGTAATTGAGTTATATATGGCTGTGCATATTAGGTAAGATATTTCGGGCAAAGTATTTTAAATGTTGCTTAAACCATCATCATGCATCTTATGTCTGATATCATTCAAGACATTCAATAAAACGGATATTTTATCAACAAGGATACTAGGCCGGATTGCTTTTATGAGGAGATAGCAGTGGTATTTGCTTTCAAGTGACCCAATTTCTTTATACAAAACAAGAAATGCAGAGCATGGTTAACATGGCTGCATGTGTGGGCATGGTTTTCAAACAAATCGAGCTGTCCTCTAGCTTTCGATCACGGATAAATCATATGTTTGGGTCTATTGTAACATCTGAAGTGGTCTCATTTTCTTAGATGGCATTAGAAAGAAGGCACCTCTTGCTTGCCCTCACTAATAAATAAATAAATAAAGCAATTCCTCCCCTTCTGTTACCAACTTTTATGCAGATGTTTGATATAACTCAATACAAGACAAGCACAGGAAAGGATATTCAATCAACGCTGGGCTATCGTGCTATCTAAGTGGCTTCCCCACAATATCTCAAGTAGTCTCATTTTTTCATATGACAATTAGAACGAAGGCACCTCTTATCTTACTGGGTCGTTAACAATCTTGTTTAGTATTTTTTTTAAACAAGGAAGACAGCAGGGCCTTTCTTTAGTTCTATAGTAATGGAATCAGGAATAATATTTCTTCTTAAGTAAGCAATTTATGTTTTCTTCAGGCAATTCCAAGGTGCCAATCGTTGCTTGTGTCAGCACATATTACATATTTACAGGGGTGTATAATCCAAGTGTATGATACGAGCAATCCCAACCTTCTAACAGGATGATAAACTGTTTATCATCTATTGAGGCAACGTAAGGTGGCTTAACAGCTTTGGAATCTCCACAATCAGGGGCTTACTCAGTCTAAAGGGTTGTTATACTTTGGAAAGGTGGACATGAAAGAGGTTCTGCCAAGCAACCAGAAAAAGAAAAAAAAAATGGAGAGTAACGCGACTTTGTGCCGAAGGAGCATAATTGGATCACCTTCAAAGGAAAGACCTCTTGCAAGTATATATAAAATGTTACAATTTAATCCTTGTTTATTCAGTTATATTAATCAGCTGACTTCTACAAACTTCTTTGCTTGACTTATTGGTGAAAGATACCTTGATTGAGGTGCTTGCTTCTTTCTTAATGTGGTCCCAGCCTTAGTATATGACCATATATAGATCTAAGTAAGGACATTGTGACCTTATGCCTCTTAAAACCCGTAAAACAGGATTAAAGCCAAGTACGGAACAAACTTACATATGCAGAACTCTTTGTTTAAGATACCATTTACCCAGAAAGAACCTAACTTGCACTGATATAATCAACAACAAATGAAACCCAATTCCAAGTTGGTAAAAGAAACCAAACATGAAAGCATCGACGCTAATCTGAAACGTATTTAACTCAAAAATTTCACGCAACACCTATCGAAGTAAAGGATTCTGACATCCGAAGTCAGACTGTAAACCTAATTTAACAGATTAGGGCAAACATAAGTCATGAAACAACTTGAGCATTGTAGATCATAATTAAACGTGTAAAACATCTACAGAAACTCAAACAATTGTCAGACAAATACCTCGTATAAGCCCTTCTCAGTTGAAGAAGATGGGTTGAGATCGTCCTGATGTTCTTGCTCTTCCTTCTCTTCCGAAACCCTAGCTTTCTTTCCCTTCCCCATCGCACCAGAGACGTGAATACAAATAGATTCAGAGTCCTATATATGTATGTGTATGGACTATGGAGAGAGATGAAGAGGGGACTGTACCTGTATCAGTATTTATGAAATTTGGTGAATTTATTGGATGTGTTCCCGCCATATCGTTCCTAAATCCCACATGTTTCCCGCCACCCGATGATCACAGTCGAGTCCGACGATCGTGAAGGGTGATGATCTTGCCACGTCAAACTGGGCCCACCGGTTGCTAGCGAAATGATTATGTGGCCTCGAGAGTATTCAAGGTTCATGGTATTGTTGGATGGAAGTTACTAGCAAGCCTGGCATCAAGCGCGCTTGATGATTTGGTGTTGCCCGCTTGATGCACGCTACATCACCCGTAGTCCATCACAGTTAGTGTGGCGAGTATCAAGCACGTCTGATGCTAATGGTCCTCTCGTTGGATTGTAACTTTTTTTTTTTCTTAAGGATAGATAAGAATCATGGGATTGTTGGGTTGTAACTTCAAATGTTACAAGTTGAAAACATACTTATCAAGACCGTATAGGTAAGAATGAATCCGTCAAGTTATCGGTTAAACCGGTTATATAATAAATAAATAATAAAAATATTTTTAAATAAAATAATAGTTAAAAAATTATCAATGTGTTAAATGATACTTTCTTTCATACAATAACTCAACATAAGTATAAAAAAATAAAATCATCCAAGTGGGTTTATTTTTCTCTCCAATTTAATATTTTTTAATGTAATGCTCACCAGTATTTTTAATTTTAAAAAGAATGGTGTAAAACTTGACAATAATGTTTATTATTAACAAAATAATGTTCACTATGTTTTGCCTAATCTTTTTTTTTTTTTTTTTTTTTTTTGTTATCTTTTCACCCTAAACTCTCCTCTTTCTCATCTTTATTTTTCCTATTTTTAGTTTTATTTTATAGTTTATACATTTTAATTATTATTTTTATAATACATATATCTATATATCCAATTATTTGAAAAGCATTTATACATACAGATTTAAAATGATAAAACAATACAACGTAAGAAAGCGAGTATTGTGCATTATTTACCTTGTCTCTTGTTTTTATCCCCTCTTTATTCTGTTTTTTTTTTTTAATTTAAAGTCTTTACTTTTTAATGCTATTTTTCTTCCTGAGATCATAAAAGACATATTTCTAAAAAATATAAATGGTTTTAAATCATGCACAATTTATGTTATTTTGACTTCTTTTTTTTTTTAAATTATCCGATTCTTTAAATACCAACCGGATTAGTAGTTTTTTAAAATATCAGTTTGTTCAATCTGATTCACATGCATCTCACGTAAACTAATTAAACTGGACCAATTCAAGGGTCCGGCTGAACCTGCTGGTCTCGTCATTATGGATCAAAAGACGAAAACGAGTTCAACATGCATGAGTACGAAAAAAATCTTGTACTACTGGACCTCTTTCCGTCGAGTAGTAATTATTGTGCCGACCTAGTTACTTGAAAACACGTAGCTGTATTTGGTATTTAAATTTATTAAGGAAAAATCAAATGAAAATAAAAAAATAAGAGAATATAAAACTAAATAAAAGAGTATTTTTGTTTTATTTTTTTTTTGTAATTTATCTTTTATTACCAAATTTTTTATCCAAATACAATCTTACAGTCTGTTTGAAACTTGGGAGAGGAGAGGAAAGGAATTTTTTTAAATTTTTTCTGTTTTTAACATTCCTTTGTTTGATTCTCCCTAAAAGACAAAGGAAAAGAAAAATATTAAATCACTCTCTTTCTTTCTTTTTCTTTTTTTTACTTTCTTTTAGTTTTTCTTTTTTATAAAACCAAACATAAAAGAGAAAACACTTTGTCTTCATTTTTTCTTTCCTTCCTTTCATTTCTTCCCCAAAGTTCCAAATAGGCTCTTAAACAACAGTCTTTTTGCATGGGTACGTAGTAATATTGTGCCTACCTGACCTGCTCTAAACACTACAATAGTAAGAGTCTCATGTATTAAATTGTCTAGTATAACTTGCCTAATTCCAATTGGTAGCTAAATTATTAGTATTATTATTATTGTAGTAGCCTTTTTCAATAATTAAATTTCTTATCAAATAAAATAAAATGAAATAAATAGCAGAAGTAGTGTTGCAATTGCATGTTAGTTTATAGGAATTTCTCATATTTTGTGACTGAATATTGCCAAAATTGGCAATCTCATAATTCTATTCACAACTCTTCCTATTGGGACACAGAATGTAGCACTCTAAAAACATCTTGTGCTCCTAGTACTAATGATTGGGACTTCTCAAATGAATCAAATAAACCCACTTGTGCATCCTAGGGAAAATCTATGTGGTCCTAATACTAATGGCAAGGTGGTTACAAAATTAAATTTTCGCAAGCTTGCCTTTTGAAGACGTGCTTGTTAGAATCAACTTATTTAATTAGTTTTTTCTTAATTAAAATTAATTTATATTTTTACGGGTTTGTAATTTTGTTTTAATTTTATTTCATTGAAAAGTGAATGAAAAGTTCGTATAAAAATCATAAACCACTGAAATTACAAATAAGAGGTAATTTCACCTTTTATCCTTTGTGGTTATAGTAAAAATTAGATAACCTCCTGTAATTTAAAAGTGAACACATAACTCTCCTGTGATTTGAACTTAATTGCAAAATAGATGGACAACATTAGAATTAACGGCAATTCTATTACAGGAATATTTTTGTCAATTTTATCTCTTCAAAATAAAATATAAAAAAGAAATTTTATAGTTTTATGTCAAAATAAAAATTGTCCTTTGTAGAGGTATTTTTATTATTTTATTAAATTTATCATAATTTTATTAATTTTACAGATAAGTCCAAACAATATAAAATTTATGTGTTTATTTTTAAACTGTATGAAGGATCTAATTTTAGCTCATACTACAAAGGCATATTTATCCTTAAAATTAAACTTTTTATGCAGACAATCTTGTACTTTCACTATTTTATTGAAAATCGCTTTTGGCAAATTATTTTTTACTTTTCGGCTTGGAATTTTTGTGGGTCAAGTTTTGGAATTGATTAACGATTAATAAAAAAAAAATCAAAGAGATGATGAGCTGATGGTGAATAGTGAGTTTGAAAGCCCAAGTTCAACCAAGTCTGAGCCTAACCTTTGATACTGCAACATTACCAATAAAAAAAAGTTATAAATGGTTGAGTTTATCACTTTATAACGCTTAAATTTAGTTTGAAAATTAAATAAATTAAAAAAAATAAAAAAATTTAATTTATTTAATTTATGAGTTAATAATTCTAATCAATAATAAGTCGAACTCGAGTGATTTAATTTTTTAATTTATAAAATTTGTTAAAGGCGAGTCCAAATTAAGTTAAAAAAATTAACAATTTTAAAATTTATTTAAGTTGGCTTGGCCGAGCTCAAGTTGGCAGCGAAAAGTGATAATAGTAAATCGCCACGTAATTTCAAGTATTTAAAATTTTAAACCAGTAAAGGGCAAAACTGTAAATAAACGAGTTTGGTAAGGGCAGGTAAATAGGCTTCACCGACTAGGTGCAAAGCGTTCGTTGGCAGAGAAAAAGTGTAGTATTAAATAGGATGAAAAGCGATCATAATTCAACCCCCAATCCAAACCCCCCTCCCTCCCTCTCTCTCTCTCTCTGTATCGACGCCTATATACGTCTCTCCCTCCCCCCTCCCTCTCGATTTTTCCTATAATCGCACGATTAAACCCTTAATTAAGGTAATTCCCCTCTATCGTAATATCAATTTGTGTGTTTTCATTTAATTTGGCTTTTGATTTGGGGATTTTTTTTTTCTTTGGCACGAATTCATTTCTAATTTTGATTTAATTCTGATTCAGCAATAATCTGGTTCGATTTTGCGAGTCAAGATCGGCCAAAGCTGTTGTTTTGAAACAGGTGAGGGCGTGTCTTGGTATCTTTTCTCGCTCTAGATTAGGGTTTCTCTCTCTTATCCTATACCTATGTAGTATGCATGTATCTTCACGTGTAATATATAGGTATATGTATGTCAGTGTGTGTTCGTCTGTGGTCATAAAGCTGATTCCTTGTCTATATCATTAAGCGTTTGTGTATGGTCTAAAAGCTGTACTTCATTATATGTAATATTGTTGGCCTTTATATGTATGTTCATTATTTTCAAGTTCAGGGGTTAATGTATTTTATTTATTTATTTATTTCATGGCTTATTGTGTCTGTAATTATTTCCTTGTTCATAGCTTTGCTATATACGAATGTGAAATTACTTGGACTTCCTTGGAGTATATTTTCTAAACTCTTATGAAAATATTTCATTATGGACCGTGTTAATAGTTATTCAGGAGATGCTTCACCTGTATTTTCTACTACCTATCAGTTTGACTGTGTAGACATGCAATTATGCGTAATCTGAATATGTTTTAGTTCATTTTTAGGTACAGCACATGATTTGGTATCATGACTATTTTGGGAATTCTTAACTCTCAGACGTATGGACACTTCTAAAAAGCTGTCGTGCCCGTATCGGATACGGCACTCGTCGGATGCTCTCTGGTATATGTTGAACACGTGTCAAACATGTCCTGTTATTTTCTTAATTTTTTAGAAACGGACATGTTTCAGGCACTCTTGGACACTTGGGTGACACACGGGTTCATCATTTACATGTATCCATTATTTGGACACAGATGAAACATTTTGCAAGTTTGAAGAGAATTCTCTGGATCTATTTGTAAAATAAAATTAATTTGATTGTATACCTTATTTGATGTTTAGTTATGGAATACCTTGTTTTTAATTTTAATTAGTGTTATCTTGTAATTCTTTATTAGCTTTGATTAAAATATTACAATATGTTGGAATATATATTGATATTGTGCCCTGGCCATGTTGTGTCCTGTTTTTTTTTAAAATCACCTTGTTGTGTTGAATTTCTTGTGCATATTATGCATATGCAGTTACGGAATCACTATGGACTTTTGTACCTTTTCTCCTCCCTCACCAAAAAAAAAAAAGAAACTTTTTTTTATTCTGAGTGTGTAAATAGGTCAGAATATTTTTTAGCAGTGCAGGGTTATGGGAAATTTGGTGATCTTGTTTTCTGTGCATTTGCAGTAAATTAGTTGAGCAAATAATAATTTTTTAATTATTGCAAAATTCCCCTATTCCCCCTTTTCCCAGGGAAGTCCAACTATCTGTTATCTTATCACCAGAGAGTTCCACAGGCCTAGTCCTAGGATTTCATTTGCTTGCTTGTGGTTTTGTGTAGCATGGAAGTGAGGTGTTGGTGTTAGTTTCATTTGGTAGGGTGTAGTTATTGGTATGATTTTAGTGCAGGATAATTGAATAAATGGAGTCTTCCAAAGAGACTGGATGCCAAGCTCCAGAAGGCCCAATTCTTTGCATCAACAATTGTGGCTTCTTTGGCAGTGCAGCCACCATGAACATGTGTTCCAAGTGCCACAAGGACATGATCTTGAAGCAGGAGCAGGCCAAACTTGCTGCTTCGTCCATTGAAAACATTGTGAATGGCGGCTCAGGTGGCCATGGGAAGGAACCTGTAGTTGCTGGTCCTGATGTGCAAGCTGTACCAGTGGAGGTGAAGGTTGTTCCTACACAAGCATCATTTGACTCATCCTCAAGCCAGAGTTTAGAGGTGAAACCGAAAGAGGGTCCAAATCGATGCAGCACCTGCCGCAAGCGTGTTGGTTTAACAGGTTTCAACTGCAGGTGTGGAAATCTCTTCTGTTCAGTTCATCGCTACTCTGACAAACATGAATGTCCATTTGATTATCGGACCGTTGCTCGGGATGCTATAGCAAAAGCCAATCCTGTTGTGAAGGCAGAAAAGCTTGATAAGATCTAGAGCCATTGACTGAAGGTTTATGTACTGAAGTATGATGCTTTCTTTTCAGCCATGCGTCTTCATATAAGCTGGTCACTTGTCATGGTAGGTGTCCTTTAGTGATATGAATGGTTTAAGGCATCAGAATGAGGGCATCTTTGCAGTCTAATGAACTTTATATCCTTGTTGATTAGTGGGGATTACTTTGGTTGCTCCAGTGTGTAAGTCTTTATTGTCCTGGCTTGATGACATCATTGTGGTTTATTCGTAATTTTTCTTTCCGGTTCTTTTGCAATTCTCTGGTATTATATCTCATTATGGTGTGTGCAGCTTGTCATTATTTCCAAAAATCCATACATTGCCATTTGTCCCTTGTCTTTTTTATCTATTAGTGGTGTATCCTTTATGCAAAGCAGCTGTGTTTTGCATAAATCATAAAACTGTTGATATATGTTGCTTTCACACTTTGGTTCATCTGTTCTTCTGTCGATTCATCACTTTATACTTTTTGTTGTTTATTCAGGTAGGATTTTGTGAAATACTTGGCATACCAGTCACATTTAAGGTTTTCTCTTCCTATATCTTTGCAGAACCTTTTCTTTGTAATGCCTGTGTGAAAAATATGCATTTTCTCCAATGATGGATAATTGTGTCCATGGATGTGTAAGTCAAAGTAGTGCTTGCCCTCAGGAAACCATGTATAATTATTAATATCCATTTTCAGTCTGCTGTGCATGATTTGGCTTGTGTAACATACTTTCGGCATTTCAATGTTGATTTGTCTATTGATTTAAGGATGAAGGAATTCGAAAGATGGTCAATTAAATTAAGAGGGCCGTGGTTATATTTCAGCAGATAGAATTGGAGACCAGTTGATCACTTAATGTTTCTTTAGCATTCTGCATAAATTCTTCTAGAATTTTTTTGATACTGCAGTTTTATAGTTTGTTGATATTTTTTGAGGCTCTTTGTGGAGGTTTGTGTATTATGTTATGTCATATTTTCTTTTGCATCTTTTTTGGAATATCTTTTCCCCACTAATGGGGTTAGGGTTTTGGGAGTGGAGAGCTTTCATGAATGCTTCGGTGAATTGGGATAATTTTTGTTATCTAATTGTTAATTGTTTGTGCTGTGGAGAAGGGGGAATTGTAGTAGCTTCTTAGAGGATGATTTTCTCTTAATAGTCTATTAAATGGTAGGGGCATCTTGGTCATTGCATGTAATGGTAAGAGCACCTGGTTAATGCACTTGTTTGTTGCTGTAATTGGAGTTGGAGTAACTGAGCAAGTGAGTTGAGGTATTGTGTTAGATTGCATTGTGTGTTGGTATGCATATACTTTGTTGCCTGTAGGTTTCTATGGGGGACAGAAGTCATAGTTATTGTAATTAGAATTTGTAGTCCTATCATGCTGCCTCCGCCTATATTTACATTTTTAGTTTTTTTTTTTTTATGTAGTTATTTATTTTTGACATATCAGTAGGAGTAATCCTATGTTCAATGCTTGTTACTTGTTGAGAACTGTCTAATTGGTGTTAGATATTGAAGTCAAAATGTCAATTTAATGTGTAAAGGTTTTAGTCCATTGTGTTGGTTTTTGTTGGCAATTGAATAGCATGTGGATGTTCTGATTTAGTGATGAGTGTGTCTGAGTGCCCCATAAGCTATAAGGGTGGTGTTGCTGTGCATTGGAGAGAAGTGTTGGGCATGTGATATGGTTTTGCTCATGTGATGTGGATTTGTCGGGAGCCCTTCATATTCTTGCCTTCCCTTTTTTTTTTTTCATCTTTCATATCATACGAAGCAAGTCTGGTGTTTGTGGTTTGAAAGCGTTTCTCCAAGTTGTTCTAGTAATGAGGGCTTCTGTAAGAAATTTACGGCATTGTTGTATTGCCAAATGAAAATTGAAGTGCAGATGATATTCAGTAAGAATTCCGAGGATTAAGCAGTTGGTATGTTCTATTTCTCTACTGTTCTTATTGTTTTGATGCGTGTGCTCACTTGGCTGTTTGAATGTGTAGGACTACACAAGACTTCACAACAGGAGACTTTTTATATTGCTGAGGGCTTTCAAGGGGTTTGGGGTAGACGAGTAGTATTACCATTTAGCACTATATAAAACTAACATAGATATAAAAATGAACAATAAGCATCTCTTCAGCTACAAACAAAATTTATTAGGCATGAGTATCGGAAAACTTTGGACTACCCAACTTTTCTTCCTCTGCCAAGGATGGAACATACCAAATCCACCTACTGGAATTGTAACGAAAGCCAGCATCCTTCCAAGGAGATTGACTGATGGAAACTTGAATGTGTTCATGGTTCTAATAATTTGTATTCATCTTCCAGATTCCAGATCAACTAGCATAAGCCAGCATTGAGAATTCTAGCATCTCTTCAAGCAGGTTATCTTGATGGGCATTTTTATGTTTGGTATTGTGGTGGCGTGTTTAGCTTGGAGGAGCTTTTGCAGTCGGATAATGGGGGTGTAGCTTTCAAGTTTTATAGGCTGCCAAACTTTGGAAAAAGCTATACACTCAAATCACCATGGACACAACCGTTGGTATTGTTGACTGAGAACCTTATTTCCAATCCAAATTAATTCCAGCCTAGAAAAGGGTTGAGCCTCGTCAAGATCACCATTGAATAGAGGGTACTTTCATCTCCTCGAAAGGTGCCTTTTCATCAGCCCAAAAATGTTGACGAAAAAATAATATATATATATGGGAATAGTTTGCTTGGATGCTTTTTCTAGGTGCACCTAGAGGCTGTTTTTCTTTATTTGGACATTAGTTAATTCTTATCTAGGTCTAAACCTAGGGCTTGTTATGGCCTGATGGCATGCTAGGTCTGCCCATTGAACACATTTTTTGTAGACTAGAGGTGAGGGTTTACGTGTGTCCATTGCTTCGACTAATTCCATTAACTTAAGAATCTCATTGACCACCTTACTAATTCACTAATTGAAAAAAATTGTTTAAATTACAATTTTATCTAAAAATAGGTTAACATATCAAATCAATGTTTTAAAACTGGCTGGACAAGCCGGTTTAATTGATTGAATCATTGACAGTCAAACAAACGGTTCGGTCAGTCTTCTAAACTGTTTTGATTAAAATTTGGTCAAACTTAGCAAAAACTGTGGTTGAATTGCGACCCAGTTAATTAAACTAGTTGTTAGACAATCCAGTTTAGTCTTTTAAGGCAAAATTTTAAGTTTTAATTATCAAAACTAGTGTAGAAAAATAAGACACTTTTTATTACTATTAATAAATAATTAATGACATAACTATGATATCACGTGTCAATAATAGTTGATTGACGATTAAACCAGTGACTCAATATCTTTTTCAATTCACTCAACAGTTCGGTTTTTAAAACATTGTACCAAACTCTAGTGTTTGCTTTATAATAATATAAATGTAACCTGAAAACTTTTGCCTTGATTGCATCTGTTAGACCAAGTAATTTTTTTGTAGAAGGAAGTGTTTGGATTGCTCTTTAAAAAGTCATTTTTCATAATCTTAGCTAGTTTTAAAAAGTTATTTTTTTTAAACGACTTTTTCAAGTTTAAGGTAGTTTTAAAAGGTTATTTTTTTGTGTGGAACCAAACTTAGTTTAAATAGCCATAAGCTGCTGAAAAAGCCACATCCAAACACCCCTTAATTATCAGACCCTTTTCCTTATCTAGGAATACAAATTCCATTCCAAAAATAGGCACTACTCCTCAACAGTAGGTAATACTTATTTTGATGGTACTCATCAAATTTTGTCATGTAACATTTTTTCTTAGAAAAATTATTCATTTTATCACAAATTTTGTTGCTCATATAATAAAATATCATATGTCACAATACAATAGGGATTGCTTTTGAAAACTCAATGCTTCCTAACCACTCTACTCTTTTTCCACTATTGTTTATGCTTTAAATCTCACATTATCATTTCACTCTCCCTCTATTAATATAGATTTTTAGCCCAAACTGAAGAGACGAACCTTGAGGCAATGAAGATGGACTGAAGGCCACCTCATTGTTTGAAATGGGCTGTCCCAGGCCCGACACGAAATGCAGCCGCCCAAATTTAAATGTGTTGGGCCAGCCCCTTTTATGCCTCTGGCTTCAATAGCTTAAAAAAATAATAATAATAAAAAAAAAAGCTCGTATCTTGCTTGGACTCAATGACATAACCACAAAATTGAGCACCATTCGGTTTGGAGAACTTTCAGGGAAGTCTGATACTTGTATCAAGCTGCATTGTCATGATAAATTCGAGTCAATTCTAACTTTTTTAGCAAAGCCCCTTCTATGAACATATAGAAAGATAATGATCAAGTGTTCCCATTGTTGACCAATAATGGTGAACAATCTGTTGGGATTAATCTGTAGGATATTGTTGGAAATTTGTTTGGGTTATGAACTCAAATTGGAGCGCTAATGGTGGGTCTACTCGGTGGTTAATTATAATTCTAAAAGGGTAAGGACATGTTTGTTGGAGAGAACATACATGCTCTATTGTATGGGGACTCTTGAATGTGCCTCTTGGTGTTTATTTAAACCTCAAAGCATCCAAGGTGAATTAATTGATATTTTTTAACATTAACACCATAACATTGTATTCTTTCTCTCATCTCTCTGTATAATACTAAAGGTGTTGGAGAAGGCTCTTCTAATGTGAATCATGTGAGTAATATCTCTAATACCTAACAATACTTCACCGTGAGTAGTTAACAGGTAAAGTTGTATTACGATCAATCACGATTGATGGTCAGTCGCTGACTGATGATAACCAGCTCAGCCCAAGCCCACTAACAGTTGGTAAGTCTATCAATTGGCAATTAACAATCAATCGTCATTGATGATAGCATACTTCTTAATAGGTATAGATAATGTTCAAAAAAATAGATACGCACATAAAGTATCCTTCTAGTTTTCATTAGGGTATAATCCGAATAAGGAGCTATTGCTTCTGCTTGTATAATAAATCTTGCGACACTTTTTACATAAAATTTGTGCTTAATTTGTTCAGAAAGCCCAGCAAACAACAAGGTCCTCTTCAAAATTTCCTCCCAAATTGTGAGTTTTCCTAATAGGATCCTCAGCAATGAACAAGCTACTTTATCAACCAGGATTTCAAAGATAAAATACAAGGATACCAAAGGTAAATAAATCCTAGACAGGGTCGTTTCCTCCTCTATGCTTTAAGTTTCAAAACAAATTTGGTTCTGTTGCTAATACCAAATGCATCCTTGTCAAGGTTGCTATATTAGCATCACATACACTTGAGTAGTTAGGTAGGTAGGTAGGTTTAGTTGACAAAAAGACCATTATTCTTCTCCCTTTAGAACTATTGTCAAACAAAGTTGTTGACAACTTTCATTGCCTTTTTTGTTGTGAAAAGTAGAAGAAAGATTCATAACAATGTAAGATATCATTTTATGTGCTTTAAGAAAACAATGGTAGCTTCTGCAACCAAACAAGGCATAGCAAGCAAAGCATTATTGGGAGACATGGCAAGCAAAATTAATAGAACTGGTCCCCACTCCCACATCTACTGAAAGCAATGCTGGTGTTCATAGTGTGTGTATTATTGTTTTTTCTAGCTTTCTTCATTGCAATAAGTGAATTTGGATTTGATTTATAGCAGCTTTGGCTCACCCCCACCATGCCATGTCTGGTTTTGTTTCACCAAAGGACAAAAGGGCATACTTGCAATCCATTGTTGGGACTTGAGGACTTGTTATCTAGGGAAAATTACAAATAAATAGCACAAGAACCCATCTCTCTCTCTCTCTCTCTCTCTCTCTCTCTCTCTCTCTCTCTCTCTCTCTATATATATATATATATATATACGTATTGCATTGACATTGAAATGCTGACAAAGAGAATGTGTACAAAACTTTTTGGAAGGAACAAAGTGAAATGCTTTCAGGAAACCTTATTTTTTAACACATTCTAAATCTTAATCAAACTATAGCTTAATAAAAGAGTCATTACATACCAATCTTGAATGTAAGAATATATGTAAACATTGTGGAAGAAACAAAAAGAAACGCTTTCAGGAAATAATTTTAAATATCACCTTTATAAACTATTGGTTGCTAAAACGGTTATTAGGCCCTAAGTATGGACACTTTCAAGGTTGAACACGATTATTAATCGGCTTGACCTTATAATCTTTGTTTAAGAAGATGCCAAATCATATAAAATAATGCAAATAAGTGATTAAACTTATCAAAAATAATGTTCTAGTACCATTCTTTTTTTTTTCATAATTCGAAGACCTGCTCAATGTGATTGGTGGGTTGAGATAAAAAAAGGTTGACTGATCAGTGACGACCCAAACAGTCCCTAGCATATATGATTTGTTTTCTTCTACCTATATTCTTATTCTTATTACTATTGTTGCAGTATTATTTGAATGAATTTTCTTTGTTTGATTACACATCATTGACTTTATACTCGGGCACAACAGTGAATCATTTGGAGTGACCCTTTTGGATTTCAATCTGATAAAGACGTTGTTGACCTTATTCATTGGCAATAATGGAATAACATGGCTGGTAAATTGGGTGTCACATTAAGTTAGTTGTCCTAAATGGGGATTCTTAATTCTTTTTTAGCATTGTATTAGTCATATGACAAAAAATTAAAGAGATAATTACATTTTACTGCTTATAGTTTAAAACGAAAATCAAAGATTCTTGTAATTCAGAAGTCAACACGTAAAGCTCATGCTGTAAACCGTGACTTTGAGAATATATGTAAACTTTTTGGAAGGAACAAAATGAAATACGTCCGGTAAACATTTTTTGGCACTTTTTCAAAACATTGCTTGCTAAAATAGTCTTTAATTAGGTCCCAAAGTTTGAACACTTTCAAGGGTCATGAACACAATTATCAGTCGGCTTGACATTATAAATTTGTTTAAGAAGATGACAAATCTAGTAAAACATTGCAAATAAGTCATTAAGTTTATGAAAAAATGTTCTAATACCATTCTTTTTCCACAATTCGAAGACATACACGACTCGATGTGGTTGGCGGGCGAGATTAAAAAAAGTTGACTGATTAGTGACCATCCAAACAGCTTATAGCATGATTTGTTTTCTTCTACCTATAGTCTTATTCTCATTACTATTGTTGTATAGTTATAGATATGAATTTTCTTGGTTTGATTACACATCATTGACTTTATACTTAGGGCACAACAGTGTACGATTTGGAGTTTGCATTGTCATGGCCTTTTTGGATTCCTTTCTGATAAAGACATTTTTGACCTCATGTACATTGGAAATAATGTTATAACATGGCTGATGAATTAGGTGTGTCACATTAGGTGTTTTTTTAATAATTGTACTAGTTATCAGAAGGAAAAGTATACTAAGTCTAAACTAATATTACAAAAAAAAAAAAGGGCTCTGATATTTATTTTGCTGAACAAAAGGCTCTCATATCTGCTACAAATATATTAAACCTATATACAAACATATAAACATACATTATAGTATATTTAAGAAATGATAGTCGTACGAGAGATGATGTTCTGCAATAAACAATAGTCCTGGCACTGGTGTGATGCTGGCAAAAACACTCTCCTATGATTGAGTTAAAAAACTTGAATATTAAGATAAGAATGAAGTAATTCAAGTCTCAAGAGTGATTAGTTGTGTAACATGCCCTTTGTTTCATTCCATTAGTTACGAATCACATTGATACAAGAAGTAAATAGATTTTCTTTCTGTAACTTGTTAAATTCAACAATTGCACATACTAAATTTCTAAATATTTCTTATTCTGATTAAATTTAGGAGTGGCAAAATTCAACCAAATTCGATACCTAATTATTAATTCCAACAAGGTGAACTAATTGCATTCTAATTCCTAAATATTTGAGGAATTCAAAGCAAATGTCTGTCAAATCTTCGAACTCAAATTGAAATTAATACCTAGTTATTACATGTATTGTTATGATATTAAAATAGAAAAGAAAAAATCTTTTGTTAAAATTTTGCATCTATAATCAAGTAAAGAAATGATTATTGCAATTTTTGTGTTTTATTTATTTATTTTAAATTAAGGTATTTTTTTAATAAAAGTGATGCACAAAAAATTTTAAAATATTTGAATAAATATATCCATATATTTTAATTTTAATGTATTAATATGTACGTATAACACTTTAAAAACGTTCTCGTTCTCTATATTTCCCTTCGCGAATTGGTTGCTTAAAACGAGAAAGGAATATCTTGGGGGATGTTTTTTTCAAAAGGATGTAACTTGTCGAAAATAGATTTTTGCTCTTTAGATTTTGGCAGAATGCTGCAATAAATTAATAATGGTGTCCTTTCACTGTTTTTACTTTACTGGAAAAAGTCAAATAGGTGTACAAAATGCCAATTGTAATAAAGCTTCGGAGTGACATTTTCACCCACCACGCTTTTACCCTCTTTACCTAGTACATTGCCAGTTGCCTTTAATGGGCCAGAATCCAGATCCCAGACCCACCCCTCTTACTGGCCATCAGAGATTTTGCTACCAGCCACTTAAGTGCTTGCCAAATTGTTCATTTTTTTTTATGTAAATAATTTTTGATTCATTTATTTATTCTTAACAATAAAATGTTTATAATACGTAAAGTTTATATCACTCGTATGTATAATAATCTTGCATAAGCATAAATAGTCAATCAAAAGTAAGCCTATAAACGGACCGAATTTATTTTAAATACGAATATGTACAAATCGGATAAATGGACATAGACCCGCTCCATTAATAAAAATTACTAGATTTGAATATTCGACCTCTAATGAAAAATTTGAATACCTTGAAAGATAAAAAAATATTATGCCGCAATCCCACTTGTACTAGTCAAGTATTAAAATTGTGTTAAGTTTTGCATGCTTTATGTATTAGTTGAGTCTTCAAATTGTTACTAAAAAAATTATAAATTTTGTAAAAATTAATAATGCTTTGTAATATTTGACTGATATATTTGAAATGTGATCAGTACACTTGTGTGAAAATCAATTTTCGACCAAAACTTGATGACCATATATCATTTGTAGAAAACATGTTCCCTTGATCATATTTTTGACGATCGCAATGACTTGTATTTCGTTATCCCATCTTTACAGTTGCATATTATATTATTGCATAGGACTATATATATATATGTTCATTGTGACAGCATCTTTTGACTGTTGGAGGTGTAACAGTGAGGTACAAAAGGCCAAGTGGACTTTGCCTCTAGTGTCATCTCTCATCTCGGATTTTGTCCTCTTTTCAAACCAGTCACGGGTACTCTTTGCAGTTTGGTAATTTTTTTGGCCTTATTCAATGATCCCCTCTCTCTCTCTCTGATCAAAGTAAAGTAAAGATGAAACTTGGGTTTAGGTTAGACCCAGAGCTGCCTTGGATTGGGTAAAACAAAGACAGGACCATTTTCTTTTGCTGTGTTCCGTATGGATTATTCAAACAAACTTTTGGAAATACTTGATAATTTCATTGCATTTTTTTTTTGGGTCAATAAAGAAAATCATTGGCCTGTTGATGATTATATTTTTTTACTACCTCTGTAGTTAAATGATTATAAATTTAAAAAAATTGTATTTCGCAATCTAGAAATTGATTTAGCTACCTTTTACTCTTATTAAACAAACGAGCTCTTGGGTGATGTTATCATGAATTACATGTGCTTTTCCTAATGTTATCATGGCTGTGATGGGCCACTACAACCTGGATGAACAACAAAAAGAAGGGCCGGCTTCATTATATATATATATATATATATACACACGTATTCATACTGTGAATGTGACATAAACTGTAGCTGTTCCCTTTCAATAAGTTGTAAATCTGGTTGGTGGAAGGTCAAGTCCAATTATCCATGCACATAATTCAACCTTCTCTTAGGATTCCCTCCTAATTATATACCTAGACATAAGAGCTATATTTTTTCTCAGAAATTGTACTGAAAAATAATTCATTTCCAAAATAGTGAAAAGGTTCTAAACTTTATTAGAGACACCCAAAAAACCATCATTCAATATCATGAATTTTTGTGAGAAGATCTTTTAATCTGTTGAGAATTTCCTCATATTATGATTGTGTTTGTGGCTTTTAACTCCATCAAAATGCACTAATCTCTTGCCCCTGAGTGTAAGTCACAAGTTACACAAACTCCAAGTCTCACTCTCTCACTTCAGAAAGTGAAACATATAGAAAAGATAGATATATACATAACCAAAGCTCTCTCAGACTCTTCAGTGTGTCCTCCAATGGCTACCTCTATTACATCTACACTCTTTCTCTCTCTAACCTTCTCACTCTTCATTCTCAGCTCTGCTTCATCTGAATCAGATATCCTTCTCACCTTCAAGGACTCCATCGAAGACCCCATGAACTATCTCTCAACTTGGTCTAACACTACAGCCACCCATCACTGTAACTGGACTGGAGTTACTTGCACAACTTCACTTCCTTTCTCTGTTTCTTCTCTCAATCTCCAGAGCCTAAACCTCTCTGGAGAAATCTCTTCTTCTATCTGCCAACTCTCAAATCTCACCCATCTCAACCTTGCTGACAACCTCTTTAACAAACCCATTCCTCTCCATCTCTCAGAGTGTAGTTCTCTGGAGACTTTGAATCTCAGTAACAATCTCATCTGGGGTACAGTCCCAGATCAGATTTCTCAGGTTGGGTCATTGAGAGTTCTTGATTTCAGCAGAAACAAAGTTGAAGGAAAGATCCCAGAAAGCGTTGGGTCTTTGAAGAACCTCCAAGTTCTCAACTTGGGTACCAACTTGCTCTCAGGTAGTGTTCCTCTGGTTTTTGGTAATTTCACTGAGCTTCTAGTGCTTGATTTGTCTCAAAATCCATTCTTGGTCAGTGAGATTCCTTCTGATATTGGGAAGCTTGACAAGCTTGAGCAGCTTCTGTTGCAAAGCTCTGGTTTTTATGGTTCAATCCCTGAATCCTTTGTGGGATTACTTGGTTTGGCCATTTTAGACCTTTCTCAGAACAATCTAACTGGTGGGGTACCTCAGACACTTGGGTCTTCTCTTACAAACTTGGTGTCTTTTGATGTCTCAGAGAACAAGCTTTCTGGGTCATTCCCTAAGGGCATTTGTAGTGCTAAAGGCCTTATAAACCTTAGTCTCCATACAAATTCCTTGAATGGTTCAATACCCAGCAACTCCATCAATGAATGCTTGAATCTTGAGAGGTTTCAAGTTCAGAACAATGTGTTCTCTAGTGATTTCCCTAATGGGTTATGGTCATTGCCCAAGATTAAGCTCCTCAGGGCTGAAAACAATGGGTTCTCTGGCGAAATACCCGATTCGATTTCCATGGCTGCTCAATTGGAACAAGTTCAGATAGACAACAACAGCTTTTCTGGTAAGATTCCTCAGGGTTTTGGAATGGTTAGGAGTTTGTATAGATTCTCTGCCTCACTTAATGGTTTCTATGGTGAAATTCCTCCTAATTTTTGCGATTCGCCGGTTATGAGCATCATAACTCTCTCCCACAATTCACTTTCTGGTCGAATTCCAGAGCTGAGAAAATGCAGGAAACTAGTCTCATTGTCTTTGGCAGATAACAGCCTTGTGGGTGAAATTCCACCATCACTATCTCAATTGCCAGTGCTTACTTACCTTGATCTTTCTGATAATAATCTCACTGGTCCCATCCCACCAGAGCTTCAAAACTTGAAGCTTGCTCTCTTCAATGTGTCCTTCAACCGGCTCTCCGGTAGAGTTCCATTATCCCTCATTTCTGGCCTTCCAGCTTCATTTTTGGAAGGAAATCCAGACTTGTGTGGCCCGGGATTACCAAATTCTTGCTCCGATGGCAATCCGGGTCATAAAATGGCTGGCATATCAAAATTGGCCTGTGCCCTGATCTCTGTGGCTTTAGCAGTTGTAGTACTAATTGTAGCTGCCGGGTTTTATGTGATTCGGTCTTCCAAGCGAAAATCTCAGACGGGGATTTGGCGTTCAGTCTTTTTCTATCCTCTGAGAGTCACCGAGCAGGATTTGATGATGGCAATGGATGAGAAAAGTGCTGCTGGAAATGGAGTTTTTGGTAGAGTTCACATTGTAGCCTTACCAAGTGGTGAACTTGTTGCCGTAAAGAAGATAGTTAATTTCGGAATCCAATCTTCGAAAACTCTAAAAGCCGAGATCAAGACATTAGCTAAGATCAGGCATAAGAACATCATTAAAATTCTGGGATTTTGCCATTCTGATGATATGATCTTTCTGATATATGAACATTTACAGAAGAGGAGCCTCGGGGACTTCATTTGTAGACCGGATTTTGGGTTGCCCTGGAGTGGTAGGTTGAGGATTGCCATTGGGGTTGCTCAAGGATTAGCATACCTTCACAAGGATTATGTTCCACATATACTTCATCGAAATCTCAAATCAACGAATATTCTTCTGGACGCGGATTTTGAACCGAAACTCACTGATTTTGCTCTTGATCGGATTGTGGGAGAAGCTGCATTTCAGTCATCCTTGGCATCAGAATCTGCATCATCCTGTTACCTGTCTCCGGGTATCGGTTCTTTACTTCAAATTTCCTGACTAAACAATTGTAGATTTTGGTTTTCTCTACAATTTAAGCTTGAAATTGATAACTAAATCTCCTCTAGTTGGCATCATAGAATGTTTTCCCAATATTCTGACATATACTAGTCCTGTTTCTCATATCATGTGACTACTCAAATTTCTTACTATGAAGGTTATTTGTTTGCAGAATATGGGTATTGTAAGAAAGCCACTGAACAAATAGACACATACAGCTTTGGTGTTGTCCTGTTAGAGCTTGTGACAGGCCGGCCGGCAGAGGTAACAGAATCATCTGAAGACTCTCTTGATGTTGTGAAATGGGTTCGCCGAAAAATCAACATATCAAATGGGGCATTGCAAGTTCTTGACCCCAAGATATCAAACTCCTCCTCTCAGCAAGAGATGTTGGGAGCTCTAGATATCGCTCTCCGTTGCACGTCCGTCATGCCGGAGAAACGGCCATCGATGCCTGAAGTTGTGAGAGCACTTCAGTCTCTTGACTCAAGAACACACCTTTCAAACATGGAGTTCTCTACTTCTGATGAGCTTTCAGTTCCAGTGTGAGCTCTCTGCACAAATGTTTCACCCTACTTCAGTTCTTTTGTAAATGCTACTTGATTTCACATGGCTTTATTGGGGTATCCTTTTTGTTTTGAGGATGGACTTTTCCCAGGGGAGAAGATATTGGAGAGTAAAATTCAATGTTTGGAAATGCTTTTCTTGTTTCCTTACTGCTATTTGTTTTGGGGAATTTGATGAAATATAATATAAGGTCTTTGCCAGCTAGTTCTATTCCCGAGCGGAAAGGACTATACACTGGTTTGAATTTTTTTGTAGTTAATCCTGTGTTGTGGCCACAAATTCACCCTCAGACCTGATGAGTTCGATGTTGTTGTTTATCAGTAATGAGAGAGGATTTGCCTGAAATCTGCACAGAGCTTTTAAGTTTGTGAAATGGGAAAAGAGTCTTTGATTTGCTATGTTTGAGAAGGAGGCTGGTAGCTATGTAAGCTGACCAAATACAATGCTGGAGATAGCTTCATCTCTCACATTTGTTTTCAAGCTGCCCCAGATCTTTCCAAGCCCCAAACCATTTTTGTTTTCAACAGTGAGCAAAAATAGATAATGTGTCCAGTTCAATGAACAGGAAGGCTGGCCATATGATGTTGTGGGGCCCTTAGTGGCCAGATGGTTTCCTTTCAAACCAAGGAATTCTACCGCCTCTACTCAAGTTTAAAGGTCTTAAAAACCTTATTGGCCACTAATTCAAACAGATTGTCAAGATGAATTAAGTGGCAAGAGCATATATTTTATGCAAAAAAAACTTTACCTTTAGCCTTCTTTGTAGTCAGAAGACAATTCCATAATGATTAGGTTCAAAAAGTTCCTCTTTCTTGAGCCCTAATTCATAAAGTTCAATGGCATCTTCTATTGATGGATGGGCATGTAATTGATTATTCATGGGGTCAAAACTCAGTAATGGTAAACAATAGAAGTAATGGAGGATGTCCAACAACAGAGCAGGATCGTCAATAATTGGTTACCTTCTCCTTTTGTTTTTTTTTTTTTTTTTTTTGAAAAATGATAAAGCTATTCATTTTGTTTATCGGATTATCATTATAGATAGATATAAGGAAGTGAATCCTACATGTATTGAATAATATGAATTTCATCACTTTGTATCTATCTACAATGAAAATTCGATTAACAAAATTGGTAACTCTAGCATTGCTCTTGTTTTGCTTTTTACCTTTTGGGATTGGGATTTGAATAGAGATGTTCTGAAGTAGAGGTGTTAAGAGGGCCGCGTGGACATGGGCACGGGTGTGGCCCGCTTGAAGCCGGGTCTGTCATGGCACGACACAAGAAATTCGGGATGTGCCAGGCATGGGCACGACAGTTGGGCCTGACCACCAAGAAAATGGGCCGGGCACAGCCGAAGCCCAATCAAAATGGCCGGGTTCGGTGCATTGACCATGCCGGGGCCAAGCCTAGCACTTGAGAACCGGCCGGCACAAATATGACACTGAATTTTATTAAAAGCGCAAGGTGGATCTGACAGAAAACCCATTTGCTCTTTTTCACTGCCCAGCCCATTCGCTCTTTAATCCACAACAACAACCCATTTGAACAGAAAAGGGGCGTCTAGGGCCAGCGGGGTGAGGTGTGTTTTAGGCGGCCCTAATATCATTGCGTGTGCGTGTGTGTGTGAGAGAGAGAGAGAGAGAGAGATAGAGAGAGAGAGAAAGAGAGAAAAAAAACTGTCAAACCACTTCAATCTGCATTTAAATTGAAACAAACAGATAAAGAGGAAGAAATGAAGTGGATGAAATAATGTTTACATTTTCAAGAAAGACCATATAGAACTACAAGAATCCTTTTAGGTCAAAAACTTGTGTCCTATTCAAGCTACAACAATTTTTTCACTTCTTCTCTATCCACAAAGTGTTTAATCATGCATACATTTATCTTAGTCGTACTCTTTCATGACAACGTTCGGCGTTAAATATGTAATATTTGTGATTTTCTTGTGATTTTTGGAAAATGGATTGGTAGATGTAGGTCAATGGCACTAGTATTAACCTATGAACACGGTTTCCATGTGGTATCAGAATGAACTTTCTTCTTTTTGAAAAAAAGCAAAGCCTGATAATATTTATGATATAAGAGTGATACAAGCAAGGGCTAGATTCAGGAACTCCAAGTCCAAGACCAAGAGGTAGAACCACACCAAACCGAATTAACCAACATAACATAAACAAACAATGCTAGTGAGAATCTAACACAAAACGTCCATTATAAAGAAGAACTCTTCCCCTTTACAACTGCACCCTCCCTGGTTTGCCTTACAATACTTCTCATCCCCTCCAATGAGTAAATGATATCATTTACTGATATGGGAAGTCCCTAATTCCCTATTTTGAACCATATTGCTGCTTGGCACTTTGCCTTATCAGCAACCTCCATCCAGTGGACATCAGAATTGTTGAAGGTGACATCGTTTCTAGCTAATCATATATGCCATATCATTAATATGAATAGGGTCTCCCATAGCTTCTTTTCCAATCTTCTGAGTTTAATACTCCACCACTACTTGACATGCTTATCTAATGCATTTGTACATACCTAAGACAACCCCCACCAGTTTGGCACTGCACTCCAAACTCTCCAAGCAAACAAGCAATTGAGGAGGAGATGATTTGAATCTTTCTCACTTTTCTGGCACAAAATGCATAGCAGAGATCTGCTCTGAGGAAGGCAATTCCTTTCTGCCAGCATAACTTCTGACTTTATTTTACCTTGTAGAGCTATCCAACAAAATATAATGGATTTCAAGGGAGCTTTTACTTTCCATACCTTTGATAGAACTGGCATTTTAAGACTCCTCCAGTTTCTTGCTTCCCTGCAAGTAGATTTTATTGAGAACAAGCCATCTTTTCTAACTCTTATTTTATTGAATCTCTTTTTCAACTGTCAAGAGCAAAGTTATCAATTAACTGCAGTAAATTACTTAGCTCCTCAATTTTCTATTCAAACAGGTTTCTTCTATGCTTCAATACCCAGCCCATCTTGCCTTCCTTCACCTCTGCAATGTTAGTATCCTTTTGTGACGATAGGCTAAACAACCTAGGGAAACATTCTTTTACAGATTTATCCCCAATCCATTTCTCTTTCTAGAATTTAATACTCAATCCATCCCTAACCTTGAGTTTTAGATTCCTAAATATGATCTTCTTGAAAATTCCTTGTTCCCATCCAATCTTTAATATGTCTAGCTATAATACAAACCCATAATTCTTCTAAATTTCTTCCAGAAACCAGTCCCCATTATCATAGTTATACTTTTTGTATACCACTTTCCTCCATAATGCTTCTTTTTCTTTTGCAAATCTTCACCACCATTTGGATAATAGGGCTTTATTCATTACAGAGACACGGATCACCCCAAGACCTCCCTTGCTTTTAAATTTAGTTACCTTATTCCACATAATACAATGGATTTTCTTCTTTCCCATTGATCCCCCCATTAGAACCTTCTTTGCATCCTCTCAATCTTTTTAATGACCTCCTTTGGAGCACTAAACATTGAAAAGTAATATAAAGGTGTATGAAGGTGTAAGGGTTTTATAAGGAGTCACAGACGTGCTAGTAATTGCCGGTGGGAATCTGAGATAGCCGAATGAAAGACAAAGCAATTCAGCTAGAAGAGAGAGAGAGAGTCAACGGAGAAGGTTGTAGATGTTAACAATCATTCATCGATGCCCCCCCCCTCCCCTCCTTTCCTTTTAAGGGTCTAAAAGACTTCTTATATAAAACATTGTATCCTAGCTCAAATAAGATTGGACTCATAGGGGATAAAACCTATCCATAAGAGTCCTTGTCCCAATAGGCCAAGGAACCAGAGTTCCACATGGAGTAATATCTCTTTCCTAGTAGGACTGGTCTGAAGGTGGTCTAACTGTAAGCACCCCATTTTTGCCCGCTCGGCACTCTTCGGCTCGATCGGGTCCAGTTTTCAAACACCACAACACATGCAAACTCAAGACGAGCCCTTTAATTTCTAATCCAACCAATTGGTCGCTTCTCGAGCCCACAAGGACCCGTTGGAGCCATAAGCACCATTATTCCAGGCAGCTTTCCAGACCGGGTAGTCCCAGAAACCAACGCCATCCAGGTAGCTCCCTAGGATCGGGCGATCTCGAGGACCAACACCTCATCAAGTTCTAGTTGGTTCACTTCTAGCGCTTGCTAGCCGGCCAATATAGAATGTCTGTCATTTGGTAGCTCTTCGAGACTCGGCGTTCTCAGAGACCAACACCACCCTTACAGGTAGCTTTCTGGGACCAAGCATTCTCAGGAACCAACACCACCCTACAGGTAGCTCTTAAGACCGGGCGTTCTTAGGGACCAACACCACACAGGTAGTTTTTCAAGATCGACCAGTCTCGAAAACCAACACCTATGTTAACACCGACGCCTGCTAGCCCGACTCGGTGAAAAATGACCAAACCTGCCTCTTGGGCATCTAGGCACGTTTTGAGAAAGTTTAAAATCCCTCAAAACGATAAGTCCACCTTTCCAAAATGTTAGTAAAATGTTAGGCATCCCCCACACGCCATTCGGTCCAATTTCGGTCCCATTCCGGCAAACTTCGATCAAAAGGACCGTTTTGTCCTTGAACACCTCAGCACTGCACAAACCCCACCAAAGAATAAAAGACTCTCCTGAAAACATCCCTAAATGACTCAGTACACTTAACATGACATTTCGATCCATTCCTGACCATTCCCAGCCTAAACTAGTCAAAATGACCATTTTGCCCTTGGTGACCTGAACACACCCTAAAACGACACCGGTCCTTGGTTACTGAACAGGCGAATCTCGTCATAAGCCCCCATTTAACCTAAGGAAGACCTCATGATGCTAAACACTCACGACTCGATAAAAGTTCCCTGGAGCGTCTTCTAGACGCTCCGCCGAAATTGCCCTTTCTCCCCGATTTCGTGATTATAACACACCGTCAAATGACTTGAGAAATGCGTACACTAGAGAATTCTCGAAAACTCGTTCCTAGATCTTTCTATCGATAAGGCTCGATCCGATAGATCGCTCCCCGAAGCCTTTTATCGTATGGCTCAAACACTGCTACTTTCGATAACCCTTGGAGCGTCTCGCAGACGCTTCACCAAGATTGACTTTTTTTTCTAATTCCCTAATTAAAATGCACCGTTAAATGACTTGAGAAATGCGTAAATCTAGGAATTCTCAAAAGTATTTCCAGAGTATTTTCCATCGGTAAGGTCCGATCGAAAGGATCGTTTCCCGAAGGCCTCGATCACACGGCACAAAAACAGCTACTTTTGAACACCCTCGGAGCGTATCACAGACGCTCTGCAATTATGTCATTTTATGCACACTTCCCGAGATGATATGCCAAGCTTCTGAACATAATTCAAACTTTTTGAAAACATGAAAGTTCATGAGAAACCCTGGGAGAACACCGTGGGTGCAACCGATTCCCCTGAAACCTTCCTGATTGGCTCAATTATCGAGATAAAGTTTGGATGAATCTTCCCGGTGATGGAACGTATGCTACATGTGCTCAAATTTTGATCAGATCAACCAAAATTTGATCAACAATCGAGATTTAACCAGTATACAGGGTGCCACGTGTCATTCTGGCAATGGAACAGTACCTGCGCATGTCCTACATACGCTAGGCTTGTTCCAGATTGCCTATAAATACCAAACCCCCCTTTGTATATTCCATTTCCGAAATTGATGCGAAGCTCTGCTGAAACCGCTCCAGAACCTCAAATCTTTACATATATTCCACCCCTCCAATACTTAGGCTAGGTTCTACCTTCCTCAAGCCTATACACTTCACCTATAAGACCTTATACACTATTACACACTCCACTACAACCCCTCAAGCCTTCTTGAAGTCATTCAAGCTCCAATCAAGACATTCATTGAAGACTACAAGTGTGTTGAAGGCAAAAGGTGGTATTCCTTTTATATTTTGTGTCTTCTCCCACTTTTCTCTTCTCCCCCTAGCCTACTTAGGCTATTCTCTATTTTAATTGTCATCTACAACCCCCTATTCTTGCAGACTTGAGCCAAGAGGGCTCTTAGATCATGCCTAGAGGAAAGCAAGTGAGAGCCACCGTGTAGGGAGACCTCTCACTAGCCTACTTTAAGATGGTATGGCCTAAGAGCCCCTTGTTTATGTGGTGTAGCTTAAAAGCCTTGTATGTGATTATGACCCCTTGCATATTACTATTTTGATCATGTCTTGTGTGCTTGGCTTCATTTTTATGCTTATGGTCATGTTCTATAATGCTTACATTACTCTTAAGCTCCATTTCATTTCCAAGCTCTATATTTCTTTCAAAAATTCTTCCAACAGTTGGCTCCTTTAAACTTAGGACGGGACTTTAGAAATCATGCCTTAGAAGATCTCCTACTAATCCCCTAACGCTCACTTCGGCATCATGACATTTTAACTTGTATAAGAGTTACTTTCTAATTCTCTAATTTCCAAGATCACCATTCTTTTAACTATAGTGGTTAGAATGGCTCTATGGAACCCTCTCTTGAGTGGTCTCCCTTTTGTTTAGCCATATAAACCCTCTCTTGATGGAATGGTTATCTTGAAAAATGGTTTTCAAAATCCTTCTCCAAAGATGATTTCCAAAAATGAATTCTCTCCATATTTGCCTTAAAAATGGTGCTTCAAAAAGTTGTCATCATGTTGATTTTTGACCCCTTATACTCTTGTCAAGATAATGGTTATAATGGCCACGAGGAAACCTTCCTTGGAATGGTCTCCAAACACCAACCATGTAAACCATGTTCTTGGCTAGAGTCAAAAATTTTCATGGAAATGATCTTCAAAAAGATTGCCAACCCAAGTCCATTGTATGGCATGTTTTGTTTTTTCCAAAAGTGCATTGAACAACCTTTCAAAAATCATCTTTCAATCCAACCCTAGGTTAACTTGACCCTAGTCTCCCAACTCTAGGTTAACTTGACCCTAGTTGACCAATGTTAGGTTAACTTGACCCTAGTTGTCTAACCCTAGGTTGACTTGACCCTAGTTCACTCACCTTAGGTCAACCTAACCCTAAGTCATCATAACCTTAGGTTAACCCTACCCTAGTTAGTTAACCCTAGGTCACCTTAACCTTAGATTAACCCAACCTTAGTTAGTTAACCATAGATCATCTTAATCCTAGGTTAACTTAACCCTAGTTAGTTAGCCTTGGTCACCCCTAACCCTACACAACCTAGGTTAATATACTTCAAGGTTCTAACTCTTGAACCATTTTCTAAATGATCAATCAATTTTAAACTATTCTCATAACCCCTTTTTTCAAAACCTCCTACTCTCTTGATTTAAAAAAAAAATAACTCCATAAACTCTTCAAATGTTCTTACACTCCATCTTCAAGGTATTTCTAAAAATATTTTCAAAAGGTCATAAACCTAAGGTGTCCCTAGCACTCTCATGGTTAGGGATTCCAAGGAAAAGTGATAAATCAAGAACAAACCTCCAAGTTTGTCCATGTTAGGATTCCAAACGTTTCGCCATTTTTAAAAAACCACTTTCAAAACTAATTCATCAAAACGTTCCAAAATCATACCTCTAAGGTTTTCAAAACAAGTCTTCTAAAATACTCTTAAGTTCTCTAGAGTCATTTCAAAGCATTTTTTCAAAACACTCTGCCATCCAATTTCGAGTCAAAGTTTCTAAAGACCTCAAAGTGTTTTCGAACTTTTCAAAGGCCCTAACGCACCTATTTTCTGTTGGACTCTTGCCCGAACTACGAATGACCTGATTCTCGCCAAACGAGATACGTATGCAACCTAAAATGGTGCGGTCATAACTTTTATTTTAACTCCAATCCCCTTTTTGAAAACCTTCAATCAATTCAAAGTTCTCATTTCAAACTCCTTCAAAACTCCCACATTTTAAAACTTCTTCCAAAACTTGCATCATGCATCATTCATCCGAAAAAAGATTACTAAATCCCATTTTCAAAATTTTAAAAGTGGATATTAAGTAGACAATGGTAACCGGTTATTCTAGTGAGTGAACAAAGGGTGATTAGATGTGTAGGTACTGAAAGGGTGGGGTAGGGTGATGATCTTAGGATATCTTCCCTACACGTAACCAGCCCCCGGACCATGGATTTCTGTTTTTGAAGGACCAAAATGGAGTTATTTTCTAAAAGGGCTTAAATCTTTCTAAAGGTTGCCAAACAACCCATTTTATTAAAAACCCTCTTTTGGGTAAGTTTTCAAAAAATCTTTTTCAAAAACTCTAAGTTTGATCTTCGGATTAACACTTAGTTTTAGGTGACCTAACTCACCTTAATCAAGTTAGGTGGCGACTCCTATTTTTCTACGAAGCCCTTAGTCAAACCAATCTTCAATTCGAACCTAGTCGCACTTACCCTTCTAGGAGGATGAGTTCTAGTGACAGAGTTCCGTGCATTTGGTGTCCGAGCTGAAAGGTCATTGGACACCCAAAAACCGGGGCACGACACTAACCTTGCGTGAAGGTTACGCCAAGGCGACACCTTCATCCTAAGCCACCGAACCACTTAATGTAAAACCCTAACTTGGTTAGCATCATGCCTAACTTAATAGCATGTTTATGGTGCATGATTATCCTTAATCAAGGTGCTTGTTTAGCATGGTTGAATGAGGGCTTGCATTGGGGGGATTATCATATTTTTTAGCATGATTAATTAGCTTAATCCATGATTAGTTAGCTTAATTAATTTCTATGCTTAGTTTATGTTAATAATAATTAATTATCATAAGTGTGATCAATTATGATAATCATGTGGATTAGGGGTGGATTAGTGAATTAAGGAGGTGCTAGGTTGGGGTTTAACCCTAAGCCACCTAGGTGTGTGCTTCAATTAAGTGAGGTGTGTGCTTGTTACTAGCAAGTGTGTGTGTGTGACATGTGAAATAATAAATATATTTTGTATCTATAATTGTCTTCGAGACAAGGGGAGGAGAGAGAAGAGAGGAGCTTGTGTAATAAAACTATTTGGCAAGAAAGAAAGTGACAGAAAAAGAGAGAAAAAGAAGAGAAAATAAGAGAAGAAGAAGGGAATTGAAGGAGGAAGTTGTGTGCTTTTAATTTGAGGTGAGGAATCTTAATTCTATGCTTATTTTATTGTATTTTTATTGATTGTTACATGTTAGCATACTCTTGCATGCCATGGAAGTGAGGTTGAGGTGAAGGAAGGAAGGGTGATTAGAAGTTTCAAGTGAAAGCCTTGAATCTTACATATTATTGAGTTTTGAAATGTTGAAAACTTGTTTGAGACCTTAGGAATTCATTTTGAACCTTTAGAATACTTATTGTTGTGTTTGGGTTGGTTAGGAAGCTTGAAAACATGTTTTGAGAAGTTTTATTCTCGAGCTAAGGTGGGGGGGGGAGTGACTTGCTCTCTCCACGCCCACCGCGATAGAGGTGCTTGTAGTTTAAGTGGGGGTATTCCCACTATCGTGTTCTCCTATGAGACCTGTGCCAATCTAGCAATAGAAACGAGTAAAGTTTAGAAACCTATGCAAATTGAAATCGCAAACCAAGAGTGGAATCGATGACTATGGTAACTAAAATTTGACCGAAAATATTTTGATGTTTGAAGAGTTGTTTTGCTAATAACTAGGCAAACAATTGAATTGAAATTAATCCCAACAACTTGATTCTAGCTAAAGCAATTTAACAATTATGAAAATTCTCCTACAACAACCACAATTATGACTAAATTAACTTTTGATTTAACCAAAATTCCAAATGAATACAAGTAAGGATTTAACTTGATTAAAAAGGCGGTTTGGGTTCAAATGTTCCAATCTACCAATTCTAGCACGGAATTTGAAAGGGGGAGTTTGGGTTAACTCAAATCAAGAACAGTCCAAAGGTCTTTGATACGGAAAGTTTAGCTTTGAAAATTTATGGATCTCTAATTATTTTGGAATTAAGTTTTATCACCATTCATGAGTTCTTTAGAAATAAATCACATGTTACTAACTATGATTATAGATTTAAGATTTTTACAACAATTAATTCTAATATAATTAGAGAAAAAGATGCAAAATAGATATTCAATAAGATTGAGGACTTCCCTTTCATTTTCTATGCCTTCCTTGGTAGATCTTCACATTTGTTCCCAAACAATGAGCTTAGCTTGAAGATTCCATGGTTAAAAGCTTTCCAAAGTGTAAAAACAACATTCTTGACTTCAAATCAAAAGAGTATATATATATTGAACTATAGAAAATGTGAAGAATTACACCTAAACAACACTAGAAACCTATCGAAACCCTTCCTAAAGTCCTAAAATACAACAATGTAATGTAAATCTAAGCAAAATACAAGTTTTTTCCCTATTCTCCCTCTCTACCCGAGATAGAAAACCTAAAACATAACATCTCATCACTTTTCTTCGACTATTGGGTTGTAGGGCAAATCTGTGGTCACCGTCTGAAGTGCGTCCTAAGGCCGTCTGAATGGCGTCTGGACACATCGTCCGGACGGTGGCATAATCATTCAGATGGTTATTTCACCGTTCAGACGGTCTTCAGACGTAGAATCTCGACTCTGTATTTCTTCGAACGGGAAAAGACGACTCTGTGATAGCTTAGAACGGGAAAAGACGACTCTGGAATGGCTTTGAACGGGAAAAATCGACTCTGGAACTCCGATCTCCGTCGTAGCGTCCGAACGCTATATCGCCCGTCCGAACGGTTATTTATTCGTCCGAACGCACCGTCTGAACAGTGGGAACCGTTCGAACGGTCCTTCCAGACGGACTTCTTCTCTTTAGGCCATTTTCATCATTTTATCACCAAAAACCTGCAATACACATAGAAAACCACTTTAGATCAATTTATTGCTAAAAACCTATTCTAATACCCATATAGAGGCTAAAAAACAACTAATTAGGGGACAAAGATTACACTTTTAGAGTGGAATCAACACTCCCCAACTTAGCTTTTGCTAGTCTCTAGCAAAAATGTATTATAGAAAGGAGATAGATAAAGATGATAAAAGAAACAAAATATGCACAACCCACTCAAGATATCGATGGATGCATCTCAAACCTCAAACACATATAGGAGTTTATGCAAAAATTCATACACTAGTGAAGTTTGTACGCATGTGCATGATAAGCCAATGCTAAGCAACATGTATTGAACTCAATTATACACTTCCGGACCGTAAAATTTTGATTCAATCCTTACCGGACATACACTCGGAATGAAAGATCCACATGGTTCACACAATGATATGTTCAATAAGGGCGTAATTGTATAAGGCAAAACAAGTGAACATATCCAAAACAAAGAACCAGACAACATGTATGTGTATCGCCTTTGGCATAACTTCATGAAAGAATGTTCATAGATGCGCGATGATTCAAAGAATTGATATGATAAAACTTTTACTCTAATGAAATTATAATGAAGCATCTTTGGATCGATTAAGTGATTTGGAAGGCGAAGAGGTAAAGGAAGAATGATGAAAGGTAAGCACAAAACACATCACGTGTCTATGAGATGATGAAAAGATATCATTTCCAACTCCTCCCTTGTTATGTACCCAAAGATTCAAACAATAAACATTTTCAATTTTACAACTCCTCTTTGATTTTGTTACCACTTTACATGATTCTCATTTTTTCATTTTTTTTTCAACTCCATCATATACCCACTTCTTTTTCTTTTCTCTTATTCTTTCTCTTTTTTTTTTTGACTTCTATATCTTCGTTTCCCAACATAGCATAGAAAAGGGGTATGAATTTTAATGATATCTTTCGAGGAACAAGTTGGTGATAAATGAAATGATAAATGGGTTATATGGTGAAATAACAAGGATAATGGCTATCAAGAAGGATATGGGCTTAGAATTACATAAAGATGCCAAATTATAATATTCCATAGAGTAAAAGTGTCGATGTCAAGTTCAGAACTCATCTTATGAACCCAATACAAGCATAAAGAAGTTATTCAAGAGAAATGAGGGTGAAAGATCAATTCTTGAGTAAATGTAGACTCTCTAAATGACGGTAAACGCTCTAAAACTCACAAGGTGATAATCTCCACTAAGTATGGATGAAAATGCAAAGTAGAGTAGCAAAAATATGTTACAAAGTATAACTCGAGTGAAAAGTGTATAACTTTTTACCAATGCATGAATCAAGCACCTTCCATGGAGTCAAAAGTAAGACAACGAGTCCATCTCAAACTAAGTTGGGTCTTAATGTCAAAAACGGTGTTATAGTGCATCAAAAATGAGGAGTCAACGCATTTATCGCAAAAGCTAGCAAAGCATACATAATAAGAGATGTAATTAGATGTGTGAGAGAAATGAAGACTGATACCGATACCATACAATACCAAAATTCCCATCAAAATGGTACAGTCGAGTAACATAAACCAAAATCTGGGAACACCTGTAGCTAAACAATCCAAAAGTACAAGATAGATAACAAGGGGATACAAAAATAAATGATGCACAGTAAAGAAAGCTCAAACATAATCCACTATATCAAAACAGTATACAAAACATGATGCAATGATATGCTCTATGTGTACAAAAGGCATCAAAATCCTAGACTCTAATCAATCATCTCCATCATTATCTGCAGGCGGTGCAACAGTTGACCTAAGGGCCCAAACCTCAACGAATAACTCCTCTATGATCCTAGTCTGGCCTCGAGTTTGACCTTAAAGTGCGGTAATCTGCTTAGACTGGGCTCGGATCTAGCCCTCAAGTGTAGCAAAATGAGTTGCGTGGACAACCTCCAGCCTAGCAATATCGGCAAACTGTTGAGCTGATCCCGCAGCTAACATATCTAAAGTCTGCCGCATCTACTCAAGCATCTGCAATGCCAGATCAGGCATCGGCGGTGGCTGAAAGTGCTGTTGTTGCTGATGCTGATGAATATCTGGGTCGTACTGGTCCGGGTCAGCAAGGTTCGGCTACTCCTGCTGGTGCTGCTGAGCAGCCATCTATGGTTGCGGCTGGAACTGCGCCTGCTGCTGCTGCTGCAGTCTGCGAGATCTCAATCCCCGCTGGATGGTGGATCTACCGATGGCCTCCCTCGACTACGGGAGATGAAGAAATCCAAAAGCAGGGGCCCCGAATGCAGCCTCGATCACTCGTGTCAAAAGAACCGCGAAAGGGATGGATCCCTGAGCACGCGGGTGCAAGGACTCCTCCGCTAGGACTCTAAACTGAAATAACAGGAGATCTATGGTCCTACCCGTCCCAATAGCCTACAAAAGACTCACCCTACCCCTTTTAACCTCAGAATGTCTAGCAATGGGGTAAACGGACTGACAACAAAAGATGTACAAGGGAGCATAGATCGGGAGCAAAAAGCTAATTGGTAGCTGCCGACGAATTCCCCAATCAGTGCCTGGGAAACAGACCTCATCGGCAATGACCCTGAAGTCATCCGGAGCTCCCTTAGATGAGAAACTATACTGAGGGTCTGCCACCTTAGGCAGTCTATAAATCTCCGTAAAAGTGTCGGGGGTGATCCCAATGTCAAGCCCCTTAACCCAGGACATAATCTGCTCGTGTCTTGGAGTAATATAACAGGTTGACACGTTCGCTATAAACTCGGCAAGCAAGGTAAATATGGCCTCTCCCGTGAAGGTAGTAAAAGGGACCCAACCCTGGGCCTCAAAGATCTGCCCCGACAAAAACTCGGGGTCCCTAAACTGCTCTAAGTCCATTTGACGCTCAAGTACTATACCCCTCTTAATCCAAGTCTGGGAGAATGCCTCGAAGGCATCCTTTGACACAAATCGTGTGGCGTCATAAGCTGGGGCTGGGCCAGCCGGAAGGGCACCTGGGGCCCCTCTGCCTGCCATAAACTCTAAACACCCTAAAAAGTAACTCTAGGTAATAATAAAATTGAGGAGAAAAGGCACAGGAATACCTAGGGACGCGTGAAACCAAGGGTAGAGGAGTCAAAAGTGTGTGCTCGGGCTCCGGCAGGGCTCCGCTATCGTCCAAAAGCTCTCAAAACTCTCAAAAACTCCCCGTATAACATTTGTATTGAGTCTGAACTCAATACAGACGCTCCCTATTTATAGGGCTGGCCAAGTGTTCGACGCGTGTCTGGACTGCGTCTGGGCAATGCGTCTAAATGGTCAAAAAGGCCCAACGATCAAAAATGCGTCTGAATGGAGCATTCGACGCGCGTTTGGAAATTGTCTGAACGGGAAATAATTGCACCACGGACCGTTTGAATTTACTGTCCGAATGGTAAAAGTATGCGTTTGGACCCACCGTTTGAACGGTAATTCCCAAAAAAAATTGAATTCACTCAGGAAAACCCAGAAAACTCAAACCAACAGACAAAAACTGACTTTAACTACAAAAACTACACAAGAACACAAGAAAAACTACCAAAATATACAGATTTACACAAAAACCGAGCTCGAAACAAGCTCGCCCCACCCCCCACTTAAGACGTTGCATTGTCCTAAAAGCAACAACAACACGAAAGAGACCGGGACAATAACCACGGGAGGGCGGGAGCTCATAGAGGACAATCATCAAGTCAAGATGGGTGGATCAATGAGATCCACACAATCTACCTCGCCTCGGAAGGGCTCGAAGTAGGGCTTTAACCTTTGCCCATTGACCTTGAAAGGTATGCCATTCTTAAAATTTTGCACCTCAATAGCACCATAGGGAAAGATTTCCCTAATTTGGTAGGGGCTAGATCATTTACTCTTTAACTTTCCTGGAAAGAGATGTAACCGGGAATTGTAGAGAAGAACTTTTTGACCAACATGAAAAGATTTGTGATGAATGTGTTGGTCATGATGGACTTTCATTTTAGCCCTTAAAATTTTTGCATTTTCATACCTATCATTTCGTATTTCATCTAGCTCATTCAATTGTAGCTTCCGGTGGTTTCCGATTTCACCCAACCCCTTATTATATTGTCGAATAACCCAATATGCCTTATGTTTGACTTAAACCGGGAGGTGACATGCTTTTCCATACATAAGACGGTACATGGAGGCACCTAGAATGGTTTTGTAAGCCGTTCGATAGGCCCACAATGCATCAATTAAGCGCAAATACCAATCCTTTCGAGATGGATTAACCGTTTTTTTCAAGATTGTCTTGATTTCACGGTTAGCTAATTCAACTTGACCTTGTGTTTGGAGATGATATGACAAACCGACCTTGTGAATAATGCCGTACTTTCTCATGAGTATCCCTAATGGCTTATTACAGAAATGGGAGCCACCATCACTTATGATGGGCAGAGGCATACCGAACTGGGAAAAAATATATTCTTTGAAAAATTTGACCACAACTTGGTGGTCATTGGTTCGTGCCGGTATGGCCTCTACCCATTTGGAAACATAATCAATGGCCACTAAGATGTAAAGATACCCAAAAGAACTAGGAAATAGACCCATGAAGTCTATGCCCTAACAATCAAAAACCTCCAAAACAAGGATAGGGTTAAGGGGCATCATGTGTTTCCTAGTAAGGCTCCTTAACCTTTGACATCTATCACACGCCACACCAAATGAATGCACATATTTAAACATAATCGGCCAATAGAGTCCACTTTGCAAAATTTTGGCCACTATTTTCTTCGACGAAAAATAACCCCCACATGCATGAGAATGACAAAATTTCATTACACTTTCGAATTCCTCATCCGGCACACATCACCATTGATTCCACTATAAAAGTGTAATCTTCATCCCCTAATTAAGTGTTTGTTAGCCTCTATATAGGTATTAGAATAGATTTTTAGCAATAAACTGATTTAAAGAGGTTTTTCATGTGTATTGTAGGTTTTTGGTGATAAAATGGTGAAAAAAGGGCTTAAAGAGAAGAAGTTTGTCTGGATGGTCCGTTTGGACAGTTACACCGTTTGGATGGTGCGTTCAGACAGACAAATGACAGTTCGGACGCTTATACCGTTCGGATGTCCCGTTCGGACGGCCGAATTACCGTTCGGACGCTACGACGAAGATCAGAGTTCCAGAGTCGATATTTCCTCTCCAAAGCCGTTCCAGAGTCGATATTTCCCGTTCTAAGCTATCACAGAGTCGTCTTTTTCTGTTCGAAGAAATATAGAGCCGAGATTCCTTGTCCGAAGACCGTCCGAACGGTGAAATAACCATCCGAACGGTTATGCCACCGTCCGGACAGTGCGTCCGGACGCATATCGGATGTGCTTAGGACGCACTTCGGACGGTGAGCGCAATTTGCCCTACAACCCAACAGTCAAAGAAAAAGTGTGGTTATATTAGATTTTAGGATTTGAGCTGCAGGTAGAGAGGGAGAATAGGGGGAAATCATGTATTTTGCTTAGATTTACTTTACTTTCTTGTATTTAGGACTTTGGGAAGTGTTTAGATAAATTTGTAGTGTTGATTTAGTGTAATCTTTCACATTTTCTATATTTCAATATATATTCACTTTTGATTTAAAGTCAAAATGTTGTCTCTACACTTTGGAAAGCTCTCAACAATGGAATCTTCAAGCTAAACTCATTGTTTGGGAACAAATGTGAAGATTTACCAAGGAAGGCATGGAAAATAAAAGGGGAGTTCTTGAATCTTGTTGAATATCTATTTTGTATTTTTTTCTCTAATTATATTGGAATTAATTGTTGTAGAAATCTTAGATCTATAATCATAGTTAATAACATGTGATTTATTTCTAAAGAACCCATAAATAGTGATAAAACTTAATTCCAAAATAATTAGAGATCCATAAAATTTCAAAGCTAAACTTTCCGAATCAAGGGCCTTTGGACGGTTTTTGATTTGAGTTAACCCAAACTCCCCCTTTCAAATTCCGTGCTAGAATTGGTAGATTGGAACATTTGAACCCAAACTCCCTTTTTAATCAAG
Source organism: Euryodendron excelsum (assembly GCA_033060915.1). Taxonomy (NCBI): domain Eukaryota; kingdom Viridiplantae; phylum Streptophyta; class Magnoliopsida; order Ericales; family Pentaphylacaceae; genus Euryodendron; species Euryodendron excelsum. The sequence goes on along the minus strand of CM065392.1, from coordinate 4,133,294 downwards.
TTAAATCCCTACTTGTGCTCATTTGGAATTTTGGTTAAATTAAGAGTTAATTTAGTCATAATTATGGTTGTTGTAGTAGAATTTTCATAATTGTCAAATTGCTTTAGCTAGAATCAAGTTATAGGTTTCAATTTCATTTTAATTATTTGCCTAGTTGCTAGTAAACCAAACCCTCCAACACCAAAAGATTTTTGATCAATTTTAGCCAACATAGCCATTGACTTCACTCTTGGTTTGCGATTGCAATTTGAATACGTTTCTAAACTCTACTCGTTTTTATTGCTAGATTGGCACAGGTCTCATAGGAAAACACGATAGTGGAAGTACCCCCACTTAAACTACAAGCACTTTCATCACGGTGAGCGTGGAAAGGACGAGTCAGCTGTACAACTTGATCCAAGCAATATTTGAACAAGTAAGGCTCGTCCCAAAAAATTTGTCTCACTAGCCTAAAGAATCGCCTCTTGTCCAATGCAGACCAATGAGAAGGAATGACTTTTGTGGCCAAATAGTTAGCCACATCGGCGTACCAAGGAGTTAAGGCTTGATTCAAGGCGTTGCAAGACATGAGTTGCTCATCGGGGAAGGTCTCACAAATAGGAGAGTCATCTTTGGTAGGGTGCTCAAAAGGGAGGCGGGACAAATGATCGGCGACAACGTTTTCCACCTCATTTTTGTCCCTAATTTAAAGATCAAACTCTTGAAGAAGGAGAATCCACCTAATTAATCGAGGCTTTGCTTCTTGTTTGGACAAGAGGTATTTAAGTGCAGCGTGGTCGGTGAAAACTATCACATGAGACCCCACTAAATAAGAGCGAAACTTGTCCAAAGCAAACACAATAGCCAACAGTTCTTTCTCCATGGTCGTATAATTTATTTAGGCCTCATTTAAAGTTTTGCTCGCATAATGAAGCACATGAGGTTTCTTTTCATTTCGTTGGCCTAATATGGCCCCCACAGCAAAGTCGCTAGCATCACACATTAATTCAAAGGGTAGGCTCCAATCCAAAGGCCGGATTATGGGAGCCGTAGTCAAATGATTTTTCAACTTATCAAAAGCTAGCTGACAAGACGGAGTCCACTCAAATGGAGTGTCTTTTGCCAAGAGGGCACTGATTCGCTCCGAAAACTACAAAATGGAGTTAGTACCCCACAAGAGTACGGGGGTCGCAATGAAGTATAAATCGGTAATCCGGTATCATTCTCTCCCAAGGGACCTAGCCAAATATAGGCTCTAACACTCAACTCACACTAACCTAACCTAGGATTGATTTGCAATTATGCGGGGAATTGGATCTAAAATAAAAGGAAAAATAAAAGGACCGAAAATCTTTACGTTTTTTTATAGGGTTTTGATTAACTAAACTAGTGCAATGAAAATTAAAGCAATTAACTAGGCAATTGATTTAAATGGAAAGCAATTAAAATGAAAAGCTTGGATATGATTGATTCAATCCACTAATTCACAACAAGAATTTCAATAAAGGATTTTTATAACTCAAATCAAGAATCACATCGTGGATTGTTGATTTGGAATATTTTGACCATAAAACGTTGAGTTCATATTTAGTTGAGTGTAGAGATTAAACTAATTAATAGACCCTAGAAGCAAACCTTATAAATGTGCAAGATTTATACCAATTGTTGAATTGTGCATAAATATTACTAAATGGGTTATGAATCTAAGTTTTCGAATAAATCTAACACCCAACCAAACAGAACTATACAAATCTATGAATAAAACTTTGAAGTTCATGAATCCCCATTGAAATACTTGAAAATCCTTGGTGGATCTTCACAATCACACCCAAGAGATGTTTAGCTACTAGAATTCATAATAAAGAGCATAAATGAAGGTAAATCTAACATTAAACTAAGTAAAACTAGTATTTGGTTGCTAAGAAAGTGAGAGAAAATGACTAGAAAGTGAAAGAAAATACATTACAATGAAAGAAAGTTACAATTTTTACTCCTACATTCACATTACAAACATAAATGTAAGCTAAAAATACACAAAAACATAAAAACCAACCTTGGAGGAGCTTCCCACGCCGCCCCCTCGGCTGCTACAAACCCAAAAAATCTTCCTCTTCTCCATTTTTTCAAACAACATAGCTTTTAAGCTCCAGATTTGTATTGACAGATCGATTGGCACTGTTCACCGATCGAACAGCCGATTGAACGGTAATTGTAGTGTTCGATCGGTCAATTCACTATTTTTATTGTTCACCAATCGATCGGGCACTGTTCATCGATTGATCGGTAAAACACCCTCTCTGAAGTTTGCCAAACCAATCGATCAGTTACTATTCACCCGTCCACCTTGAAGTTTGATGTTGACCACTTTAGAAGCCGATTCAGCTGATGCACATTAGAGGACAAATTGTAGCTCTTGAAGTCTTCTTTCCAATGGTGCAAAAATCAGCTTAATCAGACATTGGAGTAAAAAGATATGGCCAGAATACCGAGACGGGTCTGAATTTTCATGACCAATTTATTCGCCTTGAACCCGCTTTGATTATTCTTGCTTTCTTTTTGCCTTTATTAGCTTATATAACCTACAAAGCACACACAAAACATAATCAAACAAAAATCTAACTAAAATAAGAAAATTAACACTAATATAAATCTAGCAAAGTGCAAATTAAGAGCCAATGATTACACTTTTAGGGTGTAATCACCAATGTTATCAATATAGTGAACACATATGTGGTGTATCATACATTACATCACAAGAGGCATTTTGTTTATTGTTAATGATGTATTATCTATTGATGATTAATTCAATGGATGTTTGTCATTCCTTCTTTATGAGTTTGATTATCTTATGAGTACGTTGATATATAGCTCATACCCACACAGGTTGTTTTGCAGAAAAATGAGAGATGTCCAATCCCCTGTTGGTGTTGATGTTGGTGTTGAGTTGAGGAACTTCGAGAAACTCTTTAGTTGAGTTATTAGTCATGTACATTGTTGTACATTGTATTAAAATTTTGTTAAAGTTTGTTTATTTTGTGATTTTGTAATCTTCATAAGTGTGCCTTAAGAGTTCTCTTAATGATGTATGTTGTAGCATTATGAGATGGTTTTTATTTATTCCATATGATGTTATTTATTCCTATAAGATTTCTATCTCTAGGATTATATTGAGGTTTCGATTACAGGTAGGTAACTTGTGCGATCATGTTCGTTCTAAGACGACGTTAATGACGTTTGATTAGGAGCGGGTGTGACACTTGAGTCTCGAGATTCTCGCGATGTGCCGAATGAACAAATCGTTTGGTTTTGCTTCCAAGCCTGTCTCAAGAGCTTTGACAATATCTCTGCTCTCACCATCATTGCCAGGGCACACACTAAGTGCCTATGGCATCATGTGAGTGATTCGTGTATGTGCTCCGTTCGACGTCCTAAACGCGCAAGTTATTGGCACGTGACATCCAGCATCCCAAATATATGCTATGGCTAAGAATCATAGGGCTCTTTGCTAAATGCCACGTGTTCCCCTAGTGGGTCACACGACAGGCAGCATGAGCATAATCATAGGGGTATATACATTTAGTCCCCCTGCGCGAGCATGTAGTAGAATCGATGCTTGCACATGCAAAAATGGCATCATGTCATTTCAGTAAGACCTGACAGACATTGAATGTGAAAACCCGACGAAAAGGAAATGACGTGATCGCTCGTAGTTAGCCATTATGACGCATGACCGAAGAGTACGACACCCTAAATGCCCAAGTATAAAAAGGAACACTTAGCACCCAATATAATTGTTGGACCTAAGCGTTCTAAAACAGGCAATTTCTGGAAGGCAATTTGCGACTAACCATCGTGCCATAAAACCCTTCTATAGATTTTTAACAAACATTCCGAGCTAGTGTGGTTAGAGCAAATGACGCGTGATAAGAAACTCTCACCACTCCACCATGCTGGATAAGCACCGGCCTAGGTGCCCACAGATGTAGCTTTTCGGGCACCCTTCATTGAGGAGAACAATCACTTCTAATCTAGCATTGAAGAATGGACCCCGCGTGCAGAAGCCCCGAGGATAACTATTCTGATAGAGAGAGAACAAACAAATGAAGAAGGTCACGTGTTCCATCCTTCCTCAGTGCTGAGATTCCCTATAGAAAGGGGGGCGATACCATGGTCGTGTATAGCATATGAGAGTTATGGCTTAGTGTTGGAGCACATGGACTCGTGGACAATGTTTGTGTTGAAGAATCACCGAGATGTATTGGAGAAGGTGAAAGTACTCGGCGCTATGCGGAGTACAAAGAACTTTTCCATGAATTGAAATAAGGAATTGCTAGAGGTATTGATACCACGGTGGAGCACAAAGACGCATACATTCACCACTGGCTGGGGTGAGCTAGGGCCCATACTGGAAAACACTTGAACTTGCTTCGGCTTAACACATTCGGGGAGGTAGATTTACTTTTGTGTGAATTGACGAATGACGAACAAGATACCCTGAACTTCCTACAATCACTGCTGGCAATAGTGAACCAAAGTGGTTCGTGATGGATAGCAATAAGGGCATTACTAAATGAGCATCCCAAAGTCCCTTCGAATAATACGTTCACAAGGTGGATGAGCTACTTCTTTAGGGACTACCCCCCAAAGGGTGACTTGAAGAAATTAGCAAAAAGAGGAAGTAAACACCCATGCGTAAGTGGGCCTGGGTTTCAAGTAGGATACACCCTCAAGGGGTTCCTCGTTTGGCTATCGTGGCATATTTTGGAAAGGCCACCACAGGACGGGATTAATAACTCCATGTTTTGCCTCGCCATAATTCTAGCGCATGGGCATTCAGTGGTATAAAGGCCTCTATTTTTGGGGACTTTGTATCACCGTTTAGACGTGTTGCATAATAATATGCTTCGGTCACATTGACGGTAAGATATTTCCACGTATCTAAGTACCTATTTCTTGGAGATGTTTATTTTTGAAAGGTTCCTAAAGTGCACCCTGACGTCGAATGAGCTCCCAGCATTTCATGATGATAAGTTTGTCATGGATGCATCAGGGAATTTGATACTAGGGGAAAATGGCAAGGAACAACCATTAGCATACAAGCTGTCGTGGGCCAATCGATAGAGGAAAACTGGGCGGCCTAAGAATTTAGGGCTAATTATTGATATCGAAATGGAGTATCTGTTTAGACCATACGTCATGCAAGTGAATGGGGTTACGGGAGAGGCCTTTTACTCGGGGGAAAACCTTATGTTAGATGCGAACAATCTTGAGTTTGTTCTAGTTACGGCCTGGGCTATCTTGGGGTTGCTACCAAGGTACGATAAGGGCTTTGCCCAATGCTTTAGTTTTTTTTGTGGCATACAATCTGCAAAGAATTGCTTGGCAATTAGGCTACGATCAAGGCGCTCCGCAGCTTGTGCGCAACTACAATTTTGATGACGACTTTGTCTGCTACAGCTTTGTCCCCTATGATTATGCTCATGCCACCTGTCCTGTGACCCACTAAGGGAACACGTGGCATTCAGCAAAGAACCCTATGATTTTTAGTCATGGTGCATATTCGGGACACTGAATGTCACGTGCCCATGACTTGTGCATTTGGGACGCCGAATAGAGCGCATGCACGAATCCCTCACACGATGCCATAGGCACTTAGTGTGTGCCTTGACAATGATGGTGAGAGCAAAGATATTGTCAAAGCTCTTGAGGCAGGCTTGGAGGAAAAACCAAACGATTTATTCATTCGACACACTGCGGGAATCTCGGGACTTAAGAGGTTTAGTGGCTTGGGATGAAGGTGTCGCCTCGGCATAACCTTCACGCAAGGTTAGACCGCCTTCAGGCCAGTCCTACTAGGAGAGGGAGATTACTCCATGTGAAACTCTGATTCCTTAGCCTACCAAGGCAAGGACTCTTATGGATAGGTCTTATTACATATAAGTCCAATCTTACTTGGGCTAGGATACCAGTTTCTATATAAAAAGTCTTTTGGGCCCTTAAGGGTGGGCATCGATGAATGATTTTTTAACATCCACAACCTTCTCCATTGTCTATCTCTCTCCCCTGGCTGAATTGCTTCATCCTTCATCTGGCCATCTCAGATTCCCTCCAACAATTACTGGCACGATCTGTGACTCCTCACAAACCCCTTACACCTTCATACAAAAGGTAAGCTGGAAAGAGTTAATTTTACCAAAGTGAGCCTTCCTCCAGTAGATAAATAATTTCTCTTCCAAGATGCTAGTTTTCTTTTGATCTTATTAATGACTACCTCCCAAGATTTAATGAGTTTTTTTTTGCCAAAATAACATTATTTTTAAAAGTAATTTCCTATCTAACACTCTCTCAAAAGTAATTCCCAAACTAACATTCTGACCTCATTCCTAGGAAAATATTTTGTTAAAAAGCCATTATAGTTAGCTAAAATTGATTTTTTACCCTAATACATGGATATCTATTTTCAAATTTGCTACTTCCTCTCATAACCAAGCACAAACTCATTACTCCCATATATGGGTGCCTGTTACTTTGAAAATTGAAACTCAAAAAAGTTGTAGTAAAATCTAACTCAATCTTAAAAAAAAAAAAAAAAGGCCATCATGTAATTCTAAAATGTACTTTTGATAACTAAGAAATCAATGGAAAACTCTAAAAACTTTTAGCCTTATAATAAAAGTTAGATTTTTCTTTTTCCTTCTACTTTTCAACAATCAAACAGAATATTGATTCCAAATTTATCTTCACAAAAGTCTTGCATTAATACCAGTTTATGAACAATAAGCATAAAAAAAAGATGATTATCAAAATAAGCAATTTAATTAAAGCCCAACAATATTCAAAATTTTATAAATTTGGTAAATTAAAATTTTATAATTTTACCGCATCCAATTCCATTCAAAAACCATTCAAAAATTTTGCACTCATTTCAATTTTGTCTTTTTACAATTCCACCTCTTCTCTTAATGGTATGCTATTGTAGTATGCAATTGTGTAATTGTTTCCATCTATAATTTAATGCTATTAGTAAAAAATGGTTTTCACCCATAAAAAATTATATGTTATTCATGTAACTGTGACCCATCGATCTCTACACTATTGAGCAAGGAGTCTCTTATTTGGTAGAGACTTTTATTATTCTGCTCATAATGATTGGTTCAAGCCTTGCGCTCTTTCCCTAAGCTTGAACCCAACCTTCTCATTCCTCCTTTTCCTAGGTTATAAATGTATACCTTTTTTGTGATTCTCAAAAAAAAAAAAAAAGTTCTCCACACTACTTAATCGGAAGATTAAGAAGAGAGGTGGAAATGATATTGTAAAATGTTATGTAGACTCATCAAAAGTGAGGGTTTTTCTATCACAATTGGAAGCGGTAAATTTGAAAACATGTATTAATATGTTAGGGTAAAAAGTCAATTCTAGTAAATTATAATGGCTTATTAATACCAAACTTCTTTTAAGGATGATGTTAGAATGTCAGTTTGAGAATTATTTTTGAGAGAGTATTAGATAGAGAATTATTTGTAAAAAGAATGTTATTTTGGCAAAAAACTCAAATTTAACATGTCTTGAATTTGCCCCAACTGACAATCTCAGATAGTTCATGGGGAGTTTTTGAATTTTGCACTTGAAGAACTGAGTTGCCTCCCTAAGGAAATTCCCATCCACCCCTATACCACATATAACACTTTTTTTTGGAAGTTTAAGCTTAACACAGATATCAGTTCAAAACCTCTTAGTATCCTTTTTAGGTTCTATAGATCATCCTTTACTGCCTCACAGGAAAAGATTGAACTTACAGGCACAAAACGGTTGATTTAAACGTTCGGCTTATGTCAGAAGTGTTTTGAATTTGACGTAGATGACAACCATCTTCTTTCATGCTATACTTGCAATGAAAAAGGATGATGATGCCAAGTTTGATAGTAAACAAATGTTTGCATACAATGAAGGAAAACTATGTTATGATCGGGTATATCTATTTTCGCTTATTTATACTTTTCATATTATTCCAAAAACCCAATTGTCATTGGCAAGTCCATGTAATTATCACTTTTTTTTTTTTTTTGGTAAGTTTTATTGTCTTTACGAGACTTCGTGCCCTATATAAATTGCTTTGGCATCATTTCATGAAATTGTGAAATTTACTAACCTTACTATATGCACAAAAGCTTATAAGCATGCAAAACACAATGTTGCTGGGTAATGCCAAACACATTTAGTGAATGAAACATGTTGACGAAAATAGAACCTCCGGCATTCATATTGCTGCAATAGTTGTCGACAAAATTGGTTAATCAGAGATGACTTAATTGCATCTGATTATTTATGAAGACGTTGTTAGACTTGTAACAATGGTGATGATAATTATATTGATGTGTTTAATGTTCTTCACCAATTATGAACATTATGAGCATCCGTTGGACGGTTGGCTGCCGCCCTCCAATCTAGTTATAACTAAAAGTCTTATTAATACATCGAATTATTTGGATGACGGTCTTATTAATACATCAAATAATTTAGAATTAAAACACTTCATATTTTTCTTATACCTAAATGACTACAGGAAAAATTAATGTGTTCTTCACAAATTATGAACATTATGAACCTTTGTTAGACGGTTGGATGCCGCCCTCTGATCTAGTTATAACTAATAATGGTTTATTAATACATCGAAAAATTTGGAATTAAATCACTACTTCATATTTTGATCATACCTAAATGAGTACAGTAAAATTAATGTGATCTTCACAAATTATGAACATTATGAAACTTTGTTGGACCTGTCGCCCTTCGATCTAGTTACAACTAATAACGGTCTTAAAACTGCGAATAATTTGGAAGTAAATCATTTCATAATTTTCTTATATCTAAATGAATACAGTAAAAATTAATGTGACAAAATTAAATAGAATTTACGGACGATCATAGTCGTGAGACTGTAAGATGTTTAGTTAAGGACCAATCCAATAAATGGTGTAAGGCATTAGAGCTTTTGTTGCTTTAATACATATTAGGCATACTTGAAGATATAAAATAAAAAAAATCCATTTAATTGATGAATAGTATTGCTTGAGTGAGAGCATCTACTTAATTATAGCAAGAGTATTATTGAACCTTATCATTGGAACAAATTTACAGTACGATGGTAGCATGAATAATTGTAGTTAGGATTTTGCCATTACAAGAAGAGGTCCAATTTAGAAAGGAGAGGGCTCAGTACATTACAATATACACGATCGCAACAGTAATCACAGTAAAAAAAAAAAGCCAAATACGACCATAGCACTTGATTTTTTCCTATCATTGCAATTGCTTAGGACAACCTTTGGTAAACTGCTAGGGTCTCATTCTTAGTTGGCTTCTTAATAACCAAAATCAAGAAGAAAAAAAAAGAACAATGAATCAATTAGGGGCAAAAATGTCTAAAAATAATGTAAAAGGCCTTTATACCGTCATGACAAATAATAGTGACTTGTATAATTATTCCTTCTTATCACATATATTAATTACGGGTGTGGTCCCTAATTAGGTACGTCCAACTCAAACCACACTTAATTTAGTTACCAAAAATACCCACTCGTCCCCACCAAAATCCCCAACAAGCCATTCTGTAACGTCTCTATTAGAAATAACTGTTCCATTGAAACGGGTTCAAGGCAACGGCTTGTTTTATTACTAGACGAAATACAGTCAAACAACACATAGAAAATGGTGGGGCTTGTGAGATTACTACAAACTGGTATGAGTGTAATTACAAAGACCTAATCAGGGTTACCATAATCTCCATCATTAATTATGTTGTTAGTATGGTGTGTATATATATATTATTGCAGCATCACTGTATAGAGACATGAGTGAGAGAAATGACTTCCCTTTGATGGAACAGTGAGTTCTTCTCTCTCTCTCTCTCTCTCTCTCTCTCTCTCTCTCTCTCTCTCTCTCTCAATTCCATTTCTAAATCTTTCTTCTGCTTCTGCTTGAGTTTTTAACGCCTTTCTAGATTTTGGCATATAATTGCTTTGTTTCCTTTTTCTTGTCACCTTTCAGGTTTCTAGGATTGTGGAAATGATCTTTGAAGGATCGAGATAAAGATCTCCCCGACAAGTTGGTATGTGATTTCCTTTCCAGAAGGAATATTAGGTAAGATATCTGAAGTTTGATTTCATTTACATTTTAAGACGTAAATCTTGAGAGTGATAGATGTCATTTACTTTCTGATGACATTGTTTGTGATTATTTTCTTGTGACAGACAGGTTAAGACTCTGAAATTGTTTTAAGAGTTCTTAAAACATGCTTTAGGGCCTTAGCTTGTTGACTTTGGATGTGAGTCGTTGAAGCATATATAGGCCAAGGGTTTAAGGGCTGATGTCAGTCTGAGAGAGAGAGAGAGAGAGAGAGAGAGAGCCACTTCATTAGAAGTTTTTTTTTTTGATGTCTTTAATAGAATAGTCAGATGATTTGGTCTTGATTATTCTAAATTTGTGAATTAGAATTGGATGACTAGTATGACAATGGAGATTAATTTATGTGCAAATTTATTAGTTAAAATTGTTTGATGATTGGAGATAGTTGCTATAAATCAAGAAACACACTGAACAGCAACACCAAATGATAAGTGATCTCCAGTTTCTATATGACTTGTGAACCCTAGCTGATATAAAAAAAAATGATCCTTATCTCATTGGTTGCCCATTGATATAGATTCTTGTCAATAACCTTCCATTGAAATCTTCTTGTAAATTAAAACAACTCCCAAAGATTAGGTCAGCCTGATTAATCACATTGTTTCGCACCTTTTTATTGTTATTTAAATGTTGTAATTACCATAAAGGTGCATCATGTAGACAGTAGCCCTATCCTATCTTACATTTGCAGGCCCTAGTTTTTGCAAGCTTCTCAACCTAAACCTCGATAACCATACGCTATTGAACTTAACCCTATTCGAAACACATGAATTTGAGGGATGCAATTAGAACATGGAAATTGTAGGGGACACATGGACATAAAATAACATTAAAAATGACAACTAACTTGGTTTATAATTTCTAGCATGCTTGAAAATTTCATCTTTGATGCTAGATAGAGGGACATGAAGAAGCACTTGCACACACAAAGACTTTGCGTGCATCCTTGCGCGATCGTGCGTGTGCGCGCACGAGAGAGAGAGAGAGAGAGAGAGAGAGAGAGAGAGAGAGAGAGAGAGAGAGAGAGAGAGAGAGAGAGAGAGAGAGAGAGAGAGAGAGAGAGCCCTATATTTAGTTTTGTCATTCACCTATCTCAAATCCTTGATCTTCTTGTTAAATTTTGTTTCTGCAGGATAATCTGCTGCGACTCTAACTGATATGAAGATATGAATTCTGAAAACTCAGATAACGAGTTCTCTTTTCCTCAATCTTTGACGACTCCATTAGCAGATCTATTAAATGATTCTTATAACTTTGATAATTCTTACCCAGCAAGTCTGGAAGAAAATAATGGTGTCCAATTCCAATTCCAAAACCAAGATCTATCTGCTCCGGTGCTCTCACATCTCACCACTGAGGGTAACAATGGTTTAGACCTTGCAAGCAATTTGGAAGTTAACAAAAGTTCAGTTGAATGTACTTCAAATGCTTTAGAAAATGGTGCTCCAGTACCCCAGGAAGACCCTTTCAATATTTCTGAACCGGTTGATGATTATTCGCTGTATTATATAATGTCTATGGGCATTCGTTATTGTGCTAGTCTAAAAAACAATGGAGAAGGTAATAGTAATAGCACTGCAGAAGGAAACCCTAGTAATAACGAGGTGAAGCAGATTCATCCGGTGCTCACAAGGTTGGCACATCTATATATATATATATATATATATATTTTTTTTTTTTATCTGATTCATACTTCAAATCTCCTCATATTCATTTGCTATAAATTTTTTGTGAGTAGTCCTAATGAAGTAGCTGGTGAGAGCTATGGTGGAGGGACTGGTAAAAGCCCAGTTGAAGAGCACCACAAAGCCCCCTTACAGCATTACCGACCTTCCACTCTGGAATCCTCAATGTACCCTGGAATTAATAGGCATGTCTACACTGTTTTGGTTAGATACAGTGAAATATATATATATATATATATATGCACTTCTTTTTGATGAAAAGATAACAATACAGGTATGCTGGAAATCTTCAAACATTTCTACGGGGTAAACCTCGTCCTCAGAAAAAAGGAAAAACAGGTGTCCAGTATTACTTCAAATGTTTCTATTTTTTTACTTTTTTGTATCTGTTTTTCTTTAAATTATCTTTTTTCATTCATGGTTTTCATTTTTGTTTCTGCTACTAGTATGTAGTTCATGTTGGTAATGGTCCTAGCCAGTAATTTTAGGATTTCATTCATGATATTCTAGCCAGAAAAAATAGCATGAGCTGCCCATGGGATACCTTGAAAATTTTCATATCGGCTGCAATTTTTATCTAGAGACAGAACTTCTGTCTAGTCCAGCCAGACTCTGGTGGGGAAAAGGAGATGAGATTAACTCAACCAACTCATGTTCTTGCTATTGTCTCTTTATTTACTTATTTCTTCTGAGTATTGACAGTATCTGTTTCATCCAAATTATGCACAATGCAATTCATGAAAGTTTAAGGTTAATGAAATCTCCTGAAGCATACGAGTACTGAAAATGTCTTGCAGTAGAGCATTAGGGTTCCATCTGAAAGTATGGGTAGGGTTTGCCAATGTCTTACTTGTCAAGGGCCATGTCCCAATGACTGCTTAGATTAATGTTGCAACTTATATAACATTTTTGTATGGGAATTACTAATTAGGTCTTTTTAGTGAAAGGGGAATATATTTCTGAAAAAAAATAATGGTTTAGTACCTTCACCTTGCAGTCCCTTATTCTTACTTATATATCTAATTTTATTTTTTGGAATGCCAGCAGTTGGATTTAAGATCAAAGAGGAACCTGTCTGGGCCTATGATATGGAAAGTACCAAGTTCCAAAGCAAGTCTTCTACAACAAATTTCCTCGTATGTTTTTATTTTGTTTATTTATTTATCAATTTATTGTAATAAGCTGTTCAGTTTGTGTGCTAAACTAATTAACTTGGCGTTCATTCACGATTTTTCAGCTAAAATTCGCTGAACTTTTCTATTGTTGCAGCCAAGCTACCGTGAGGATGAATTAAAGGAGGTGTCGAAAGATGAATATTCAACTGCCCTTAGAAGGTAATTGTTTTGTTTAATCAAGCATGATTGGGTAATTATGAAGTATTGACTGGTTCTTTCTTGTTTTGCATTGCATTTGAACTCGTAAATTCAACTCCTAGAAGTGGATATTAAGAACGTGGAATCATCAGCGAAGTACTAGAAAAATTTATATCAACATTATTAGATGTATCCTCAAAATCCCTCCATGAAACTAAATACCTGATGAGGCAGAATAATCTCCGATGCTAGCAGAAGAGAGTGCAAACCACTGCCTAAATAAGAATTCTTGAACAGTGAACAATTCTTATTGAGATTAGAACTCATAGGTAAGAAAATTGATCAAATGTTCTCATCTTCATTGATCATGCACTCTTGACACTTGTGACTATTCATTGTCCACCCTGGTCGGATTAAGCATCAGACCAGAAACTAAATAGAAGATAAATGCCCTTGTTAATGCAAACACCTGATGTAGAGTAAATTAGTTGAAATCCTTTGCAGCTGCATTATCTGCATGCTTGGATAGTTTTCTCTTTCACAAATTGGGAAGCAATTTTTTGTGAAAACTATATTGTTGATAGTTAGAACTTTTTCAAATTCAGCAAGAGTAAAGACATCTCCAAGGGCACCTCGACTCACCGTGGAGTTCCTAGGATATCAACAAAAAAATCTGATGACGAGAAATGGAAAGCGATATTATGGAGTGCTCAAGAATGCAAAGGTATTTACTTTGGACTTCTAGTTCTGGGAAGTACGTTGATTTTTAATGCATGCTTAACACATAATTGTTCAGACAATTTAAGAATTGCATATAGAGTTTCGTTTACCTGTATGTAATTTTATGTTGTTAAATGGGTAAGACAATTTATCCACCCTCAATTTTGTTAAAATACAAATACCAAAGCAGAGCCAGCTCAAGCTTCGGACATCCCAGCGATTAGGTTGAGTGGCAAAGGAAAAGGGCTGCAAAGTAATGATAATGCCGGTGGTAGCTATAGTAAAGGAATACAAGAAGCCGGACAGAATCAAACCCTTCAGTTTAATCAGAACAACAATTTCACTGAACAAGCCCTGGAGAAGAATTCTAGCTCCTCCCAGCTTTCTCAAGGCTGCCAAAACAGTGACTTTCAAACCTACCCTAGTTTCAGTTATGGCAGTGGAAGTGGGATGGAGAATTGTGCTGGAGGATGTTCTAAAAATGTTGCTGCAGAAGGGAGTTCGATGAAGTTGGACAATGAAGACGACATTTTTTCTGGAATTTGGAAGGACAGTGATCCTTTATCACAATTTGTTGATGATGGTTTTATCCTACCAGCCTCAGAGAACAAAGATTTTCAGATTCATGATCAGAACAAAAATTGCACCAACCAGTTCTTGCAACAAAACCCTAGCTCTTCTGTTTCTCATGGCTACACAAACCCTAATTCTCAAGATAACCCCGCTCTCCTCCCTAAGATGATTGACACCGGATTTGGGGAAAAAGCCGGTGGAAATACAAGTGATGGTTCTAACCAAGGATTCACAAGCAGTGGGAACCCCAGTCCAGATTCAACAATGATAGAGACTACAAAAGTATCCACCAAGGGCAGCACCGTTGAGGCGTCTCCTATCAAAGGACTGACTGCAATGGAAAACTCAGTAGACCTGACATTTCCAGAAATCGAAGGTCTGGAAGTCTTCAAGCAGAATCAAGCCGAGTTTAGCTTCAGTTTCGACTGGACCAATGATCTGTTGTTACCCACAGATCTTTGTGGTGGTGGCAAGTAGTAGGTTTGTGGTATGCATCTTAGCTTTTTGTGATTTCTGTGTAATATTTATGCTTGCTTGCTTTGTCTGAAGGTTTGTTGAGTGTTGAAATAAGGTGTCATCTTAGCTTCAAGAAATCGAAGATGATGGGAAGGGTCATGAATTTGGCATAGATGACTTCTTTTTTTTTTCCCCTATTTTTTTATGATTTGCATATGAAGCTGTATGTCCTGTTTGCGCATGCATTGGTTAATGAAATCATAAAAACTATCCTTGCCATATATATACAAAATGCTAGTATATGTCTTCAGTTGCATGCATGACACTGAGTTGCTGTATAATTGCCAAACCATGCTTTTAGAGCATGAAGCAACAAATTAAACAAAAATAGAATATCCATAATCATTTTGATATGCAATATTTGTTCACAAATTGGTTAGTGAGAGTCGACTTAATTCTATCTGATCGTCGATGAAGTAACTAGAGGAGTGATGATTACTCCATTAATGTTCGTCAAAATCGCAAAACATTATAAACTTCCAGTACTGTACATGTAGTACTGCACAATATGCGGCTAAGCTTCATACGTCTGATTGGGAAATAAAAGCACTTTGTAATTTGATAATATTATTTCCAAAATATTATCGTAAAAATTAACGAAGATTAAGCTGAATAACTACGTTGATGACAATAAAATGGCCACAAATTAAAACTATCATTGTTTGTTATGCAGCCAAACCTATAATATGAATTAGTCTTCACACTATGGATAATTATGAATTGAAATCATGACATAATTTTGTTTATATCAGCCCAATTGAGTATAAGAAAGATTACTGTGATTCAAAATTAAACAGCATATTTGAATGAATACAACCATGAAAGCCATAAAAGGTTGTTTAGTAGATGACTAATCCAACAGATGAAGTAAAATACAAATGTTATGAGTGTAGCCTGCATTAAAACTTGTGAGCTTCACCACTTTCTTATTATACTTCAAATCAATTAATCAAACAGCCAAAATCTGTCAAAACAATATATACATATATATATATATATATATGTATATGTATATAACCCCTTTCTAGTTCTGTGAAATTGACATAGGTATTGGGATGTTATTGCTAACTTTACTACTTTACTTAATTATTTTTCTTCATCACATATTTATTGCATATAAAGAAGAATATGGCCCCTAGTTTTTCAAACATTAGTTACCAAAAATACCCATTCTTGCCTACTAAAACTTCAACCAGCCATTGTAACGTCCAAAAACATGAGTGTTTCATTCAAACGGTTCACAACCACCTGTTTCGTTACTGGAAAATGAAGTCGACAAAACTGAGAAATAGTGGGCTTGTTTCAACATTGTAATTTAATTAGATTACAACAATCTGCCATGAGTGCTAATCCAAAGAACTACCAGGGTTACTAAAATCTTGATAATTAATTATGGTGTCAATAGTTTGTAAATTCATATATAGGGACAGAGAGAGCCGTGATTCCCTTCACTTCATGAATTTTTTTATTTTTTTGGATTTATGATGGGAATTTTCTTCGTGACCCACTTCTGTGATCTTCTATCATTTCTTTAGCGAATCATTGAGTTTTTACCACAAGAAACTGACCTTAGATAGATAGAGAGCTCATTGTTACCACAAGGTAATGTATCCAAAGTTTGATGCTATTTTCATTTTAAGAGATACTTCTTGGTAGTCATGGAATCTAGGGCACATAACAAATTACATTGATATATATATATATATATATATATTTAACGTCATTTGGAGACTTCTTATCGAATACTCAATATATTTAACAAAAATAAAAAGATTGAGTCAGTTTTGCTTATCTTAACATACTTCGTTTGGTACGGTTTTTTTTTTTAATTGTTTTCAAAGAGTTGTTTTCTGTCTATATTGAATTATTATTATTATTCTTTTTTTACTTTTGGATTTGTTTTGTCAACACCCTCCAAAAGGAAATTGATGTTTGAAAAAAAAAACAGCTAGAACAGACAATAAAAAAAAAAAAAAAGCGCTTTGAACTAAGCCGAGAAGCCGAGGATGGACTATTGAGATGGTCAGTTTATTGATCAAATTATTTTGCACCTCTATGGGAAACTTAAATGTTGGAATTACCATAGAGGTTCATCAAGAAGATTGAAGCCAATCTTACAGTTGCAGGCCCTAGTTTATGCAACTTTTGCAGCCTAAACTTCAACTACAACATTCGTTAAACTTCAAACTAACTTATATGTTGTTAAACTAACCAAACAGATGAATTCGGAGAACAAATTAGAACATGAAAATAGTACAACAATTCCCTCTGAATTCGAAGAGATGTGAACTTATTGCAAGCAAAGCTTGAAACTTCATCGATCTAATACATGATAAGCAATGTCACTATTCATTAGCTGAACTTCAATTAATACTTTTCAAGGCCCTTAAAAAGAACCCCAGGAGCTGTTATATATGGACGTACGAATTTTAAAAGGGTAATACTATACAACCAAAATATATAACCAGAAAATATAATCAGAATAATATGGCTGAGTTGTGGACCTATCACTTTAAAACAAAGAACCCATTAAGATGCATTTTAATTATAAAATTGCCACTGCCACATCATTCTGGTTTAAAATTCTGGTTATAAATTCTGAAAGAATAGCATTTTTCATTTTAAAAATAGCAACTAACTTGTTTAGTAATATATAGAATGGCTGAAAATGTCATTCTCGATACTACATAGAAGCAGTGGATGGAGACTCAACAGCAAATTTGACTTCCATTTTATTTCATTGTGAACCGGCACCACCTTTGTCGTTGAAGTTAGATGAGTAGATTTGTTATTTTGATAATTTCATGAACCAATTACTTCTTCCCTTAAAAATTAGAATATTTTCCATAGTAGTACTGATTGAAAATTTTTTACATGAAAGAATAGTGATAACAACAATAATTTATCAAAGGTAAAATAGGTTTATACACAGGCAACTATACATATGATGGTTGTCAAAAATAATATATTGCTGTTGAAAAGTCCCTAAGCTGCCTTTTATTTATTTGTTGTTATTATCATAACATGGAATCGGAATTATGCTTCCCATTTAATAAAAGGAAAATAGAGAGTGCTTCACATGCCGTAAAGGACTATATTTCATCTATACAATGTCTACAAAGTACAGAATTTTTCAAAAAAGTAAAATCTCTACACACGCAGTTTTTTTTGTGCCATAATGATTCAAGCCCACTGAAACCATTGCAAAAGCGACTTGTGAAATTCACATTGATTATGTTAATCTGCAAACTTTTGAATGGTGAAGAAATTAATTAAATGCTCATCTGATACTTTTATATGCAGAGTCAAACTCTCTGACTGCAAAATTAAATGCTTAAAGAATTGACATAATATACAAAATCCTTGGCATTTATCACTGAATCTATTAGCACTAGTTCATGAGATTTTCTTACCAAATAAAGAGAGAAGCTTTCAGATTTTGGATCTATAAAAGGAGAAAGAAAGACAGTTATCAATATATCAATTGGCTCCAATTTCTGAGATTTAGTATCAAAACCAGGAGGAGAGAGAGACTTCCAGCCACAAGTTCGTCTCAGTGCATAAACTAGGAGAATTTGTGAGCTCTTGTTTTTAAGCCATTGCTTCATTTGATTTATGATTATTACCATTGTTTGCATTTTTATTTTCTGCATTCTCATCTAAAAAAGATACAACTTTAATTTTGGTTTTACAAACAATTTTCAGGTTATTTTATGCTTCAAAGCAGCCTGCCTTCGAATTGTTTCTTAGTTACAAATAGGTAACAATTTGTTGGATCATTCATTTAAAGATTGAAACCATGTATTGAAGCATAAAGAATTTGATGGAGACAGATAATTGAAAATATGTTTTCAAAATTTTCTTGTTTTTAAATATGTTATATAATAGGGCCATCGTAAGAATGCTTCATGTATATATGTAAGAAATGCTGTATGAGTCCATACACAATACTGAAAACATCTTTTCAAATTTTGTTTATCTTCATGGAATTGTAGTGAGTTCATACTTATTGATAGAACCTTGTGGATATTTTCTTGGACTTTTAACATTGTAAATTTACCCTATATTGGAAAATTTATCATAAAAGCTCAACAAGAATGAAAAAGAAAGAAAGACAATCTGTAAATACAGATTTACACTACTGGTCCAAAAGGAAAAAAAAAAAAAAAAGTAGGAATTTTAGTCAAAATAACGTCAAATAACTTGATGAAAGAATTTTGCAATATGAAGTCACTTGTCATATATATATACTTGTGCAGGCACTTTCTTGTATTTGGAGGGATATGCAACCTGTGAATTTTAGCGAGAGGCACTCTTCAGTAAATGAGTTTGTAGTAGCTGAATTTAATGAAACCCCCATGGGTACAACTTCTGAAGGATCAGAGAGGGAACGAGGCTCAAATTATCGAGGAGTAAACAAGTTCAGTGTTTTTTTTATTTATTTAAATTAACAGACATAAAAGATACACACATGCATATGACTTAGAGGGGAAGGCTAATGGTTTCAGTGAAAATATTGTAGGGCAAAAAATAAAAACATATATGCAGCACATATGTACAATAATGGTCTTATACGAGATAAAGGTCGCACAGGTAAGATTTCTAAAGTTCCAACTAGTTGTTTTTCAATTGATGTCCCTACCTCAATAAGTTAACCCCTTCAAGTGGATTTATTTTTCCTTTTTAGTTTTTTTTTTGATCCTGGTTTATTGTTTCCATCTCCTGCAGTGTATTTGGGTGAGTGGAATCAAGCTGCTACTATTTTCTGTAGATAAGTACATTGTAACATATATTTTTCCATCCTTAGAACTTTTATAAGATGTTGAAACAATTAAATAGCTGTTGCTTTTACATTTCGAAGTATTGTTGTTTGAGCAGGTACATTTGACCATGAAGAAGATGCAGCAAGGGCATATGATTTGGTGTCACTGAAGTACTGGGGAAACTCAGCAATAACAAATTTCCCGGTATGAGAGAGAGAGAGAGAGAGAGAGAGAGAGAGAGAGAGAGAGAGAGAGAGAGAGAGAGAGAGAGAGAGAGAGAGATGCAGATCCACGTCTACAGGAAACATTTTGAAATATTTATAGATAGATAGTGTGTTTTTATGTATGTGAAATTTTATGTTTGTTGCAGATAAGCAACTACGAGGAGGAACAGAAAGTGGTGGCACAGATGACAGACCAAGAAATTCTATCTTACATTAGAAGGTACATAATGTTTTGTGATCCATTCATTATTTTTTTTGTTTCCTTTTGTTGTAGTGACGCACAATCTTACTATATGCTGCATCTTCATGGTATCCCTTTTATTTTCGTGGATTAAACTTTCTGTAACTTTCAGGTGCAGTACTCGATTTGCTAGGGGAAAATCCATATACCGTGGAGTTGCAAGGTATTTAAATTTACTCTCTCTCTCTCTCTCTCTCTCTCTCTCTCTCTCTCTCTCTCATGCCTTGTAATATCTAATGCAAACAGGCAACCAGGCTCCGGGAAATGGCTAGCAAACAAGGGAAAATGCAAAGGAGTATCATTCTTGGGGACTTTCAGTTAAGTGTGGCCAAATTAGTCAAATTTTCAATCCTGTTTCTCACTAAACATCATGTTAAGATAAATGCTTTTATTGTATATATAAACAACCAGATACTGAAGAAGAGGCAGCAATGGCATTTGACATTGCAACAATAAAAGTAAAAGGCTTCAGTGCAGTAACAAATTTTGATATACATCTATATGATGTTGAAGCCATTTTGCAAGGCCAAACAGTTCTAGTTGAAGAAGAAACAGCCAGGAGACTGAAGGAGGCAACTTCACTTCGGCCTTTGAATGAGAAGAGAAGAATGAGCCTTAACCCTAATCTTGGAGAGCTACAAGAAATGTTGTTAGGAAAAGAAGATGAGATTGGAGCACCCGATATCTCAATAAAAGAGCAGCAGGTGGCTCCAGATTCAAGATCTCATGATGGGATTAACAACCCATATCAAGAAAAGATGTCGATGAAGGACTCAAAAGACGCGAGTGGAAGCTCAAGCTCGGGATTCCAGCATGCAAGTTCTAGTGCATTTCAACACTATAAGCCAGTGAATCACAACGAGTCATATATTGTGCAGAATGTGATTGCCATAAGGCCGAGTTTCAAACCTCCAGGGCTGGATGGTTTTCAGGCTTACCAATTTGAGTCCACTGGGGAGCAAGAGGCAAGAGCACAAGGCACTGGATTTCAACATGCAAACTCAAGTTGTTTCAAACCCTACTTAAAGATGCAAATATGTAATAACCTCAACATTTACCAGCAGGCTTGAACTTGAGGATAATTATTAAGTAGTATTAATGGACATTGCATATCTCTTGCAGCAAAAACCTTTTGGGTTTTTTTTCTTCTTCAAGCTGCAAGCCATAGTTCTTGAATGACGCCTGAGAAAACCAAGTGTTCTTGGTAATATGAATTTGTATCTTAAGATGGACCTAGAGCCTGGGGGGGGGGGGGGGGGGGGGGGGGGGGAGGGGGAGGGGGAGTTAAGCAAGTGTTAGCACTGATTAATTTAAAGTAGATCATAAATAGAAATCAAAACATAACCATCAACACACAAGATTTTTAGCATAGAAACCCTTGCGGGAGAAAACCACGGGACCTAGTCCAGATCCAATCAAGCACTATATAAGAAACAAAGTACAAGAAGCTTTACAATCCTTTCACACCATCGAGTCCACAACTAGAATTGAATCTTGCAGCTTGCACACCATCTGAATCTATGAACTCGTTTCAGCACTTGATTCTCCATCGAGTCTACGATGAAGCTCTTCAATCTGACAACTTGAATCACTACAAGTTACTCTCATCTCATTGATGGTATGTAGGAAAGTATGATGGAGAGTCCTCTTAGAACATTTAAGCTCTTAACATATGAAGTAGATGACTCTAAGTGGGAGAGAGCTCACCCCAAACACTTGAATAATCTCTTCTCTTTAGATTATTGCCTTCAACCCACTTGAAACTCTCTCTCTCTCTCTCTCTCTCTCTCTCTCTCTCTCTCTCTCTATATATATATATATATATATTATGGCAGTTGCTACAAGCCCTTGTTAGCTGAAGAAGAAAACTCTAGAACCTCTCTCCCTTTGATCCCTATATGCATAAGTGTATGGGTAAGTTGATCTCCATGTGCACAAGTGTATTGATTACACCCTAAAAGTGTAATCATAAGCTCTTAATTTATACTTTGTTAGACTTAAATTGTAGTTAATTATTTTAATTTAGTTTTATATTTGATTTATTGTGTTTTTAATGTGTTTTGTAGGAATAAGAGGTTAAAATGAGGCAAACGTGCAAAAATCAAAAGGGCCGATCGATTGTAGCAAGCCCCGTTCGATCTGTGATGTCGATTTTGCCTCTGTTCGAGCTTCTGTAATAAAAACGACCGAAACTTCAGAGGGGGAGTTTTATCGATCAATCGGTTGTTCGATCAGTGACATCGGATATGACTCTGCAATGAAAAAGGATCGAAACTTCAGAGAGGGTAATTTACCATTCGATCGACCGATCGATCAGCCTTTCGATCGCTACTTGACCGTTCGATCGGTTGATCCATATTTTAAGGGTATAAAGCTGTGTGTGTGGGATCCAAGAAGATGGTCGAAAATGTTTGAAAAATTTGAGGGAATGTTCAAGATCTGCAGCTTTTGGAGCATTTTCTAGATTTTTCTTGGGAGATTATGCATTGATTAGTTAAGTTTCATTATTATTTTGTCTTATTGTTCAGTACTTTCTTTTGGGATTATTGTTAATCATTCTCTTTGTATTCAAGTTTAAATTTCTCGTATTTTCTTGGCATTTTCTCTGCAACCAAACACTAGATTTCCTTTGCTTAATGTTAGATTTACATCTTTTGAATTGTTGTTCATCAATTTCTATATTCAAGTTTATGTTTTCCTTCATTTTCTAGGAATTTTCTCACATTTTCTTGGCGGCCAAACACTAGTTTTCTTTTGCTTAATATTAGATTTGTATTCATTTATGCTTTACTTTATAGATTCAAGTACTTGGATGTGATTGTGAAAATCCACCAAGGATCTTCGAGGATTTCAATGAAGGTTTATGAACTTCAAAGTTTTATTCCTAGATTTCTATAATTCTATTTGGTTGAGTGTTGGATCTATTTGAAAACTTAGATTCATAACCTATTTGGTAATATTTATGCACAATTCACTAATTGGTATAAATATTACACATTTCTAAGGTTTGTTTCTATGACTCTATTAATTGGTTTTATCTCTACACTCAACTAAATATGAACTCAAGATTTTATGATCAAAATATTCCGAATCAAGAATCTATGGAGTGATTATTGATTTGAGTTATAAAACTCCCTATTGAAACTCTTGTTGTGAATTGATGAATTGAATCAATCATATTCAAGTTTTTCCTTAATTGCATACAAACTAGATTTAATTGCTTTTCTTAGATATTAATTGCTTACATTAGTTAAAAACAATAATCATCCAAAATCAACAAGTTTTCGGTCTCTTTTACATCACAAAACCACATTTGCAATTCATAACGATAAGTTTCCTTGCTAGTTGAGTATTGTTTACTATATTTGCAAAATTCTCTCGAGAAAGAACGATATTGGATTTTTTGATTTATACTTCATCGTGACTCCCGTATTCTAGTGAGGTAACTCCATTTGTAAAGCACATTTGAGAGTGAACCACGTATGGGCAAGTTGATCCTCATGTGCACAAGTGTATGGGTAAGTTGATCTTCATGTGTTCAAGAGCATGAGCAAGTTGAATCTTCATGTGCACAAGTGTACGGGCAAAATGTATATATGATTCATGTTGTAAATGATGTAAAATAATGTTTCTTGATGAGTGAAGACCAGCTGAGATACCTCTCATATGTTTCCACATGTTCCTTAATGGACTAAAGCTACTTTTTAGCTTTTTAGTGCAAGGTTGGAAAGCAGATTCGGACAAAAAATTGACTTGCCGCATGCTGAATCATCAAACCCCACTCTAGCGAGGTGGAGTCCACCTGAGAGCGGACTGCACTTGAAGTATTTTTTTACTGAAGCAGCTGGACCCTGCTCTAGCGCGGTTGAGTCCACTTGACAGCAGGGTGCACTAGCTATCTTTAGTATTTTAGCCATAACTTTTTACTTAAATGTCAGGTTGATGAGATTCAAAATTCTTTGAAAAGAAGACTCGAAGATCCACAACTTTTCTTCTAATGAGCCTTTTCAAATTCAAATCATATCATGACTAAAAACCAGCTACAAGAGAATTGATAGAGTCAGATTCATTTGAAATTTGTAAGTAGCCCATTTTCTCAAAATTCATCAAGCTGTTTTTGATTTTTCTCTTGAGACTTTATAGAGGCAAATTCCTAACCTCTAAGGTCATTATAATATGATCAATATACTCAAGCTTTACACTAGACATAAAGAGAATTTAACTCTCAATTTACATGGCACAAAATGAGCTAATTTTTCTAACAACACCCAAATAACACACTTGTCCATACCAGAATAGAACTCAACATGGTTAATACAACCCCACTAGCTAGCCAAATGTCATGATCAAGAATGCCTACAAGTTGCATTTGCAACCTATTGTTAGGGTATTAGAAATTCATATTCTTGTTAATTACTTTTTTTTTTTTTGAGCTTTTTTTATTTGACTTTTTTTGTTTATAAGCAAAAAAAAAAAAAAAAGTCAAGATTTTGAAGTTTTTTTGTTTTTTGACTTTTCTGCATATCTTATCTTGGTAAAAGTCAAAAAACTGAAAAAACTTAATTTTTTTAAGCCAAAAAATATAAAATAAAAAATATTTGAAAAAAGCCAAACCAAATTGCCAATTAATCATGGTTGTAAGATGTATAAGTCAAAAAGTTAGTACCTATCTCACGTATTGGGCGTATCTGAATCGTTATTCATATTCACATGACAATTTAGATGGCTCTAACTAGCAGCATGCGGAGTATAATTGAAGGCTTACGTGTAAAACCCCTGTTGAGTCAAAATGGAATCTTTATTAATTACCAAGTCATACCAAGATCAAAACTACCAAATTGTACTATAACTAACACATGTAAACGTTTATGGCAATTGCCAAAAGCCTTTTAGGGTGTAGGGAAAGAGAGTCATATGACACTTATAAACACTACTCCTTTTGGCTGCTTCTTCACTAAATATCATTAGACCATCGCTTTTCCACCAAAGAAAAACTTCATTCGTCTTGAAGGAGCAACCGTCAATAGATAAGCTAGCTTCCTACTACGAATGACAACAATGAAGAGCATGATAATCAAACATCCAACTGAGACTATGATTAAACTTTAAAGCTTTCTAGTGAAGAAGAGTATGGCATCGATATGCATCATTAGACCTGTTGCTTCGAGCAGGAGTAACGTTGCTTTCCACTCTTTCACATCAAGAAATCTCTCATCTTAAAGGCGGCAATAGGATCATAATGCTTGCTTCAGAGCCCTCTTGTCCATAAAGCAAATATGTATGAGTGTGTGTACGTACATATACGCACATATATATATATATATATAGAGAGAGAGAGAGAGAGAGAGAGAGAGAGAGAGCCCCTGACGTTACATAGGCTTACCAAGTGCTGTTCTAATTAAAGAACTGCAGTTCATTTAGTGGAATGGCAGACTACTCCATTTACCTCTTCATGGTATGGGGCTGTAAACTAGTTGAGTAGTAATGAACTATTCAAGCGTAGCTTAAAATTTTTAAAAGCTTCATAATATGTTTTTGGTTTGTGTGTTTTTCAAGTCATTCTCAAACGGTTTGAGCTTGGCTTGGATATCACAGAGTACATACAAGTTTATCAAGTGGATAGTTGCCGTATGAATCTCTCCAAGAAAGCGATGAGACTCTCTTCAAATACTGAAAAGACATTTATTAAATGCAATGAAGCCTCTGGAGTGTAACATCATAACAAACACACTCCTAATGTACAAGAAAGCTTACTATTATGGACAAGACCTTGAGGATATACTGAAAACCAACCTCTCACTTTGCCTCCTATTTACTTTGTATATTCATTTTTTTTCTTCAATACAAAGAGCACTACTATACATTCAGAACTTTCGGTAGCATTCACGCTAGCCAAACTTCACGGAGGAGTTCATACCTTGCATTCCTGCCAATGTTGCTCGTTTGGTCCTCGTGTTTTCCATTTCCATCTCCCATAACTGTTGGAGATGATGGCAACTTGTCAATGATGGATGTTAGAGGTGAATCCAGCTCCTCCAATTCTTCATCACTCGTATATCCCTTCCTCTGTATAGCAGATGCATTCCTAGCCAACTGAGATTTCCCTCCTCCTGCCTCTGCAACTTTCTCTGCCACATTGGCAGGGGAAGGAGGGGCGTAGACAACAGGGGCAGCGCTATAAGGGAAGCTGCTGGCCGAGTCTCCTGATAATCTCAGCTCTATGATACACTGAACAAAGCAGAAAACCATGGATAAAAGGTTCGTCAATAGCTATTGAAACAAATTTCTTAAACATTTTGAGTGGTACCATTTTACGGTGTGTAGCAACATTTTTTCAGCTGCAGGGCCATATTTAGTATTAATTCTTCATTTGTTACACAGATAACACAAGATTTAGGTCATATGAACAGCAACCTGTTAGATCAGAGGCACAAAGTTACAAACCTTGTTAAGTACTGTAAGGCACATTTCATTAAGCACCTAATGTATCAAGGAAAGGAAATTTTCAAATCTACATATTCAATCAAATATAAGCTTATCTTCCCTGAAAGAAGTTGTGAATAGCATACTGAAACCTAAATAGTTCACACTTCTAACAGATCTACAATTACAAAAGTTGACACTGTAGTATGATTTTGGTTGATAGATGATTCCCTACAACTCACAAAATAATTGAGAGAGATCAACGACTAGAAAGGATTTGTGAGGCCTAGATTAAGTAGTGGAATTTGAGGATGGGCCCTGGCATAGCAGTAAGGTTGCTCCATTGCGATCTGAGCATCACAGGGTCAAAACACAGAAACAGCCTGGCCACACACAAGGGTAAGGTTGCATATATCGTCCCCAGACCCTGCAGTGGCAGGAGCCTACTGCACTAGGCTGCCTTCCTTAGATTAAATAGTGGAAGATATTTTGAATATGCCCATCAACAGTGCAGAAGGGTGGCATAGAAGGACTTTTTAACAACTTAAGAAAGAGTAGGCAATTGGAAATGAGGCTTCATTGAGCTGAGTTAATTCCTGTGGTACCTTGAATAAAATTTTGTCCACCAAGGTTCCCAGAAAATATTGCTATCCTAATGCTCTAAGTTGCAGAATCTGAGACCTTATAAAGTTAACAGCGAAGCTGTAGAGGACTTCACACATTTTATCAAAGATAGACTTGCAAAAGATTTGAGAGGTAACAGAAATCATATACCTCAGCATTTAGCGCCTCTAAAACAGCACCTGGGACAGGATCTGGGCAGAATTCATCTGGAGTGAAGTTGCAGAGTATTCGTTTAACCAATGGAATACTAATAGATGGACACACCTATAAAGCACAATGAAATTAAAGCATTAAAGACGCGCCAAAAGGAGTGTGAATCTATATATCTTTAACGTGAATGTACTGAAATTATAAGTTGAACCTCTGTCCTGATTGATTGGTCCATAAGCATGTCTTTCGGAAGCATCAAAAGATCGCTCAGGGCATTGAGAAGATGAAAGTGTTCTGATTCAGCATTTCCACCGCCCATGTCATTATTACCATGGCTTTGCTGTTCTTCTCTTGGAGAGGCATCAGCATCCATGCCAAACAATTCAATAAGCCATCTAGACCAATTGCCAACCTGCAGAGAGATATCCTTGATGCATTAAGCAAAATCATATATACAAAAACACATATCAGGTCAGCAAGTCTTAAACAACCAGTTTGCTTTACATTCTTGCCAACATAAGCGCAACTAGCCCTACAATTGACAAAGCTGTTTAGACGTCCCCATAAGAATGTGATCATTTCTCCAGTTTAGGGTGGTACCTAAATGTCAGCCCTGCTCTCATGGAATTTGAGGGGACATCAAACACAACCATTTCAGCCATAACTCTCAATTTCTGCTTTTTAATGTTTTTTAAGGCTATTTCTTTTCATTTGTGTGTCTTTGTGTTGGTGGGGGAATGAGCAACAATCTCAAGACATTGAAGCCTGAACATGAATCTTCAAATGCTATTGTTACTTGAAGAAATTTCATCTCTGCACATCCAGACTCCCCTTACAGTTTGCACAAATTACTACACCATTTACAAAACTTAAAGAAAGGTGATTATTTGGGAGAAATTAAGTAGGTACAAATTATCCTGAAGAGTAAGTTAAGAACATTAATCACATCATGCAAAAAAGGAGATAGCTTACACCAATATAGAACCTTCTTTTTTTTTTTTTTATAAGTAAACACCGGTTTTATGGGGCCTAGTATAACTAGAGTACCATGTAAATCTCGTCCTCATTCATCAGGAGACTAAAAACCTACCCTGAGGCTGAGGAAGAATCTAGTAGGATGCTGTATGTGACAAAATGTACGTCATACATGTGTACATCTTCTATACTATAATAAAGCAAACCCTTGGGGTTTGGTGAAGCCTCCACTTTGGTGAGGCTCTAAACTGTTTTTGTGTCTCACGTGACTTCCCTACACTTGCACAAACTCACTCACTTCCCTATTTTATCTCACCACTTGCACAAATTCACTCACATATTTCACATGCCTAAACTAGCCCTTAAACCCTAACCGCTTTAAATTGTTTATCAAAAGTGGGTGTGTAACGATCCGAATCTCTCCAGACTGTTAATAACAAGACCTAAAAAACAATAACAAATCTTTACAAGTTTCAAGTAACCAACTCAGCGTGCTTTAACTATGGTACTAGAACACGGTCCGCTTTAACCTAAAAAATAAAATTAAACCCGGAAGTATAAAATACGATAGAAGTACAAATGCTCAATCAAAACGAGGCTTAGCTCAACAAATAACTCAGTTCAACAGCTCAGATTAAGATAACCATAATCATTCCAATATTTTAAGTAGGCCCAATACCTGGCCGTTCTCAGTACCATGCCAAATGCCACCCATGCCACATAATAATACCAAATATCATAATCAACACCTTGTAGGGTCACTCCTCTATAACCATTTCCCAGAACATGCCAACAGGTGCGGTTGTACATATATCAATCAGTTCCTCAGCACATCAGCCATAATAGATCCAACATATCCAAAATAATATTTTCATAGAATTAACAATGAATATGATATTCAAGGATGTGCTCGAGAAAATTTAACAAATCCAAAAATCATATAATCATGGAGTTGAACAACGACCATGAATATCCAAAGGAATAGGAAGAAACATAATGTATATTATGTCAATCGTCTTTCGAAATCTTCGCAAAGAACACCATACAGTTCCCCAATTATTCTATATACCCTCACAAAGTCTTTTAAGAGTTTTTGCCCCTTTCTCTCTTTCCTTAAACTTTACCCCAAGCTCCTATTTACACTATTCAAGAACTTTCCTTTGATCGACACCTAGCAAGACACTTGTCTTGCATCGAAGTGTTGAGGCGTAATGCCTAAGTAGGTGCCACTCTCTTAAGCAACAGGTGTCATCAAAGTGTGAGTCTTCAAAATAGGAAAGACACTTGTCACACATTTAGCTAGTGAAGTGTAAATGTGTTAAGTAGGAGGTGTCACCAACATAGGAAAAGGTGTGTGTTTCATCACACAACACTAATCATCCGAATTAGTTATAATTAATTTAGGTTAACTCTAATTAATCAAGGGCATATTCATGATTGCTGTCATTATTATTGTTATCGTTGTGGTATCTCTAATGTTTTTATTTTTTATTTTTAACAAAGCAGGAAACCGCTATAAGTATGAATTCAGAATTGAGCTACAGAATCTGGGAATGGTTTGCTTCTGAATTGTGAATGATTCTATATGAATATGGTTTTGCTGTATCGGACTGATAAAGTGGAATTGGAATTGTTGGAAGGATTCAGTATTCTGAACAGGAACGGAAAAGATATATTTTAACTGCATGAGATAGATACACTTGGAAGGTTCAAGATTATTGAGCAATGTCAGATTTCAAGCAGTATTCTGCTGTTCTGTGTAGTTTGAGAGGGTGGCTCTAAGCAAAGTTAGAACCTGTGAGAGAACTAAATTAAACATTAAGAGACACGGGAGTTCTTATTCTAACTTGTGACTGAGCTTATATATGGGTGTACCTTACGTTAGCTTAATGTATTTACGATGTGAGTATCTTATTATATGTTGTAAAAAGATTGGATGATATTCTTTGCTGATCCAGTGACTTTTTAGTAGGGATTGTTGAGAAATTAGAGCAGTGTGACTTATAAAAATTAAGAATACATGCTTCAAATAAATTGTGCTCTAACATGAGAGTTCAGTATCTTCATTTATTTTAATCAAGTGAGTTAATTTCGGGACGAAATTCTTTTAAGAGGGGAAGAGTTGTGAGATCCGTACTTTTCATCTTGTAGTATTTGGCTTAATTGGATTTTTATTAGCTTAATCAAGAAGCTTAGAAGACCTGATTTAATGTTGACTAAATTCATGCACCTTATTAGTGACTAAACTTGATTAATTAAACTTTAAGTGAGAATTAATTAGCCTTAATCAACTGATTAAGTAAACATGCTTGGTCGTCAAAGTGCTAGGATGTTTAAGTGTGTGTGTCACACTTAGGTGCATGCTTCACCATAGCAAGTGTGTGTATGTAACACCTAGGTGTATGCTTCATCAAGCAAGTTGTGTGTGAGGGTGACACCAAGGTGTATGCTTATCAAGCAAGGTGTGTGTTTTATCAACAATGTGTGTACATGTGTTTGTGCCATGTGTTGCATTATGAGAAGAAAGAGAAGAGAGGAGTTTGTGTAAGAAAGGAGGAGCCTGTTATAAGTCATGTTTGTCAAGAGAGAAAGTGAAAAGAAAAAGAGAGAGAAAAGGAAAGAACAGAAGAGAAAGAAAGGGAAAAAGAAGGGGAAACTTGTGTAGTGTGATTCAAGGTTCCGAAGCAAGTAAGTATACTTCAACTTCTTCAAAGGAATGACTTGGCTATCCATTTCAGTGGTTAAGGTGGGTGTACTAATTCATATTGAATATCGGTTAGAATATGAATATATATCTTTGCGAGCTATGGTTGTATAGATTTACATGGAATATTCATTGAGATGTTTATGTGGTGGTTTTGCGGGAATTCAGAGTTATTGCATCGCATTGCAATGCCTTAGTGGTGTTATATAATATTGCCTTAGTGGTGTTACAGTATATTGCCTTAATGGTGTTATCATTCATTATTTGTGGGACATGCCTAAAAGGCTATTTCATACTTTATATATCACTGTCCAGGAGATGTTGCCTATAAAGTTAATTCATTCATAGCGCATGGCCGAAGGCTAGTATGTGATAAGTGAGATATGAGATGATTGAGACATGAGTTGTGGTGATAATTTACATCGAGGTATTCTTGCATATATTCTTATGAGTTATTGTATTTACTTAGCATGTGGTTTGCTCACACTCCTACAGTAGTTCCTTTTAAGGTACCCAAATGAGCTTGAGTCCACTGCTGAGTCTAGGTTTGGGATGAGGAGTCAATGACTAAGTGAGGACAGTTGTACTTATTGTATATCTTGTGTCACTCTTTCATATGTAACATATGAAAAAAGGAGAAAGTTTTGGTTTATATATACATACATGTGGGTGGATATTTGTACATCACTTTTCCGTTATCCATAAATATATGAGCTTGGGTAGTGTTAATATTACATATGGCTCACCTAATTGTTTCTTAATTATGTTTTGTTAATTGTATGTTCAGATGGTGGGTTTATAAGGTCCACCTTACCTTAAGAAGGTCATATAGCTACCCCTGGGCTGGGGTGTGACAGGGTGAGTGAAAGAAAACTAATTTGCTATGTGGTAACGTGAACATGCATAGCCTGTGCCACCTTCTAGTATACACATATATGTACACAAACTATTTACCCTTTTTGCTACGTTTGTGCATTGGAAAATAAGGATGAATTCTTTTTGCATCTAGCTACTTCAAAACTAAGAAACTTCGATAAGCCGTGCTCACTGTTTTTGATACAAGCAGTCTTGAGTCCAGAGAAAGGATGAGGGGGTTGTGGCAGGTTGACAGCCAAAGTGGAACTTATAATCACAACTTATCAACATAGAACCTAAGGCCTACTTTGGTATGCAAGAATGGAATGCAATGGAATGGAATGGGAACGGAAGAGAGAATGGACTGGAATAATTCCCTTGTCTGTTTGCCAAGTGGAAATGGAATGATCATTCTCATTCCAATGTTTGTTTAGGATGTTAAATGGAATGGAGAGTTGTAGATAGACAAACCTCTTCTTCCCGTTTCTTCCTCCTCTCTTTCTACCATTTATTTTCTCCCATAATTTAAGCCATAACTTTGCACCATCACCGAACAAACCAGTCTTGTTGTTCATGATTCCATCATTAATTAACCCATTCATGTAGATTACAGACATGAGCCAGCAACATAGCATCAACAGTAGGTGGTCGACCCATGCACACTCCTACCCCAAACGCCCCAAAAATGCTCAAACCCTGCAGGAGAAACTTCTCGCTCTAGCTGATTGTATGTAATGGGACTTCAGGAAACATGGAGGGCCCATCAATTGACATGTGCCAAGTAAGTTGGGGAAAATCTCCTAAGTTCAGACTAACTGCCATTTTTTTAAGGGTGAAAGTATGTCCATAAAAATACTATTGTCATCTCTGGCCAATCTCCATAAGGACTTTACAGGAAATGGTAAATAATCAAGCCTAGATTTTTCTGTCCCCCTCCAAACAGAATCCAACTGGTAGGTCAAAGGATTGTATTATCCAGGGATAAGATAGGGCATAGTTATTGTGCACACACTACCAAACCGCACAAGCCAAGTGAAATTGAAGTGAACATTTTTTTTTCTTTTTGGCAAGAAATGAAGAGAATATGATACATACAGAATTTTTGAGTTGTGCACCAGATCCAAAGCTCAAATCCCCAGCTGGAATAGGCAAAACCTTGGAATCGACAATAGGATCTGATACAGGATCAGTTGGGATCTCATAGGCTGACTCACGCAGGATAGCATTGAACATGGCCACATCTAGTCTGGCAACACACTGTTCCATGACCTAATCACAGAAGTAAGATCTAATTAAACAAATGAAGCAACAAATGCTGAAACAGGTCAGATGCTGCTGAAAGAAATGAAATCTGGAAAAGTTTGAGCTCATCGTAATAATTACATACCATTCTTGCCAACAAAGGTAAACAACCACATTCATGCCCACTTGCCCGAACTGGACAAAGCCTCTTGAAAGCATCTTGGAAAGCATTTTTCCAAAGGTCAATCGAAAAGTTGCCTTGATGCTGGTCACCCAAAGCAGGTCCCAATAACCTTCCAATGGTTTTATTGTTATTCAAATCCGCAACTGGAGGTTGCAGCATATTAGGAGTTAAAGTCTGGAACCATAATAAGATAGTCAGCATAATATGGGAAAGCACATCAAGGCCGCTTCAATAATAAAGTTGTACATGATACTGCAACTAACTACTTGACTAAAAAATTAGTTTAACCAAAGACACATTGCATTTCTACCACAATGTCATGGGCATAAGTCAATTCTACCAGGCAAAAGATGAAGAGTAAAGAGATTACTTGATTGCTTAATTTAATTATTGTATTTATCATGATATTCATCAATTCCAATATCTGAAGCTTTAACACAGAAGACTGTCAAGTTTTTTACCTGCCACCATATTGACTCAACTAACCTAGAGAAAATCCAGGATTCAACTTTCTCTAGTGCAGCTGTGAATGTCGTTGTCTCTTGCCAATCATCAATGAACTTCATAAAACCATGCTTATTTGTCTGTCTACTGCCAGAATTAGCCATCCATTTTAGCAATGAAGAGTTCCCGTCACTTTTGTTTCCTCCCCCATTTAACTCCAAAATCCTTGAAATGGAACTTGAGTTACATGAATTGCCAAATGCTTGAGAGATAATTTCCCTCAGTACCACAGTGTTTGACAACCAAAAGGTTAACCTTGATTAACAAAGCACAAAGATTTATTAGTCTGAAGTAAATAAAAAGAAGCTATAAAATCCTGTGACAAAGACATGACTTTCATATACCTTGGGACATCATTGCCACATGACTTGGCAACCAAAACAAGTCCTGACACAGTGTTTCTGGCAACTGTGGCCCGTTTGTCTTGCGGCCAGTTTTTGCATGCATCAACGTAGATTCTAGAAAGGCGTCGAGCAGGTGTGTGCACCTTATGTGCTGAACTACCATGCTCTGGTACAACAGAATATAGGGAAATTTCAAGAGCAGCTACTTCCCTGAGCTCCTCTTCAAGTTTTTCAATTCTTGATTCCATTTGTAAAATCTTTTGGTCTAAAGCTGCCTGGTCTTCATGCTCACCATTGTCCTCAGCATTGACAGTTTCATCATCACTTCCAACACTCTGAGCACTATTTGAGGCCTCATCCAAAACATCCAATTCCTTTGTATCCTCTAGAGGCTTCGCATCACTACCTTCAGAGGATTCTGACAAAGGTTTTGGAGGAACTTTAATATTTTTTGAGCTTCTATCAGAAGCATTTTTGGTAGTAGCTTTGCAAGGCTCTTTGTTGAATTTTGTGTCTTTCTTTGGAGTGTTATGTGACTCCCTGATTTGCAAATCATTTATTCCCCGATTAGACCTCACTCTTGAAGCATGGCGCCAGCCTTCAGTTGAATCCTTTTTTGCAAGCTTTTTCAGAACTGTTGAAGATCTTTCCACTTTCTCATCCTCAGCTGTTTGTGAATCCCCTTGAGATGATACAGAATCTTTTATTGTCTCACAATCTGACTCTTCTTCATTCCCCTGCTTTGGTTCTTTCTCCAAGTCAGTAGAATGATCGTTTAACTTATCATTCCTCTCTTTGTCAACCGTTTCATGGGCTTTTGAATCTTGAGATGCCTCCTCAAACCTGTTGACATCATCCGCATAATGCATAACCATGTTTTCGTGAACTTCAGAGGCCTCTGTGCCCATGCTTGAATCACTTACTAATATATTGGAGTCTGGTAAAGCATATAAAGCTTTAGTTTTAGTTTCTTTTGCAGTCAAATTTTTGCAGGCATTTTCTTGTGGCAATTTACAGTCTCTTCTTTCAGATCTTATGGAACGTTTTGTTTGATGACTGTTTGGAGTTTTCTTCTTGTCAATCTCCTTCATACTAAAAATATTCTACCTTTTTCAACTACAATCCAAGAAGCTGCTGCGATGAGGGAGGAAAGCAACAATCAGGAACCATTCAAAAGCGCTCTTGAAGGATAGGGCAATCATAAATGCAAATTACAACCTTTTTAACATGAAGACTACAACCACATGAAACATGCAGAACAATCTTCTTATGACACCACACTCAGATGTCTATATATATTTCAAAAATCTGCAACAAAACATTTTTTTGGTAAAAAAAAAAGGAAGCTATTATGACCAAATAAAACAAAAACACTACCAAAGTTCACGAAAAGTTAACCACATACAGAGGTATAAAGAAAGGGCAGACGGCTGGCCACTATTTAAATCATAGGTTCTAAGTTGAATCAAATGCTCAAGCTTGGCTTGAGAATAACTCACTTCAAGGTTTTTTCAAGACTTTATGCACTAAACTATTTCAAGGTCAATCCCTTTCGTTGCTCATTAACTTCTGTCCTGTGCTGTAAGCCAGTCAAACAGTTCATAAGCACTGATCTGAAAAATCAGCCAAGCTGCTAGAACCGAGGACAAGATGGACAAGCTCATTTGAAAGCATTGAGTAGATGGATAAGTCAGCTCAACCTCAGATTCATGCTCATTAAACCTTCGAGCAGAGCTCAAGCAGACTAGTACTCATGTTGGTCCAGCAAACAGCCATATAAGGGACAAACTTTACTAGTAAACATCTAATCTCCTGAATTACACATACAAACATACTTAGGGTCCGTTTGGTAACGCTGTCAGTTTTTATTTTTTGTTGTGTGTTTTTTTTGGTTTGGTGATGGGCATTTATAAGTTATCGTTGTGATAATAGTACTAGACCAATGTTTTAGTAAGAGAGAACACACCCATTTTAGTGCTTTTAGTTTCCTTTTTTTGAATTTTGTACAAAACTAAAAAAAAAAAAAATTTAAACAAACGCCGTTCCAAAAAAAACAATAAAGGTTACCAAACGAGGCCTTAGTTTTTTTTTTTTTTTTTTTGTTTTTTTGGTTTTTTTGATGAGTAAAAACATACTTAGTATCAACAAACAATTCTATGATTCTTAATGTAACCCACATAATCTTTCATAATGTGGCAATGTTCACATCGTTGACATCTTTTCATATATTGGGTAGCCGATAGGTACACGATTTATTCATTAATCATAAAATAGAGAAATTCCTCCGAATGAAACATGATTTTAAAATATGATCAGTTAATCTAGAGAGAAATAAATTGCATGCATTGATGGATTACATAATTCCATCCATAACACTACTTTCAAACATAGAGAATTTTCTAGGACTAGCAAAAGATCCAGTCAAGGATGCATAGACGAAAGATTGATACAGGTGGATATATGGGAAGAACTTTTCATTGCTGGTGATTAGCATAAGGGAAATATATGCAGCCAAAAGACAAAAAACAACCCAAACAGAGAAGAACAGAGAATTTTCGTAGGCTACCAATTAGGTACATGGAATCGATGGTAAGAACGTCTCAGTACCACTACAGGCGATGAGTCCAACCAGAAGACGTATGGATACAACTAGAATTCAAATCAATTTATTGTAATTTTGAACGATACAAGAGGTTTTCAATCCAGTGGAATAAAATATGAACGAGTGTTTGCACAGCTGATATCAGTTTTAATCCCACTTCCTGAAATTCCAATAGGCAGCAAAAAGTTTTTCAATCATCTAAAGACAGAAACAGACCATACGTAGAAGGAGAGTATTCTGCTGAGCCGTGATTAGCAGTAATCACCTCCAATTCCAGCAATGGACACATGAATATCAGTGTGTGTGTGTATATGTGTGCGCTTGTTATTATATAGCATCTGGTCCAATTAGAGAAGAAATGGAATAGAAAACTCTGAAAACGAGAGAGAGAGAGAGAGAGAGAGAGCTATTGTGATGGATATTTGAACTTCGAACAGAATACTATTAACGCCCGTTCTTTCTAACACTTGGTGTCAAATGAACACCAACAAAAACAAGATCTCCTCAAAATCAAACATCAAACGAGTTCAGATTCAAAATTAAAACTGCTAGAGGACTAAATTGGAGAAATGAAGGCAATAAACATAAAACACTTGAAAATTCATTACAAACATAACATATACGCCCCGAGACACAGAAAGAGAACCAAAATTCAGAACAGAAAGCAGCAGAGAGAGCGAAAATTCTGGAGAGAACGACAAGATCTAGGCACTAAAAAGTACTTTAGATCGGAAGATTTTCAAAGCCAAAAACAATGCGTTTCTCGTTGTCGGTTCTACAACACCAAAGCTTCCAGAGAACGACGACAAAAAGATAAAATAGAGAAAAACAAAATGCATTGGAAAACTCTAACACCGTGAAAACAACCAAAAGTTTAAACTTACAGTTTTGAACTTCGTGAGATTGAAGAAGAAGAAGAAAAGCTTCAAATGCTAGCCCTCGTGTTCCACCATTTCCTCACCACCTATATATAATAGTTGCAGAGAGAGGAAATCTTCAGGATTGTCAGCTTTCAAACTTATTGCTCCTCGAATTCCGAAATCTAATATATGTGTAACAGTACTCTTTCTCTCTCTAAAGCAGGAGCAGTCGCTTTCTCTCTCTAGTCTAAACTCTTGACTCTCTGGACTCTGAGAAGTGAGCGGTCACTTTCTCTCTCCACACATGCAGTCGGTTTCTCTCTCTATCTCTATCGCGCTCTGAGAATTTGGCAGGTTGCGAGTGCGGGAAGAGAAGATTTAAAAAGGGATTAAAAAAAATGAGAGCATAATTATGAGCTGTACGTTACGGGGGGCTGGTGGTGTGGTGACCGGGGAGAGGTTGTCGGTGGGGAGGGACAGTGACCGGGACTTCCCACTTCCCGGTTACGTTACGCGTCATTAGTGGAGTCGTTGTTAGTTACCAAAACCCCACTATCATCTCCCCTATATTTCACTAATTATTAACTAATTAAACAACACGTTCGGTCATTAAACCGTTGCTTGGTTTGGCCGTGCAGTCCTCTGATTTCACTTGACACCAAAATCATTTAATTTATCTTCTTATTCTACACGAAATGTTTTAATCTCAGCCAAAAATAAATTGTTTTTAATTATTAGCATAATACGTTTATATATTCAATTCAATACATTAGTGTAGACTCTAATAGGGGCAAAGTTCAGGCCATACAATGAAAAACTTATTTGAGTTTGAATCATATTTGATTTGTTAAATGTTTGCTTGAAATTAACTAATATATAAATAAATTAAGTTTGAACACATTTTAAAATTTTTTAATTTTTTAAACTCTGTTGATAAATTTATATACTTTAAAAAATTCAAACTATTCATTATCAGCTCAATTAAAATTAACTTAAAAATTAAACAAGTCAAGCTCATTTAAGTTTTCAAATTAAGCTTTAACAAATCACAACTAACATAAACTCATATTAGCTTAAGACAATGATGAGATTCATAAATTTTTTTTTTCCTTTTAAAATTTTGGTAATTAACTGGGAGAGTCAAATCCAAAACCACCTTCAGTTTTTTAGGCATTGTCTCCCTTTAAATTACTGTATTGAAAACTTTAAATCCCAAATTTTTAGTTGCTCAAAGTAATCGAAATTATTAAGTTGTTTTTCAAATTCATAGAGCCTTAAGGAAATTTTAAAACTCCAAGGTGTGGGCCTCTCCTTGCCTTAGTCCGTGTCCGCCGGCTGCACCATGAATAGTAACAATTAGCATGGGTGCTGAGCCTCAAGCGGTTTTATGCTAGGATCCCATGCCAACGACAAAATCACTTGTAAATAAATAAAAAAATATATATACCATATTTGGTCACCGTTGAAAACCTTTTTTTTTTTTTTTTATACGAGACAACAAAGAAAAGAGAATGAAGCCGACCTCCACCCAAACGAGCAACTTCATAGAGTTTAATTACTGAGCCAAGACCTATTACCAAACGACATGATATTTCTTAAATCACGACATCAGAGAGGACTGTCGGGGATTACTTTGTAGATTATTAAGAGTTCACTGCCTCAAAAGTAATCTCATAACCATTACCAAAGCATTTTTAAGAGAGAATCTTAAACATGTGAATGACCAAACCAACCAATAAACAAAATTGTTAATTTGTTTGCAGAGCATAATATAACATTAATAAACATCTTTTTTCTTTTTTTCTTTTTTTCCTTCTTCTTATAGTCTTTTTACTATCTCTCTATCAAAAAAGCAGTTACTGGCCTTTGTTCACCTTTGTACACTCACGCATCACCACCACCATCACGAGAAAATATTCCAACGATCATCAACCCTGGATTAGCTCGTGAAATGTAGTTTTCACCTTCAAAAAGTAAAAACCCGGACACAACCAGAATACCAAAAGCCAACCCCATCAAATTAACAACAATCAAGAAGAGTAACAATGACAACAATGTCACGTGCTACCCATGACCTCCCATGATATACATATATAGTTCTTGCCCACTGGTTAATTTATTTTTGCATTCAAGTCCACATGCATGCATGGACATATGCCACAGGAATACAACATTATTGGAGATTTTTGTGCCCAATCATATATGGGCATAGACACATGTATTGTCCATGAGATCCGCAATTTGGGAAGACAAATAATTTTGATAAGGGTACAATTTTTCAGGCCTGGCTAATAGCACAAACAGTGATGAGAATAATATAATATATACTACTTGAATGCAATGCAAGAATATTATGACTAATGTCCATTCTATAACCATAGAATCAATGGGGCAGTTCACAGGATTATAAAACAGGTGAGTTGAGAACGCATCCCAAATTTCAAACACAACTGCTAGAAGCCAACTGAACAGATTATACACATACAAACACACACACAAACATACACACACAGTATATAAAGATACTATTGTAACTCCCAATCCCTTGATTGGGACGACTCTTTAACAAATAATTATCATACAATACACCGAGAAAAAACAAAACAACAAAAACGAGAAGAAAACCACCAGATTTTTGTTCTATAATAAAACTGAGGAATAGAGCAGGAGTAAAACTACCTAAGTACTAGTACTAACTCTCCTAGATCCTGTTATAAAGTAGGAGTCTTGTGTATTGCAGACAGTCATTTCAAAAAGAAAGAAAGAAACGAAAAGAAAAAGATGTAGTAGCCAGCATTACAACTCAGCGCAACAGAACCTCAAATCTAAACGCTTGGGCGTGGTCTATAGGAAAGTAAGATAAAAAATTTAAAAAAAAAGGTCTGTAGGAAAGGAAGCCATAAGGCCAACCAACATTAGTATTCACTTTTCAGATGGCAACTCCCCATAAACCATAAACCCCAGGTGCCCAAATAGAAGTGTGGGAACGATGACAAAAGGCCGGCCGAAGAAAATAGTCCACTGGAAATAAATCAGAAAAGATTCTGCATTCAAAGCTACAATTGGAGTCTTATTTGAAGAAAAGAACACTTATTTGGCAAAAAGAAACTAAATCAAATCTTGCAAAAGAAAAATATAGGCACAAGGGATTGCGGGTATAACAGACCATTAGACCTGGCGAAAAGTAAATTAACAACCTCAAAATTTCATCTGGAGCATCACCCCAGGAGCGGAAGGAGATATTTGGTGGTTCAAGTACCAA
Organism: Euryodendron excelsum; assembly: GCA_033060915.1. Taxonomy (NCBI): domain Eukaryota; kingdom Viridiplantae; phylum Streptophyta; class Magnoliopsida; order Ericales; family Pentaphylacaceae; genus Euryodendron; species Euryodendron excelsum. The sequence goes on along the minus strand of CM065392.1, from coordinate 4,092,366 downwards.
GTAGCAGCAGCATTAACCAAAAAACTATGCAGTTTTACACCTATTCAGTAAAATATTAAACATTAACTGAAACCTAATCTTAAAAGCAATATTCTCATAATTCCCCTCCACCCCAAAAAAAAAAAAAAATTACATTGGAAAAATATTGCACTACTTTAATAAGCCAAGTCTCTATGCAATGTCTAGGAGGAGTAGAAGAAGAAGAAGAAAAGTTCAAGGCACCAGGGAATGGGGGTATAACATAACACAGAGTCCGCAAAGACAAAAATTACATGAATTTTCTTCGTGCCGTGGTGCAAAAGAAGACGCTTAGTTCAACCACCAAGTAGCAGTGGCATTGACTAGAAAATATCAAGTACTGACTGAATCTAATCCTAAAGCTTACTCTGTTAAATATTAAGTACTAACCGAATGTGATCCTAAAGCCATAGTCTGATAAGCCAAAGCTTTATGGCATATCTTGCAGGAGCAGCTACACAAGAAGATAAAATATTGGAAAAGTGGTTGTAAAATGATACGAGGAACCTTGCTGGCGTAATTATGACACTGTTACACTGTCATTGATGTATTTGCATGATATTTACTGAGCGGAAATAGTTGTGGACAGCAAGGCCATTCTCTGGAATTCAAAAATTGAGAGCCTATGCGACAGTTATTGGAGTACAAATCTACTTGTGGGTGACGTGATAAAAAGATCTTATAGACTCAGTCATCTAGTCGTGTTTATTGAATGTGATTGAAGCCTAACACCATGAATGACAATATAAAAGTCCATCAAAGGACCAGCCCTGTCATGACTGGCGAACCGAGCTTAACAGAAATGGTGCTTACTTCAACGCAGCCATCTGGGAATTAGAAAGAACTTTGTGGAAGGCAGAAGCTTGTTAGCAAACTCAACCATTCAAAACTCTGAAGAATAACGTACACCAGTTGACCATGATCTAATTTCTATGGAAGGGTGGTGAAAGGACAACAATAAGGCCAACAGGGCAGTCTGTTAGATATAACTCGACTATGGTTATTAATTTCCTTTTCTTTTTTTTTTAATAATTGAAGAGTACAATGGTTATTAATTTCAACAAATAACATGCCAACACCAATTAGTGTTGGCTTGCTAGTGGTTAATGTAATGCAGAATTCCGACACTCCGGATAAGTCAAAATCAAATTGGAGAATACAACAATAGAAGCCAAGAAGATCTACACAGAATAGCTATACAGTATGTTCACAAGCTGCTTAAATAGTCCATTCAATACATCTGGCTTGAACATTCGCAAAGAAGAGACAAATACAACATTTGTTATTGTCTTCTAGGGTGATAGAACCAAAGATGTGCCCTAGTCATCACAGAACTAACATGTGCAGAACAAATTGAAGAAAAATTATTGTGATACAAATTTAAACCAGTTACGTTCTATGATAAAAGAAATTGATAACCCCTAAATAACTGCAACATAATTTATAACATAGCACTGGGAATTAAGAAAACAGCATTCAATTATTAATACAACTTTGTTATGTAATGGACATGTTTTTCATGATGGTAAGGTTCTAGCGATTCTGATAAGATTGAATTGTTATCTATGAGCAACTTCTATATAGAAAGAGGTGTAGAATTCCAGAGTGGATTCAACATGATTATCTTTTTAAAAGAACTACTCAGTCCATCTTTTCCTTGTATAGTTGAACCAATTTAGGAAATACATAGTCAATTGTTGGGATCGCTCGTGAATCTTAAACATCTTTACATTGATGAAGACTCGTGTTCTCTTCCTTTTGTTTGGCTCTCAACATCAAAATGACCGAAACGTCTCCATTTCCTATGGAATGACAGGAAACATAATTGGAATACCAAAATTCTAAAATTTCACCAAAACACACAGAAACACACAAAAGATTATGAAAATACCAAAACAATAGACTTTTCGACACACATTAGACAATTTTGACCATTCGCTGTGGCTCCCTTCTTTTTTTACTATTATTATTACAACTATTAGAGTTAATGCTATCTTTATTATATAACGGACACATATTTATAGTCACTCTATTTGATTTAGGCCACGATTTTCAAATCCTTATTTGTGAAATATTGTATTGAAGAAACGCATAAATTCTCAAATTATCTGATAATCATGTAATATCAACATTAAATAAGTATCACTTTGTAAAAAATAAAAATACCTATAAAAGAAAATCATTTTAAAAATATAATTAACTCTCAAACTCAATTACCTAATGATTAATCAAATTGCTAAAATTCATTTTCTAACTAATGTTTTATACATATTAGCATTTATAATTCATACCATCATAGTTTTCTAACTTCTTTTTTAAGGTAAATAACTGTATAACTTTCAAATATGTTCCATTATTAATTTATTAACTTTAGAAATACATATGGATAGATTTTAATTCATCTTTCCAAATGTTTTGGAAACATGATGGAAACAAAGAAAAACTGAAAGGGTGCACCAAAACGAGATCGATACATATTAGCATTTCCAATTCACTACTATCCTACTTTTCTAACTTTTCTTTATTGTAAATAACTGTACAACCTTCAAATGTGTTCAATTAATAATTTAACGTTAAAAGTACAAATGGATGGATTTTAATTCATCTTTCCAAATGTTTCCTTATGTTTCCAGTTTTTTCTTTGTTTCCATCATATTTCCGAAACGTTTCTAAAACATTTCTGCTTCTGAACCATCCAAAATGATGCACCAAAATGTTGCAATCTTCTAGATCCTTGGTGCTTCCCTTAAGTTCCCCTACAATCTCATCCTACATCAACATCCTCTAGCATAGCAATTGTCAATCCATCCATAGATCTTTATTTGCATTTACACTGTTGTTTGTCCTTTTATATTTATGTTTTATGTGCTTTTAGGTTTTAATGCTATTTTTGTGATTTTTAAATTTGTTGGGTATGAGTAGTAATAGGGGTCCATAGGTCTTGTTTACATCAAAATTTAGTGTGCATGTTCCAAAACATGGTACAAATTTGTTCCAAGTAAGAGAATTTAGCAATCTAAAGTGATCTAAATTTTTTTCCTTCTATTTTTGTCTTTAATAATTTCCTTAAGAGAGCCAAATCAAATATAATAAATTAAAATCTAGAATATAAAGAGTTCAAGTAGGAGAAAATGGAAGGAAAAAAAAATTCGCCATATCCACCAAGAAATGTTTTCTTATAGGATTGATCTAGTATATAATAGATCATGTGATGTAGCTTAGAGTTTAATTTCTCTTTATTTATTTTATTTGTTTTTACTTACGTATTAATGTTGGAGATTAATTTTGTTTGTTTTAATTTCTAAGCCTAAGATATGGGGATATCCACATTCATTTAATGATTACATGCTAGTCACATGACTAAAGTAACTTCACATGTGGTGGTCTAGGATGGTGATACATAAGCATAAAACCATATAATGTTGGATATGATGAGAAAACCCTAATTTCTAGATAGGAGATTTTAGAAAAACTACAAAAATTTGGTGATTGTTGCCCCTCTCTCTCTCTCTCTCTCTCTCTCTCTCAGTTTCTTCTTTGTTGCTTCCGTGTTGTCTTCTCCTTTGCTGTTGCTACAACTATTTCTTCTCTGCTATTGCTGGCTTCACCCTTCTCTGGTTGTTTGTTTCTCTTCTCTTTGATCTATTCTTCACGTTTCTCTTTTCCCTATCTCTGACTTGTTTAGTTCCCTGCATTTCACTGCCTTAAAGAGGTGACCAGTAATGTTATATTTCGCTTGGACAGTTTGCTGTTATTTTTCAAGTTCCTGATTGTTTACCAACAACTTCATGGGGAGATCACTGCCTTGTCATTCTTAAATAGTTCCTAAGCTAGGAAGTATGGACACACCTCCCAGCCCCACGAACTGGTGTCCGACACGTGTTGGACACGGACATGCGTTGGACAAGTGCCCTCCTGTGTCCTAATTTTTTTTTTGTTTTTTTGTTTGCCGGACATGCTCCGGACACTCTCTCCAAACACGTGTGTCCATTTCTGGACACTTTGAAGACACGGCTAACCCTCCTGTTTGCTTTGCAGAAGCTGGATCTGCTGCACAGAGAGAGTGAGAGAGAGAGAGAGAGAGAGAAGAAGAAGAAGAAGAAGAAGAAGAAGAAGAAGAAGAAGAAGAAGCGGCACAGGCACAGCAGGGTGAAGCAGATGCACTGCAGCATAGAAGAAGAAGAAGAAGAAGCACCAAAGAAGAGGAAGAAAAAGGAGAGAAGACATACCAGATCTAGAGCTTTTTTGACTCTTGAATGCTGCTGAGCTGTTCGGCACTTCTTTTTCTTTTCTTTTTTTGTTCTATGGAAAAGTGTGCTATTTTCTAGTTTTTTGTTCCATGGAAAACTGCTCTTTTATTATTTTTTTTTCTTTTCCCCTCCTTTTACGTTGAAGACTGTGTTGTGCTAATAGAAGACTGCGCTCCTTTTTTGAAGTGTGCTCTTAATGTACTCCTGAATGTGCTTTTTTATTGCACTTGGGACTGGTGTTACTTTTTCACCCAGTGGTTTAATGGGCTGTGCCTTTACAACTGCACATAATTAAATGCATAACAAAGATGATAATACATAACAAATAAGAAGATGAATAAAAAATAATTTTTGTTATATATAAAAATATTTGTATATTTTTATTTTTGTTATATAATATATATTTTTATGTATATATTTTTGTCATGTTCCCGTCGTGTCGTGTCCTGCATTTTTTGAAAATTGTCGTGTTAGCATGTCGTGTCCATGTCCGTGCTTCTTAATTCCTAAGTTTAACACCAGCCATCCCTAAAGTCTTTAATTCCCTTTGTTTGGTGTCACATAATTTTTTTGATAGTGAAACTTTAGTTTAAATGGAGAACTGCTTGACTTGTTATTTCCCAGTGGTGGAATTAAGTTTCATTAGAGTGGTTTATTTATTTCATATCTCTGCAAATTGTTTGGTTGCCCATTATTTTAGTTGTCTATTTTCTGTGGAGGTATGCTTGCTGGTTTTCGGGTATTTGAAGCTTAATTTCATAAAGTTCTCCAATTTATTATCACAAGTCATGTTTTCCAAGCCTAGGGCTGCATGTTTTCCAAACCTACATAATGCAGCCCTTGGTTTTCAAATCATGCACTATGAGATTGTATTGGAGAACTTTATGATAGTAAACATCAGACGCCCAAATTCAGCAAGTATAACTTCCCAAAATAAATGGACAAAACCAAAATAAAAAATCAGCCCAGCAATTTGCAAAAGTATAGAATAAACAAACCAGTATTGTTAACAAAACTTAGTTTAACTACTATGAAATATCGAATTTAATAGTTAACCACATTACCCAAGTTTGAGCTCAAACCTATGTGACACCAAGCAAAGAGGAACTAATGTGGTAGGGTTAACTGTCAAGTATATATGGTGTCAGGGACTTTGGTTAAGAAAGACAAGTGAATGGGTTGGTCTCACCAGAAAACAATCTAGAACCTCTGGAATGAGAGGCAAACAGAGAACAAAAAAACCAGCATCAAAAGGGAGGTCACATGTGCAGCAGCCAGCAGTAGTGAAGAATAGATGCAGCAGCAGCGAAGATGCAGTTGCAGCAACAGAAGAAGCCGTAGTAGTAGCAAAGGAAGAACGCAGCAGTAGCAAGAACAATGCAGCAGCAACAGAGAAAACAAAGAGAAGATGAAGCAGTAGGACCAGCTGAGAAGAACCAGAAGAGAGCAAGGGGCAGATGGGAGAGAGATCCAGCAGAAAAGAGAAGGCAACATGAAAGAGAGTGGCAGCAGCCACCAAAATTCTATAATTTTCCAAAATCCCATTCTCCAAAGATTAGAGTTTTCTTTTTATAGCATCATACCGAACCTTAGATCCATTTTATGACTACGTGTCACCATTATAGAACATTACATGTCAATTCACTTAAGTGGGTATATAACTAGCATGTGACCATAAAGTGAATGTGAACATCCCACACATCTTAGTCTTAGAAAATAAAACAAAAAAAAATTAATCTCCAACATAAATAAGTAAATGAAACAAATAAAATAAATAAAGAAAGATTAAACACTAAGCTACATCACTATGTTTCGATGAATTTGTAGTTGTTAACATAAAATTACTCTCACATTTAAAAGTGTCCTAATAAATTCTAATAGTGTGACATACAAATCAACCCTGTAGTACCACATTTTAGAGCATGTGACGTAACACATTCCGCTTCCTCATACCAAAATGAACCGCCTTCCAAGTAACATTGGGTCACATGTTTAGAGGTCCACAAAGTCCAAAATCAAATATTTAGCCACCTGATTGCACTCCAAAAGTGCAATTATAATACCTTAATTTGCTATTTTTTAGCCTTAGTTTAGGAGTTTTTATGGCTCTTTAATTAGATTTTAGTATTAATAAAGATATTTTGCTTTGTATAGGTTTTGAGCTTAATGTGGAGGATTTCGTGCGCATTTCGGATGAAAGGAGAATGTGTTTTTCAAGACAATGCTGTCAAGGTACAAGCTGTTAAAGCTGTGGTAAAACCAGTTAAAGCGCGCAGAGCTGAAACTTTGGAGGGTCATATCTCCCAAACCAGAAAGGCTACCGGAATCCATAATATATCTATTTCATATAACTTTTGAAAATCTATCAAAATAAGTTGACCGTACGTACAGTGGCTTGACCGTACGTACGGTGAAGCCAACCGTACGTACGCTGTTTTTCACAGTACGTACGGTGGTGCAACCGTACGTACGGTCTGCCAAAAATTTTAAATTCAGAGAGCTGTTTTTAGCGTATTAGGCATCGTAAGAAGTCCGTACGTACGGTATTTTGGACCGTACGTACGATCCTGGCGCTCCATGTGCGTATTTTTCATTTATATATCCGGAAAATGAAGCGATTTTTGGGGAGAATCTTCATTTTTAGCTTAAATTTTCTGTTAGGATTAGATATAGGGAGAGAAAGTGGGTTAGATATAATTTTCCTTGTATTTTCTTGCATTTTCTTACACTTTCTTTGTATCCAAACATTACTTTCTTCATCAATTAATGAGAAATCTTCAATTCTTCATGCTTCTTTCCATGGAATCAAGTAGCTAGACTCTTTCTTGGATGCAATTGTGAAGATCTACCAAGAATCTTCAAGGTCTTCAATGGAGGTATATACACTTCAATGTTTCATCTCTTGAATTCTTCAAATTCATATCAATTGTGTTGTAATTCCTTAGAAAACTTAGTTTCATAATCACTTTTGGTAATTTCTATGCACAATTCCTAAATTGGTATAGACATTGCACAAATTATGATTTGAACCTAAGATTCTTAGCAATTGATCATTAATTACAACCAATTGAGCATGAATCCCAAATTATATAGTCTAAATCTTCCGAATTAAGGTTCCGCGGAGTGAATCCTTAATTTGAGTTATAAAATTCTCCATTGAAGCACTTGTAGAGAATTGGTAGGTTTGAACAATTGTATCCAAGCCCCTTTTATTAATTGTCACAAATTTAGCATAATTAATTTCAATTCTAGGCGTAATTAGCATAATTCAAGTAGTTTACAACATACCTCCAACCAAACAATTTTTGGTCATTTTTAGTATAATTTTGATTTGCTAAGCAACTTGCTAATTCTTCCCGTTTGGTGTTGGTTTCACTTTGTGCCACGCCTATATTGGGCTCGGTCCTTGGGAGAGAACGATACCGGGCTTCGCCGGTTTTACTTCGATTGACACCCGTGCTCTTGCAGGGAAAGCTCCAACTCAACGTGTATTTGGGAGAGTGAATCACCACCAAGTATTCTTGACCACCAAGTTTGAATTTCTGATGTACACATGCAATGTAATAATTTTATGAAGATAAAGTTGTATATTTCGAGAATTGAGTTTGAGTTTGTGTGAACCGTGCAAAAGAAGGCACTTCTTCACCTTCCTCTCCTTTTTCTTGTACTCTTCATAGGAAAACATAATAGTATTATCTAGTTACTATTCACAACCCAGAACAGACCCAATTTAGGAACCAAAATAATTCTATATCAAAGCCTAAATCAAACTAACCCCTTCCCCAACCTATTGGCTTTTAATTCTAAACCAAAATCCTTTAGAATTCCATCACTCTTTTTAAAGATCCAGCAAGACAACATTTTAATCCAAGCTAATTACACCCACTGACTTTTTTTCTTTTTCTTTTTTCATTTTTTGAAGGCCAAGGGTATTGCCACCTTTGGTGGGCCTTATCCCCTATGACACATAAGCATGCCCACCACATGCCCACCACACCCAGATGTCGGGTAATCCAGGAATAAACCTGATGGGTTGGCCACCCCTGGTCATGAGGGCAAACAAAATCCTAAAACCTCTATCCTTTCCTCCACCTTTAGGATTTTAACATGAGAACAATTCCTCATCTTAAAACCCATCATGAAAGTAACTACACCACCCAACCTTTGGTAATATGTGCATAAGTGGCTACTGGAAGTCCAAGTTTTTATCATTGCACAAAATAAGGGCCCCTTAATACAAGATGAGAAATTCAACATAATATCGACTATACTATTTAGAGTGATGATGCCTTACAAAAGGAGAGAAACATTCAATCTTACTACAAGCCTGTTAACCCAAATGATAATTATCTAAGACTCTTAAAGTGAGTGTTACTATAGTGATTGTGTCCTACCTTTTTGAAAGTTTTCAAGTCACCATTTAATGTCATGTGATAAATGTGTCTTGTGTTTGCGTCCGCACTTATTAGCTGTGCCTCATGTACCAGCTATATGGCAAAGGGGAATAGGAACCCAGACAATTCGTTCAGGCCATTAAGGAATCTCTGATCAAAACTCCAATGTTTCAAGCACTGAGAAAGAAGATAATTGATCCTTTGTTGATTAAATGTTTGTCAGATCCATTTAAGAGAATAAAATACAATCCCCGATTAAATTATTGCACAATAGTGAAAAATATTACTGATAGCAAAAAAATAACTAAAGTGCACAATGAGGCTTTCAACTCCTTAAAAAATCCACATATAAAGAGCCCCTTAGCAAAACTAAGAAGAAAGAATAAGCAATTGAATCCATCCAATTAAAAAGCTAATACCAACAAATGTAAGAAGTTGACAACTAGTATTTAACACAAGAATTATATAATTGAGTTGTGAAAATCATAAGCTTCATCGGAAAAGTTGTCATGGCGAAAATCAAATTAACAGCTAAAATTGCGGTAACTTAGCTTTTCAAAACAAAAATGAAAGGAAAATCCCAATTCAAGAGTTGAGATCTTATTTCAACTTCGACCACAAACCCATATCAACACATCTTTTCAAAACCCCTAATTTGACCCGAAAGAACAGAGAACGGCCAAAAGAGGGCAGGGAGCCAAATTGAACCGTACCGAAGATCGGAGATTAATCGGATTCATCGGAGGCGGCAGAGAGACCCAATTGCTGCGCTTCGAGGCGCTCGAGGGCTTTCTGGTGGGCCCAGGACTCGATGGTGAGATCGGGCTTGGCGTTGAGGCCAACGCCGAGGATGACGATGGTGAGGAAGCTGGTAATGTAGCAAGGAAGCTCCCAGTCCTCCCATTTCCTCGACTGCCCCGGCGGCGGCGGCGTCCGGTTGAATAGGTAGCCGTTGGGCCGCTCCTGGTGTCCCGGGGACGCCCACCGGCTCGGCCCGTCTCCGCCGCCTCCTCGAGTGCGGAGGGCGGGGCTCAGCCGGCTCCGGAGCATCCCTGCTGCGGTCGCGAAGGGTTTCGGCGACAGCATCGTTGCTTGTTTGGACTTCTACAGAGAGAGAGGACTGAGAATGATGAGTGCTCTCTGCTTCGTATTTGTTGGATCTAATTTTGCCAAGCCAAGTATTTCGGGGTGAGCAACACGGCGTCGTTTACAGGTTTGGGGCATTCCAATGGAGTATTCCGTAGAAAATTACCAAACAAAGCTATACGACAATTTCAAATCTGAATGACTCCTCCATACCAAACTTCAATTTTAATATTCATTTGGATTAGCTTATTTAACTAATTTTTTTATTTTTATTAATTTTAAATAAACCAACTTATGAATGGATACAATCTAGCTGTAAGTACACCAACAACTAAAAAGTTGAAAAGATTATCACCTCTGTGTTGAATTATTTCTACTATAATCTTAGTAAAGACCACCCGTGTTAGGAAAACGTCATAGAGAAAATTTAGAGGGTGGTACTTTTATTGGGATAACAAAATTTAGTGAGACTTTTAGAAAATGATAGTGTCGATGATTAAAGTAAGAAAAGAAGAATGTTATCTTGATCTGCACTTCAATATTGGGTTTGGTTAGATGAATTTATCTAGTGATATTTTGTTTTGTTTTGTTTTTTTATTTTTATTTTTATTGAGGATTGAGAATAATATAGTTAACATTTTTCAAAATTGAGGAAATGTTTACAAGATTATTTGGGATTCTTTTTCCAAGAGATCATTTGGGCGGAGTGACATGCCAAATGCCTTTACCTATTAAAAGTAAAAAATTTTAAACAAATTTCTTGTATTAGTCGGCGAGCACTGCTAGCATTAGGCACGATCTAATGCTAACAAAATCCTTAGTTGGTTAAGAAGGAGATGAAGGAAACAAAAAACCAACAAATTTCGTCTCCTGAAAATAAAGACTCTTCAGGAAATTGGCCGCATTTGGTTTTGATTTCATAAACAGAAGAAATGAAAACTGATACAGAAAACTCATTTGGAAAACTGTTCCTGAAAACTGTTTTTAGAAAACACCCCAACATAAGCAAAAATGAAAGCGAAAACAAAAATTGATAAGAATGATACCAAAGAGCACTTGTTAAATTAAATGTTTAGGCAGGACAAGCATTTTATAGGCAACGGCAAACCAGAGGGGGAGGGCAGAAGCAGCAAAGGCATTTTTTGCAATGTATGTATTTGTCTCACAGCCTTGAAAAATGTTGTGATTACATGGTTCTGTGAAGACTAATGAATCCGATGAATAATTATATCCTTTCAATTGGAATTTAAGCATCAACAGAACTTGTCCACAATTCAATAATTCCAAAATTCAGCTTGATTTCATACCATCCAAAATATCACTCATGGCTAAAATTTTCACAACCGGATGAACATTTACAACACTGGAGGCAGTTTACAGAAGATTTGATGGTTATTTGCAGAATCCATGGCGAAGTGGCCAAGTTCCTCCTTCTGTAAACAAGCATACGCCTACTTCTGTCAATAGACTTGCAGCTCTGCAACCAGTCCTCGAGGTTTTTAGTTCTTTCATTTTTAAGTCAAATTTGAAAACTTATACTTGATGCAAGCCCCCCATATTCCAAGAACCCGGATACAAATATGCCCGATAAAAAAAATTTGCTAGCCGATATAGGCATGATTTTAAAACAGAAAGGCGAATAAAAATGATTATCTTCTTCATTCGGTGACTTCAACTGCTCTTAACCCTCCCCATTTTAGTATCTTGAGACTGGGTTTGACATCTTTTGTTCAAGAAACTGTCATCTCTAGCTGTAATTGTTCATGTTTACCCAAAAAGCATATACATCCCTCCTTATTTGTCAGCAGATGGTCAGTCATTCTATTTAGCATCAGCTTGGGGATAATCTCACTGGGAAGCACAGAACCACAACAATAAACTCATGCACTTCCATGTATTTTCTCCCACTCGTCAAAACAAACCAAGATGCTTCCATCTTTACTTTTTTCATGTCGAATACCAACACCAGCCAGCAACACGCATGTTTATGCCTAGAGTAACTTCACATTTCAAATTTTTGGAAGTCCACCGAGCTGCTTTGTCATCTCATCCATTTATATTATAATATTACACTGATGCCAAGGAGCAAAACTTCCTGTTGTAGCCTGAAAAATGATAGCAAGGCCATCAAAGAATGTCCAAAATTCACCAGTAGTCTCTGCATGAGCAGATTCCTCCAACAATATGATGGAATCGATTTTTATCCCTCACAGACACTTCTCTCCTATAAACCTTTGACACAAACTTGGCAAAATTATGGCAATCAACACAAATCCTGAGGTTTTTCATCACCCGAACTGGCTTTCCTTCAGGAGTGCTGATCAGCCCAAATGCCAAAGCCAGTTTTTCACTGTGGCCTAGGAGTATCTTCTCCTTCTGTTCCTCATCCACATCATGTAAAACACAACTCAAATCAGGAACATAACCAGCTTCCTTGATCTTTACCAGTAGTTCTCTCACTTTTGCAAACACCTCTTCCTTTCTTGGATGGGATTGATCACTCGCATGAAATGTATGAAGGGTTTGGTTGAGGTCAATCCAGCTCCTTCCTGGCTCCTTTATCACAGTTTTCTCATTCATCAACTCCCTTAAACTTTTTACATCTTCCCACCTCCCAGCAGACGCATATAGATTAGAAAGGATGACGTAATTCCCAGCATTTTCAGGTTCAATTTCGAAGAGCCTCTTAGCCACAAATTCCCCAGTCTCAACATTTGAGTGAACCCTACAAGCGCCTAAAAGTGAACCCCAAATGGCAGCAGTTGGTTCAAAAGGCATTTGTTTGATAAATTCAAAAGCCTTATCTACCTGACCAGAACGCCCTAGCAAATCAACAACACACCCATAATGCTCAATCTCTGGCTCAACCCCATCTTTCCCACTCACCATCTCATCAAAAATTTCTAACCCTCTATCTTCCATACCTCCATGGCTGCAACCAGATAAAATAGCCAAAAACGTAATGCTGTCAGGTTTGACCTTATTTTCTTCTTTCATCAGTTCGAAAAGCTCAATCACCTCTCTTCCCCTCCCATGTTTACTATAACCCACAAGCATTGCGTTCCATGAGATGACAGTTCTCTCGGACATGTTATCAAAGATCCTTCTTGAGTAAGTGAGGTTTCCACATTTTGAGTACATATCGATAAGAGAATTATGAAGAACCACATAGGATAGCAGCTCAGAGCGGAGGACATGATTGTGAACTTGCTTGCCATAATCTAGTGCAGCAAGCCCAGACAATGCAGTCAAGACACTGGCATAAGTAACATAATTGCAAGTCATTCCTTCCCTTTGCAACCTACGAAAGAGTTCTAGTGATTCCTCATCAATACCCAATTGAGCATAACCTGATATTATAGCAGTACAAGAAACAACATCCCTTTCTGGCAAGCCTTCAAAAACCCCTCGAGCCTCATGGATTTTACCTGCTTTGGCATACATGTCAAGAAGTGAGCTCCCAACGTATATGTGGGATTCAAGTCTACTCTTGATTATAAGAGAATGGATTTGTCTTCCATGTTCAGTCCCAAGAACACCCGTACAAGAAGTAAGTACAGTCGCAAAAGTGAACTCATTTGGCTCTGTACCTACAATAGTTCCATGTAACAAAACAATTTAGAAAAGCAGGATCTGAATATACTCTATTGGCTAGCTGTACATGAAAGTCCTGTGGTATCCATAATAGATGTCCAAAAGCAACATCAGCTATCTAACCACTCCATCTGCAGGTTTTAGGTACAAAATATGAATTTTAGCCTTCTAGGGTATCTGCAAAGCGCATGGGAATGGACTTTCCCACTTTTTGATTCCATAAAGATAAAAATTACTCACCTTTTATATTAGCACATCGAAGGCTTCCATGTACTTAGCTAAAATAAGACCATTTGAGATGGTGCTCCTTCATATTATTATGATTGACATTCTTCAATGATTGTGAAGCCATATAGAAATCAAATTTAAACTCCACTATACTTTCTGACTACTTGTGCATCCCAAGAAGCATATCTATTCATAGTTAACATTCACTTCATATATTTTAAAAAACGGAAAATTTTCTCTGCAATGAAGCTAGTTACTAACCAATTTGCAAGCAACCATATGAAAGGGACCTCAGAATATCAAATTCGAATTGGAAAACCTGGTAGCTTTTTCTTTGAGCAAATATTTTATAGTCAGGCAACACGTACCTAAGCACAAATTGAACCTAAATTTCAATGTAGTACCTGATCTTAACATCTGTACAAAAAGATTCAAAGCTTCAGAGGCATACCCCCTCCGAGAATAAGCCGAGATCATTGCCGTCCAAGAAACTACGTTCCTTTCCGGCATTTCATCGAGCACTCGCCGCGCATCACCCAACCACTCACACTGCGTATAGAACACAATCAACCTTGTTCGAAGGTAAACAGGCGGGTGATAATGGGTTTTGATCATGTGGGCATGGACTCTTTGGCCTTCTCTGCCAGCCCTCCTGTTTACGCACTCGTTTAAGAGCGTGTCATAGCCTTCAAACTTCATTTCAAGGCCTTGAAAGGCCATTTCTAAGAGGGCCTCTTTTAGTTGACCGTTGGAGACCAAAGTTTTCAAATCTGGTGGGTTTTGCGCGAAGGAAGAGAGGACTAGTTGGCGGGTAAAATTAAAGGTTAAGGAAGAAAATACATGTTTGGAATGATAGAAAATGTTTGTAATTTTCCAGAGCATTTTCAGGCTCACAGAGTTAATAGTGTCATATCAACCGTTGTGCCGTTGGCCTTTTGAGGTTTTGCCTCTGCCATCTATGTTTCAAGAACTTCCTGGAGGGTGCTTTAGAAAGCATAATGCCTAAATCCAATCACTCGGTTGGCAAGGGTTTAACTCTCTTCCCAACACAAGTGACTGCAAAATAATCTTTTAAAACCCCTCGATCAGAGCGAGTTCCTGGCCCCCGGGAGTTCGAACTCACTCTCCTCAAATTTACTTTTCGGTTTAGTCTTTTTTGTAATTACTGAAAAAAAAAAAAACAAAAAACGTAATTTTATATAAATTTGGAGAGCCATTAGCATTTTGAGTCCATTACAATTTAAACTCAGAACTCAATTGACGTGTCTCGTTCATCTGGTGGGTTCTCAAATGTGTCTCTAATCAAGTGTTTTATAATGTTTCATGAATGCCTTGTAATATGGCTTTCCAATATTATAGATCAAATTCCGTGGAAGAACTTGGCAAACTCGATTAACTTAATTTTATATAACTTTGGAGGGTCATTAAGTTTTTTTCTAATCCATTTCAATTTAGACTTGAATTCCAGTCACAAGTCAATCGAGATTTGAGATGATATACTTTGGTTTGTTTTATAATCTCCAGTGACAAAAATGCCAGTATTATAGATCAAATTCCGAGAGAGGTCTAATAATTATTTAATACAAGGAGATTGACTGTTCAAAGCAACGCTACTTTTGCTATTTGTTCAAGTAATATCTAATCATAAGCAATATAAAAAAAACATTAAAAAAATTAGACATTTCTTTGACAAAATAACTATTACTTGAATAATAGAGCTGCCCAAAAAAAAAACACACACACACACACAAACGGTTCTACCTCTATCTCTTCAACTAGTAAGTGCACCAAGTTTATGTTATTTGGCTATTTTTCTCTTTACTTGTATATACTATGTACAATGGATGATGATTCTGAAGATTATGACGAGCTTGATGATCTCGAAAATCAGGACGAAAATGTTATTCTATGTTTCTGGTTGAATTACATATCTTGAATTTGAAATCCACCTTCACATAATAGATCTAGTTAAGGAAATCAAGCATCTTTGTAGAATCATACAAAAATAATGATTTTTCTTTGCCATCATTTTTATAAATGATTAAAAATTGAGTATCCTATGTTAAATAACCCATTGTTTTTTTAAATTAGTTTAAAGGAGAGATACGTGCACTCGAAGTTCGTAATCCTCCCAAAACTCAATATACTTCATGTACTTGAAGTTGCACATGAAATGATATTAGCCTTTTGTGGTTGAATAAGGTAATGAGTTTTTGATAAAAATCTACAGTCGCATCTAACCGATACTATACCATTCCCTAACTAATGTAATCTCATTTCATAACTGTTGAAATGGACGTGGTCACAGTAAAAATACTTTCCAGAATTGTGGGAGGTTCTCGTAAATGTTATATTCATAATTCTTCAAGTTTGTAAGAATACAACACTATACTACCAAAAGTAAAACATACTGAGGCCAAACAAGAAAACTAGAAAGGTTTACAGAATAAATCACCCAAGAATTATGAAGATACTTGTTACTAGTGTGACATGAAAGAGCATTGGTCACGTACTTATTGTACACCTAAACATTTAGTGGATCTTTAAGAAAGCTTTAATAAAAGGAAAGGTGAAAAGGTGGAAATGAATTTTATAGATTTTGATGGTCCTATAGACATTATTCATCTTGACGTTTCTAATTTTCTTGTTGATTCTAATGAAAAATTTGATATTTTAATTTGTAATGGGTTTGTTTACTAGGAGTGGACATGGGTCAGTTTGGTTCGGGTCGATAATATATTCTCCTTTTCTGTTGCTCTAGACATTTCAAATAATGATGAGCCTAAACCTAAATTTGTCGAAAAATGTCGACGCAAAGATAATTGGCCAAAGTGGAAAGAAGCAATTGAGGCAGCATTGAGCTCACTAGCAAAACGTAAAGTTTTTAAACCTGCAGTTCAAACACTTGAAGATGTTCAACTAGTGAGATACAAATAGGTTTTTTGTGCGAAAACAAAATGAGAAGAATGAAATTGTACGATATAAAGCACGACTTATAGCACAAAATTTCTAGCAAAGACCAGGTATTGATTATGAGGAAACATATTCTCTGTAATAGATGTAATTATATTCTAATTTTTAATTAGTTTAGCAGTCATAGAAAGACTGAATATGCGTTTAATGAATGTTGTTACAGCATATTTATATGGATCATTAGATCATGACCTATATATAAAGATCTTTGAATGATTTAAAATGCCTGAAGCATATAACTCAAAACTCTAAAGTCTACATTCTCTTAAGCTTCAGTGATCATTGTATGGATTAAAACAATCTGAACTCATGTGGTATCATCGACTCAGTGAATATTTATTGAAAGAAGGGTATTTCAATGATCCAATTTGCTCATGTGTCTTCATTAGGAAATCATAATCTAGTTTGCTACTATTACTATATTTATTGACGATTTGAATATAGTTGGAAACTTCATAGGAGCTTATTAAGGTTGCAAGTTATTTAAAGAAAGAATTTGAGATGAAATATCTTGGGTAAACGAAATTTTACCTTGGTTTACAAATTAAGCACTTGCTAAGTGAAATTCTCATACACCAATCAACATACACGACAAAGGTTTTAAAACAGTTTTACATAGATGAAGCTCATCTATTGAGTTCTCCAATGGTTGTTCGGTCATTAAATGTATAGAAAAACCATTTCCATCCTCAAGAAAAGAATGAAAAAGTTCTTGGTTTTGAAGTACCATATCTAAGTGCAATAGATGCTCCTATGTATCTTATAAATTGCACAAGACCCAACATAGTATTTTCTGTCAACTTATTGGCAATATATAGTTCTGCACTAACTTAAAGGCATTGGAAAGGAATTAAACACATATTCCATTATTTTCAAGGTAACAGCTGATATGGGTTTATTTTATGCAAATGGCTCAAAGCCGCAATTAGTTGTATATGTAGATACTAGTTATTTATCTGACCCATATAAAACTCGGCCATAAACTAGATATATGTTCACTTATAGAGACACCGCTATCTCATGGTGACCTGTGAAACAGACAATGATTGCAAGTTCGTCAAATTGTTCTGAAATAACCGCAATTCATGAATCAAGTAGAGAATGTATTTGGCTGGGATCTATGTTATAATATATTCAAGAAAAGTGTGGATTAAGCTTGGTCAAAGATACTGTAACAGTGTTATATAAAGATAATGCTATGTGTATCACACACATTAAGGGAGACTACATTAAAGGGACAGAACAAAGCATATTTTACGAAAATTCTTTTAAATACATGAGCTCCAAAAGAATGATAAATTTGATGCTTAGCAGGTACGTTCTAGTGACAATTTGGCTAATTTATTTACAAAAGCTTTGCCAATTGCGATATTTGAAAAACTGGTGCACAATATTGGAATGTGTCATCTCAAAAAACTTCATGTTGAATAATCGCAACAACTAAATTCTTGTTGGGCTTGTTCATGAGGGGGAGATGTTAAAAGGTATGTGTTCTGTACTCTTTTTCCTTCGCTAAGTTTTATCTCATTAGATTTTTCTTAGCAAGGTTTTAATGAGGAACACACCCAATTTCATTCTACTCTACACAAGAATCTTGTACTCTTTTTCCTTGCTAAAGTTTTTTTTCCATTGAATTTTTCCTAGCAAAGTTTTACTAAGGCATACTCTTTATGAGGTTGTCATAGAAGGTGGAGTGTTGTAAATATATGCATTAGTGGATGATCACCATGATGACGAATTTATTAAGTCTTCCACCTTTTAGTATGGCTTCAACCTTTGATATGGTTGTAACTTCAACCTTTGGTTTTTCTCTCATTATGATTATGTGTCTATATAAGTAGGCTTTGAGAGATGAAATTATAAGGATAAGAAATGAATAAGAAGAGGTTTTAGATGATCTACAAGATCAATCTTTTAAGAGTTCCAGAAGAACTAATTTCTCTATATATTGTGATTATCAATATCTACACATTTTTAAATATTTCTTTAGTTTTATAAGAGATTGATCATTATTGAAATTCTCGAGATTTTACAATCAATTTTCCCTTTTTCCAAGCTTGTGCAGAAAAAAGGCAAACTAAGAGGGTGGGAAGGGACTTGTAGAGAGAACTAAACAAATAAAATCCTTACCATTGACAAACCCTTGCACATGGTAAACAAATAAAGACAGATGTTGTTACAATGGTAGCTATCATTTCTAACCTCAAAATATGTCCTTTACAACCATTTACCATATTACATCTTTCTCCCTAAATTCGCATCTACACAAACTTGTGACACCATTACATTACAAACATTTCGTATTTCGTGTGATCCCAAGTTACTGTATATTGACAAAAGTTTTGTTCAGTATGGAAAATATAGTGATATAAGATTACAAATGTTTAAATTGCTCCATGTCCGGTTAATAATAAAAAGACTCATGCTTTTGGTTTTGTTATATTTTGGTAATCATATGATATATATATATATATATATATAGAAGTCATGTAAATCACTGATTTTATAGGCAAGTACTCAACATTAATGTCAAGAAGAGTCAAGTATTCTTATTATCTTCCCAAATAAAAGAGAAGAATAGAAAATGAATCAAACTATATGACAAGTCAAGTTTTATTTTTATTTTTTTTTATTTTGTGATTGGTACGGCAAGCCAAGCTTTGATTGTTAAAATTGTTTTGAAGCAAATATTCAAGATACAAGTATAACTCACACTTTCAACCACAGAGTGCACTATAGATTGGGATAATTTTTCCTAGTAGAAGCTTCAATAATCGATGGACCATTCAATTAAGTGGGCTAGCCCAGTTTGCTAGAGCCCTTTTTGTTCGTTTAGGAGCTCAAGTGATACACTTTTATCATTGCGTAGAATACTCAATTTTTAACTTTATGCAAATGTTTAAAAACTTAACCTAAATTTGTTCAGTTGAGAAGAAAAGTGAAATAGGAGTTGTATACCATTTGTGTAATGTCAATACTACACGAGTTTAAGTCTTCTGCTTTGCGTAAAGTATTGTTAAGAGAAAACTGCTATGCTAGTGGTAATCATTTTAAGAATAGAACCAATTTGGGTGATTGTTATCTTATCCAAACCTAATAAATTGTAAATTATGATTGTTTGTCGAGGAAATTTACTTTCCAGAGCTAGGTCAAAAGAGTCCTTCTCCTAGACAGTTTCTCCAATATCATAAAAAAATGAAATATTAATACGCCATTAATGCACTTCCATGCAATGCCGTACAATACACGGCTTGGAAATAAATTCAGTGCAACCCTCATACCTTCCTTTTATAGATACCTCTATTATGGTGACATGTGCCCCTGAATGCCGCCAAGAAGGTTGCACCCACGCCCGCTAAGTTGTCAGCACATCAGTGTTACCAAAAAAAATGTTAGTACTTTATCAATTTACATTTTGAAATACGCATTTCGAAACGTGATGAAAAAAAAGTGAATTTAGCAATGCCAAGTAATTTTAAATTTTTTTTCATTAATTTCCTTAAAATTTTACTTGGAGAAAAAAATTTAGTATAATGAACTAAGATATAAAGAGAATGAAATTTTGACGGGACAATTAAAAATGGTATGCTCCTAAAATATGTTTCTACATGATTTATTTACAGTGTATTAGACTGTATTTTATTAGATGTATAATTGTTAAAAAAAAATTAATCTCACATTTAAAAGTATATTAAATTCTAGTAGTGTGATTTATACAACCTTACTCTTATTGTACTATATTTTAGAGCATGAGGCGTATCGTTCTCATTTCTATTCTTGATACCAAAAAAATCTATGTTCTAGGTAACATAAGAATAAATCAATCAATTAAGTCCATACCTTACAGTTGTGCAACACATGCATTCTGTCTCCTTAAACCAAGAAAATTTTTTAGGTGACTCTACGATCACTAAAGAGAATTATACTAAACCACCCAACAACTTGAGAATTTGTAACCCAACCCAGGTATTGATTAATTAATCAAAATTGGGTTACCATGGTTTATCTAAAGATTTAATTTTCATTTATTATAATTAGCTCCTACCATCTTTACACCAATCTTTTCATAGATCAGAGAGAAGACGAAGAAACGAGGACATGCATACTTCGTTTCCTCGGAAAGAGAGTGAGTCAGCATTATTTTCCTACTATGCAAAACTTGCACGATAAGAATGAGTCCAACCTCAATCTTTGTAAATTATATTAGTTTTCCAAGCAATCAAATTAGACTGTATGGAACTTCAGGGAAAAAAAAGGAAAAGAATGGAAAATGATATTTTTTCTTCCTCTATTTGGTTGCTAATTTGGAAGGGAAGATAATAAAATCTAAAAAAAAAAATTGAGGAAAAGTAATTTTCCTTCTATTTTCTTTCCTCCTTCCTTTTAGTTATCCTATTAATTTTTTTTACCTCTTTTATTGGAATTCGGCATTTGAAAATTATTTTCATTCTATTTTGTTTGAAAAACTAAACAGAGAAAAATAACCAGTTTCCCTATATTTTCTTTTTCAATTCCTTTTCCTTCCACAAGTTCCAACCTGCAGGCTGTGACCTTTCCTTCCAGAAACTACAATAGCATGACAGTTACTTTGTTTCTTGCCAAAACTCTCCAACACCTACAATAAACAAAGTCTCACCTCTACCTATCACCACATATTGCATGAACCAATTCACATTGTGATTGCTTCCAAATCTGAAATGGAAGAAAACAAAGAGAGATCTCAATATTTACAATTTAAACCAACTAGTGGCTATGATAATCAATATCTTGTCCAAAGGTTTCTGTTCTAGATGGGTATATCTTGTCCAAAAACGCGAATGGCAGAAACAGAAGAGGAACAAAACCAAAGAAAAATAAGTTGAGGTATACAAAGCTCACAAAAGTGCCAAGCCCTGATATACACAATGTGAAGTTTCAATGGCAATGGGCCGGATCATATCCGGATCCGAGTCAGACCTGATCCAATAAGAAAGGCTCGATCAGATAATCCGATTTCAAACCTGGAAATCCGGTTGATTCGATTATCACTGGATCTAATATACCAATCTGCCAAATCCGATTACAAACTCAATATTTGAACAAGTCATAATTTTACTTTAGAAGTATCAAATTTTTTGTAAGTAAGTTATTTTCTCACCAAATTAAAATGTCAAAATGGTGTTTATTCCCTAAATTGGTAAAAATCTGTGATGCTTAGCTACGTGGATAAATGATAAAATAAAATTTAACTTGCCTAATTTGGATCGAATTCATTAAATGTTTTTAAGTTTTGCTAAATCAAACTAAATACCACCTTGAAGTGCATCCCCTTCTCGTGTCTCTAAGATCATACGACCTGTATGCATCAACCATAAGACAGCCGAGAGATTTGAAGAAATTAAAAGTACACGAATAATTTAGCAAGTGCACTAAGATAAGACAGCTGTTTAGTGCATTAAGTGTAAAACCTTAGTATCTTAAAGTGATTAATTGATTTGAGTTGAGAAGTTGGTTTGTTATGCGGTTTGAGTCTCGAATTGGATTTGGGTCTCTAATATCCGATTTTCATGGATAATGAATTAAGAAAAACTACTAGATTGCTAGATTTTTAAGTTTTACTATTAGTTTTGTAAATTACTTTTAAGCAAGAGTTTGACTGAACTGGATTTCTCGAAACGTTGAAGTTCTTGTGTATCATATGTGAAGGATGTTCAAGTTTTAATATAAGTAGGGTTGGAACCAAGATTTCAAACAGTGCAGAATTCATATTATACATACAAGGGAATCACCAAACTATAATAGGTGAGACCTTTTAAGGATACAAACGTAATTTCAAACATCACATTGGAGGATAGGATGTTAATTTTAAACAAATTTAACTAACTATTTTAGTTATTGGGAATAATAATGTAAGTGGGATTAGTGAGAGTAATGAACACATTGTGGGTGCTTCCACGTCTAGTTTACATAAAATCATATGAAAAATTGTGACTAAATTCTAGCTTGAAATTAAAGGTTAGAACTCTAACTTTTAGTTAAAAATCCTACATTCTAACAAATCAAACCAAAATTCAAATATAATTAAACAAAGTTATGACCGTCATATGGTTAATGTAAACAAATTTTAACAAATCAACAACTCAATAACTGAATAAAATTTGCAAACCTAATAAGTTAAAGTACAATTTATCACCAATTAAACCCAAATCCACAACCCATAAAATAAAAAACAAAAAAAATAATTGAACCAATTCAAATGCTCAATACTTACAAGTGATAGACACTATAATATTATGTAAGTGTAAAATATGGGGACAAATTTGCATTTGATGGAAAAAAAATTAAAAATAAAAATATCGCTAAATTGATGAAGAAAAAATATAGTATTAACAATGCAATGTCATAAAAGTAATATGCATGTATAGATACCTAAACAAATTTGGTCTACTTAAAATTTTAAACTCTTAATTAGAAATATGTAAGTGTATTAAACCAGATAGAAACTAATATGTACAAAAATAAAACAAAACCAAACTAAAGTATTAAAACACCGGAAGATTAAATTGATTCAAACAAAAATTTTAAAAAATCTTACAAAAATTTATACATAAAATTCTATCATAATGATATGGTAGTGGTTTTTTAAAAATATAAGTCAAAATAGTTATGTTTTTGTTTGAAATGACAAATCTGCAAACAAAGACATTATTGTGCATAAAAATTTGGTTCATATAGCATTACTCAAACTTAAAACTTAAAAGACAAAAGTCATGGTTGTTAAAAAGTTAAAAAGGCAATGAAAAAGGTTAAAAGAAAAAAAAAAAGACAAATAACCAACTTCAGGTATCCTATTTAAATAATATAAATAAAATACTTAATGTATAAAAATTGTGTTAATTTTAACATGTATTCACTTAATATTGAAATAGAAGGCTGAAAAGCATGTTATTTATTTGACCGAATAATAAAGGGTCAATGGGGTTACTATACATTTGTAACTCAAGGTCAACTATGGGAGAAGAAATGTCTAGGACAGGGAAGCTTCCTTGATGCTTCTTGCATTTCATTGGTTATGTGAAGTATATAAATATATAACCAATTTTCATTAAATTGAAGTATTGAATTGAACCATTGAATAGAGTTCACAAAATGGTCTGGAGATCAACATTTCCTTGACCTAGACATGGTGAAAATTGAATAGCTCTTCCATGTCATTAGATGAATAAGAAAGTGGAGAAATGGAAATTCAACACAGCCTCCTGGTTTTGTGATCATTCACTGGAATCATTATAAAATAACATTGAAAAACTTCAATCACCATGAAATATAAATGAATGGAAGAAGCTAAATGATAGGCACCAAGTATTTTCATTTGCACTTTCCATTCTAATTTCAAAATTTCTCACCTTTTCTTTATATATAGTTTTACAGATTTTAGATACTCTTCAGTGAGTTTAGAAGCACAATGTTGGTGCGAATAACATTTTCATATTTTATACTATTTTTAACTGACTGGCGTGATTTTGAAGCAAAATGTTAGTGCGAATAACATTTTCATATTTTATACTGTTTTTAACTGACTGGCGTGATTTTGAAGTTCATGTCACAACCCTTATGAGAAAAAAAGTTGCGAATGCATCTAGAAATACTATGATGCTATATTTGGAATTCGGATTTATCAATAAAAAAGAAAAGGAAGAGAAAAAAGTAAGAGAAAATATAACAAAATGAGAAATTTCAAATCCTTACTTTTTTTTATTTTTATGTGTTTTATCCTCCACTTTTTTTAATAATCAAACACAAGATGTCATTTCATATCCTATTTTCTTTGTTTTTCTCACACTAAATTCTTAATTCAAACACAACTTGAAAATTTGGCAATTTTCGTTTAAATTTCATATATTTGAAGTACATGTTTAAGATACAGGTTTTTAGCAGATTAGGTAAATACTCTTTCACTTTTGACTCCTGTTGAAGTGTAATGTGGAGTACTTAGGTACCTGTTTCGTTGCCCCAATTAATATGAATTCGGCAATTTAATATTAACTCATTTATGAATTACATTGTTATATGCATTTAATTGTAAAACTGAATTAAATAACTAAAATACGTGCAAATTATGAAAATTTAAATTTGGTTATTTCTTTTAAAGCATAGAACAACCTAATCTAAATTTGAGAGTTTAAAAAAAATATTGCTCGATGAAAAAAAAATTAAACAAATTCAGAATTTAAAAAAATATTTTGTTTATGAATTGATAAATTTAAAAAAAAAATTAAAATTAGTTCGTTTATAAATTGATAAATTTTAAATTAATTAATTCAAGTTAAAATTATTTTATTTATGGGCAGTATGATCGTATGCTTGCTCGTTGGAGCATAAATAGAACCACGTGCCCACCGCCAACTGCGGTTTACAGAACTGGGCCCACAAGCGCTAAAAGTCCCCGACGGATAACGACCAATTACGTTCGTACTCTTGTGGTAATACCAAAAATAACCGGCTGTTTTGTACACACTGCCAAAGACATCATTTTGTTTAGAAAAATTCTATTCTAGCATAAATTTTCTAAAAAATGTCTAAGGTAATGATATAATAATAAAAATTTTGAAATTATGTATCAAAGTGATAGATATTTTAGTTTAAAATTAAAGAAGGACAAATAATTATATTGTTTTGTATAAAATTTATGTTTAAATAGCATTATTACTCTTTGTTTAAAGTTAGTTTAAATAAGTAAATTATATAAATTTATAGATAATATATTCATTTTACTCCGTTTTTCTAATGCGATTCGTAAACTTTTTTTCTATTTATTTCTTTGAAGGTTACCTAAAAAGGAAAAAAGAAATCAAACATATGCATGAAAATTTGAAAAAAAAAATAGAATTTTGACAAAATAATATGCAAAAAAAAAAAATTATCATAATGCTTCCAGAATGTGGTGTAGATGATTATTTGTAAAAAATAGAATATGTTTTATCAAATGTCTCATTGTTATGAAAAATTACTTTAAAAGTACTTTAAATATAATAGTTTAATTTATACAAGTTTATTTCTATCCTACCATATTTTAAAGCATTGGACGTTCCATGTTCCTGTTCTATTTTCACAAATCTAGAAGATCATTATTCCAAGTAACATAGTTGTACAACATGAAGTAAGAATATTTGGTAAATTTGTTGAGTGACAAGCTAATACAAAATCAAGTCATCAAATGAAAAAAAATCTAGCAATCAGGTAATACTAACTGCTCAATATTCATTCCTATTAAATTGGAATATGTGGTGTTTTATTAAATTAGCAACATAAATTTATAATTAATGAAAAGACTTTTCATGCAGTGAGACGTGACAAAATTTGATATGCACGAGTACCAAAAATTTCATATTACCGGATTACTAGACCCTTTTTTCCCATCAAGTGACCCATTAAAGAAAAATCCTAGAGATGCCACCACGCAAATGTATCAACCAAATTCAAAGACGCATCTAAGGATAAAAGATAGCAACAAAAGTGAGTTTGCCCATTGGAGCTGAAATTAAGACCCATTGGGCTTATTTTAGAAGATAGTTAAAAATTAAGACAACAGAAGTGGGCCATGACCATGTATCACCTTTTTTTTTCTTTGGTTTACTCTCCTTGTGTAAATGGATCATTTGCAGGAAAGATGGCCCATTCGATGAACGGAAAAAAGATCACAACTTGGATTGTTTTTATTCACAATGGATCTTCATCTATCTTCCCTATCTGACATGGGAGCAGTGGATCCAAAAGTTACAAGGCCCGCATTCAAAGGCCATGGAATCAAGACTACTGAAAGGTTCGCCACAGCAGCCGCACGGGGAGTTGCCCTTGGGGCTTCGGACATAACTGAGAAGGTGCGGGTGATATTCTTCAACATTAACGGTGATCGGATGCTTGAGATTTGAATTCTCATCGACAGGACGGATGCATTCCGGATGAAGAGATTGGTTGCACTCGACACAGTGATAGAACCAGTACTTGGATTGAATGTCTCGCAAGCAAATTTTACAAAAATGCTCATCGACCGGCCCTTCAAGAGCGGCATAGGTTAGGGTGAAGGGGTGTCTGTCATATCCATGCCTAACCGTACGCGGCAAAAGAGCACACCTAATGCATATATTGAGATTGCAAGGGTCACATACAAAGGCAAACTCTGGATCGTAAATCTCGCATGCGCTGCAACCATCATGTTGTGTCTGCCTTAGAGCAAGAAGGTGCTTGTGAGCTTCATGCCTGATAATGCGCGGTAGGTAAGCATACTTACTATCTATGTAGAATTTGCATACAGAACAGCCGAAAATAAGCATACGCATTGCAGATTAATTCGCAGCATCGACATCTGTATATGCGAAGACTTGTGGACTGTTGTATGATCAAGCGAAGTGGGTGCTCCGGGTGACATGGGTGTCGCAGTTCATTCTGTAATTCTGCGCACCATTGATGGAGAAAGAAGTTGCAATGAGCTTGAGCACAACGGTAAAATGGAGCCGAGATGGTTTGTGCGCACCCATTGCATGTTTCATCCTCATTCAAGAGGGGAAGTTTGCTTCCCCAACACGACTCATCGTCGATTTGCTGTTTGGAAAAAATTAATGGGTGGTCATGAATAACATGGATGATCTCTGTCGTTTCGCTATAGTTCCCTTGTAGTCTGATTTTCCTCATAAACTGGGTCCTCAGATCAACAGATTCACCGGCCACTGGCAAGGCCAACAGATTAGGTTGAAGGACTTCAGCTTTAGCCTCTTCTTTCCAATTCCTGAAACCACAAGATGAAGAAGGAAATGTAATCAAATAACGAGGAAAGCACTGACACAAAATAAAAACAAGATTTTCCAGGGGGGAAAGGTCAACTTAGACAGATCAGTATTTGGTGCTGCGATCCCCAAAAGAACAGAATTAAACTCCCTCAGATTAAGGTCAAGATCATGAAGTTGATCAGTCTCTGTTTTGCAATCCATGAAACCACAGAGTTAAGGATGGAACATAATCAAGAAACTAAAGAACGTCATTCACGCAATAAACAAAAGGTAGAAGAGTTGCAAGGCGAAAGGGTCAAACGCGGAATGCTCTGTCTCTGAAGTCGCGCAATTTGCATGGGCAAAATAACTGCATTCGGAACAATAGTAAACCCAACTATTTCTGTACACGCTCTTGACACAGATCTTGCACTCGAGCCGGAATTGGTAATATTCATATGGAACATAATGGACGAGGGTGAGAGGGTGAGGGTGATGGTGACGACCAAGTTTAATGATGTTAGGTAACGAAGCACAATTCTGGTTGGCCCAGAATCCGCAGGTGGTGCATAGGTAGGAGCTGCCTTCATGTTTTGTACCGCAAGCATGACACAAGAACACGGCCGGCGTTTGCAGGGGAATCAAGCGGTGTTTGTGACTTGTGTGCTCAATCGTCTGTCGAACACTAAGCACCATCGAAACACAATTTATGTCGACATCGAAATTGCAGTGGGAACAGTGGTAGATGAATCTGTTGAACCTTTCTCCGCATATATCACACCTGCAACCCCTATAATGGCTAGGTCGGTTCGGAAGGAGAGTAAGGGGGTGTCCAGGGTGAGAAGGATGTGTCATCTCTCGGGGTAATTCTGCACATGATTTGTGCAAGAAAAACTGGCATTGGCTGCAACCATAGGAAGGGCCTGAGATCGGTCTCACGCAGCCGCAGCAGGAAACTTTAACTTCCACACCATCGTGTTTGTGCTCTTCATTGAGGATCAATGGATGATCATGGCTGAAGTGATCGATCTCCATCTCTCTCCTCTTTCTCTCTCTCTCTCTCAAGAATGGGTCAATTTTATAGAACTGTTTTATTTTCTAGATTAAACAACCTATAGTGGTTGGTTTATGTTTCTAACTTTTGTTTTTGACAGACTATTATATATGTTTATGACTTTGTTCAAGCACTTCATGATCAATGTCGTCAGCACCTTCGGCATTCTGCCATAAATGAGAAACAATAATAGTATAAATGATAACAATCAATCAACATCTTATCTCCACCGAAGGCCATGAGGATTTCTTGCCAAGACAGTATTAAATTGGAATTAATGGGAGAAGCTGACCCTTTTGTTTGAAATTCTAGCAAGAAATTTGTGATATTGTTTGCTCTTATTGGATTCATGAGAACCCTTAGTGATTATTTGTAATCTTTTTCATCTCAAACAAAACAACACCCACCATTTTGGCTTATATTTTTAAAAAATTTTGA
The DNA here is from genome assembly GCA_033060915.1 of Euryodendron excelsum. Taxonomy (NCBI): domain Eukaryota; kingdom Viridiplantae; phylum Streptophyta; class Magnoliopsida; order Ericales; family Pentaphylacaceae; genus Euryodendron; species Euryodendron excelsum. The sequence goes on along the minus strand of CM065392.1, from coordinate 4,063,586 downwards.
GAATTCTTATGAAACGATAACAAAACACATGATCTTGGAGAGAGAGAGAGAGCTCATCTGAAGGCCCAGCCATTTCTAAAAGCCGTGCCAACATCCAAAAGGCAAATGAATAATGAACAAAAAAGCTAACTTCCATGATATAGTTAAAAGACACAACTTGTCTATGGTTTTACAGTATGAATCAATCAACCTTTCCAAACATGCAGTATCAGATTGAATGACCCTGATCTTAAGTTAGTATTAAGATACATATGACAATACTGGGTTTTCTCCTTTCTAGCTGAGATATAAATCTGGATTTTCAACTGACTAGTAAACAGAAGGCAGGGAAACCTGAATTGAATGTTTAGGCGTCCTCTCTACTTCTCCACTAACTGCTAATACTATATCCAATATACACATTAGTGAGCCACCAGCAGAGCTTCAGTCCGTCTTCATAGCTCCATTTTGAGCTGATTTGAGTGCAGAGATGCTGTGCAAACATAAAGATTCGAAATTAGTTCTACAATTCCAAAGAGCATTTCTTCCAAGAGAAGACATAGGTCAAGCCTTACTGTTTTCACAATTAATTTTTATAAAATGAAAACACACACACACACAAACAGAAACAGGTGTAAAATGCAAGAACAAGGAAGCCAATGATGGAAATCCAATTATGTAAACAAAGGCAATTCCAAGAAAAAAATAACAGAAAAAAGAAAAGAAATCATTGTTAACTTGATTGCCAAGCACAGTATCAGTAGTTCAGTCCAGCTTTCTTTCTTCGTATGCACAAGAAGCAAAATCAACTCTTAAGATATCACACAAGCATGTCTATATCATCATTTTAGCAATCAGTCAATTATGTTTTCTGCATTACAGAGTTGTAGTTGTAATGAAATGCTAAATCTACAAATGTCACCTAGGGGAAAAATAAAGGAAAAATTGAATCTGAGAGCTACAGACACAAGAAGCAAGGGTATATTTCTAATGTGGTTTTGAACGTCTCCCCAAAAAATAACATTAAACGTGAACAGTGCAGGAACCGGATGATAGTGGACTCACTGGTCTCCCTTGCATCCATAGTCGAAAACCTAGACACTATAGAGGGTCAAACGAGCAGTGAACTATGATTGGGAACTTGAATGCCACTTTGGCGGCTAAGAAGCCTGAGATAAGACAGATATCTTGATCAGCTAATGATGGGCTTATGTCATGTTGGTTTGAAAAGGATTAGGACTTGGACTGTAAGGGGTTGTATGTATCTGTTCATTTGTTTGTGGTCCTTTCGGTTTTTGTTGCATAATGAATTTTGCTATGGAAAGAATTTCTCGTCAACCCTTGCTCCATCTTGATATATTCTTCATATCTTATCAAAACAGGGGGGAAAATAAAATTAAAATGAACAGTAAACTGCATGCTGAAATGGAATTCACCTGAATTCATCGAAGAGTCATTACTCATTGGTGAGTTCTCTGGAGCAATGAAGTTAGGGTTGTCTTCTCTTCCCCAAACTGGCTGACGAAGTCCATCAAAATTTCATAACTGTTGATGCTGTTGTCTGTTCCCGTTGACTTGTCCTTCTGGCCACATCATTGGCATATCATGCTCGGGAAATTACTGTCCATTGGAGATCTACTCTGCAAATTTTAACTGGTTAAATGAAATAGTAATGGTCAACAATTCACGTAAACTTGTTAAGGGATGTGGTCTATTAACATGTGAAGCTTGTCAGCATCAGCACCACTGAATGGCAATGGCCATATCAATGGTTATTCAGGCCAACATGGACTAGCTATGAAGAAGGATTTACTTCCCTAAACAATCAAATGGTTCCATATGACATTTTGTGCCAATTTTACAGTAATACACGAAGGTAATTAAGGAGCACAGTATCACTATGGTAGCGCATGGCACCTTTGATACTTCTCCTTGAATGACCAAACTCCTCAACATGCCATGGCATGACGTGGTTCCTAATTGCAAGAATTGCATATAGGTTGGCTAGAGGATATCTGCCCATCCTTCCATGTGCAGTGGCCTTAATTGTGGACACCATGCTAGCAGTCTTCCCACAGAAGTAACTTATCCAGAAGAAAATAGTCCTACAGCAGTTACTCCTATGGTGAATAGCAATAGCATTAAGATATGGTAGTGGTAACAGGTTTGTTTGGAAGTGTTTTTTGTTTTTGTTTTTTGTTTTTTCAAAAATAAAAACATAGAAAAAAATACTAAAATAGATGTATTTTCTGATTCTATAACATTAATATAATACTTTTAGCAGAACGATAACCTATAAATCACATCATTAGACCATAAAAAACAAAAAACAAAAACAAAAAACAAAAACATACAACAAAAAACAAAAACTGACAGCACTTCCAAACAGACCCTATTTTTGTATTTTTGTTTTTTTCATGGTTGTAGTTGGAACTTCATTGTCTAAAGTCCATTCTAATGGGAGATTAACATCTTCCCAACGTATGGTCTTGGCAGTACTAATGTTGGAGTCACTATTCATATAAATAAGGAGTGTTTCTCCTTCGGGGCTAGTGATCCTACAACATGGATCTACAAGTGTAGTTATGGCTCTAAGATGGAAACGGTAAATAATGGAAAAAGGGATATTACCTGGTGATAAGTCATAAGCAAAAGTTTTAATTTTAAATGTGAGGACTTTGAGAATACCAGTATCTTGAAGACAAACAGCGTATCCGGGATAACAATCAAAATGGACGGGTCCACTATACAGACTTGTTTCAATTAGACTTAAAGTACTGTTGATAAATGTAGTGTGTCTTTTATCTTGTAAGGTTAAAAGAATTGCAGTATTTTGACCTTGATGAGTTAAGGGAACAACTGCTACTTGTATTAATCCTAAGTTTAAATAATTGTATTTTTGCTATTTTTATTTGTTAATAATAGCTTGACTAAGAAGTTGAATTTGTTGAGTTGATTCTGTAAAAGGAATTGTTTATTCAACTGTTTTGATTGTATAATTGGATAAAAAATCAAAATGTTTAATTTGATAAACTTGTTAGACTGAGACATGAGGAGGTGTCCAATTTGGATGAGGAAAACATTATTCTTCTTGGTGAAGTATTGCTGAGTCATTACTACTGTGAGATAGTCTAGATACCGAAGACATGGTTCTCGTTAAACAATTCATTAGAAAACTAATTGTTTGTCATTTAAATATTTAGATTCAAAATTATGTAAGAGATTAATACCTATGGATGATCTAGATTTACCCTAGCCGGTCAACGTTTTATGCCTACTGCCTCAATGTCTGGGACTTACTACGGCTACACGACTAGTTAGTTTACAGGTTCATCAGACAACCCAGAGGATAATTCTTAGGGCGTCCTTCCAAAGTCCAAGTGGTTATCTCTGAAATCCTCAATAATATTCGATGTCCAAAACTTCAAGATTTTTGTTAGTATAAAGATGTTTTCTTGACCAAAGTTATGTTACGTGATGATTGTTGTCAAACACATTAGAAAGAAAAAATTTTAGATGGTCTTCCCAAAATATTTTCTCAAAAAGTCAAAGACAAACTCAAAGGAAACAACAATGGAGTTGTCCCTTATGAACAACTCACTTATGGTGACTTAATTAATGCCATCCAAAGCCAAGGTCTTGAACTTTGTACCAACTTCAAACTTAACCAACAATTACAAAAGAATTTAGCCACTTCCAAACGTGAATTAGGCACCTTTTGCCAACAATTTGGCTTTGAAAACACCACACAAATCATACCCCCTTCACGACGCAAACCTCGTACTACTTTTGCATGTAGATTCTTTCGAACACCAAAACCAAGCTCCAATGTTTTTTACGAAAAACCCCATACACAACCTCCTGTCAAAACTTCTCCTTCTAAACCTAAACATGTTTCTAAACACACAAGAAAAGTTCCCACATGTTACAAATGTGGTAAAATTGGCCATTATAAAAATCAATGTTGAATGAATCAAAAAATTAATTCTTTAGATATTGATGAAACACTTAAAATACAACTTATGCATTTATTCTTAAATTCTGATGCTTCTGATAATCCTCCACTCTCTGATGATGAATTACAAATAGATGAAATTGTATCTCAATCTTCTTCTGAAGAAGAACCTTATATTTCTTCTTCTCCTCCTGAATCTGACCAGATTATAAAAACCAATTGTCAATGTCCAACCACACATACTATTAATGTTATTACAAAAGAACAATAATTACTTCTTGATGTTATTGATAAAATTTCTGATCCCCAAGTTAAAAAGGATTATTTACTCCAACTTAAACAAATTTTAACTTCTGCTGACAAATCTACCCAAGATATTTCATTACTGAATAACCCTTATAATCTCAATGATATTCTCAAAAGATTTGATCAAACTTCTAAGTCTTCCCCTATCATTATTCAAGATTTACAAACTGAAATCAACTCTGTCAAAAAAGAATTACGTGATTTAAAACTTGAACATAATATTTTCAAAATTGATCTTGATAATCTTAAGAATCAAGTATTATTACTTCAACACTCTTCCTCTTTTTCTAACCAACCTGTTGTCTTAAATCCTACAGATATTTTCTTACTTTTCCAAATCTCTTCTAAAAAATGGAATGTCAAAATTACTATTGTTGTTAACCAAGAATTTCGATTTGACACTATTGCCCTTTTTGACTCCGGTGCCGATCTTAATTATATTCAAGAAGGTTTAATCCCAACTAAATATTTTGAAAAAACACGTGAACGTCTCTCTACTGCTGGTTGGACCCCACTCCAAATACAATATAAACTTTTTAATGCTCATATTTGCAATAATAATGTATGTATCAAAACTCCTTTTATTCTTATCAAAATTTTTTTCAGAGAAGTCATATTAGGAACTCATTTCCTTAGTCTTCTCCAACCCTTTTAAGTTACTACTAAAAGTATCACTACTACTCTTAATAATAATCAAATTATTTTTCCCTTTGTTTGTCCTCCTCGTACCAAAGATCTCAATACTTTAAAAAATTTTGCTATTTTCCACAATACTCTCAATCTTATCATTCGAAAAAAAAACACTTATTATGTTTAAAGAGCGCAAAAATTAATAGCTCAAACTTGAATGCTAGCCTTACAAAAGATACTTTGCAATTCAGCCATAGGTAATTTTGTACAAAACATTACTAACAAGAAATTTGTTTGATCATACACCAATGCTTATCATGGCTTCTATGTCTTTTTATGGTTGTCTTACTTGTCCCATAATCAATTTTCTAGTACAAAGCCTCCCTTTCACTTATTATGTTTAAAAGAGGAAAAAATTAATACTCAAATTGAATGTAGCTTACAAAATGATACTTTGCAATTAGCCATAGGTAATTTTGTAACAAAATTACAACAAGAAATTTGTTCTGATATACCCAATGCTTTCTGGTCTAGGCACAAACATGTTGTTACTTTACCTTATGCTTCTGAATTTTCTGACTCCAAAATTCCTACCAAAGCTCGTCCAATCCAAATGAACCATGAACTTTTTGAATACTGTAAAAAAAGAAATTTAGGATTTACTTGATCAAAAATTAATTCGTCCTAGTAGATCTCCATGGAGTTGTGCTGCCTTTTATGTTTATAAAAATGTTGAGATTAAACGAGGTGCTCCCCGTCTAGTAATCAATTATAAACCTCTCAATGATACCCTCCAATGGATTCGATATCCTATTCCCAATAAAAAAGATCTTCTTCAACGTCTCTGTCATGCAAAAATCTTTTTAAAATTTGATATGAAATCTGGCTTTTGGCAAATTCAATTAGCTGAACAAGATCGATATAAAACTGCATTTACTTTATTTTTTGAACATTATGAATGTAATGTAATGCCATTTGGTTTAAAAAATGAATACTTGAATGTAAAACAATAATTAACTAATAAATACAATTACAAAGAACTTGGCTCTGATACCATTACTAACCCAGATAGTAAGTCTCAACGATTTATAGGCACGCCCAGAGGGTCAACCAGATGTTGTTTGCGGCTTATAACAAATAATAAATAATGAAAGCAATTAAAATCAGCCAATAAAGCGGTATAAGCATAGAATAAAAGAAAATAATGAACAAGCAAATAATTATTAATACTAGAGTTTACAGCATTGAATCTTGAAATTGAAATTGAAAATTAAAAATTACATAAACATTTGAATATTACCAGGTAGTATCTGGAAATCTCTAATACTTGAACTTCAAAGTTTGATTATAGAGGAATTCTAAAGAGAGAGAGAGAGAGAGAGAGGTTGGACTCGAACTTGGCCTGCCTCAACACACTGAGGATCAGGGTTTAAATAAACAAAAATTTGTAACCGGAACTGTTTGGAACAGTAACTGTCGGTGGAACTGTTTGGACTGGTTAAATTGTTACTATTGAACTTTTGACTGTTGACTGTCGACACCGACAAATGTTTTGTCGCTCTGTGAATAGTAAAAAAGTCAATTTTACTTTAGCAAAGTTGACTTTGTTGTAGCAGAGTTGACTGTTGGTTGAATGTTGACTGATAGTTGGATTAATTCAAAGAGGCCTTCATTTAGGGTCAGCCTGTTGACTCTTTGAACGTGTCTGGATAGGAGTGAAAATGCCATAGCAATCGTCTTCGTTGTCTTGAGCAAGGTCTTCAACAGAAGCTTGGGAACCATGGTCTGGATTGGTAGGAGAAACCGCCTCATCATCATCACTATCAGAGAGGGATGATAAGGTTTCAATGAAGTGTTTACGAAGCTTCTTCTTGGATTTGGGTGCAGCTAATTGAGGAATTAATTGGCTACGATTGAAAAGAAATTAGGAATCAGATGCAATAGCAATGGCTAGGTGTTGTTTGAAGAATTTGTGGACTGTTTGAGAGGTGACGATTTGGGCAGTGGGCCAATTATCCCGCCATTTGACCTGAAAACTTTAGGCAAAATAGGAAAAGAAATTTTGAGAAATGATGGTATAGTTCCAAGCACAAATCCATGGGATGGAAAATTGAATCATAAAAGGTAAAATACAAGGGAATTTGGATAAAGCCCTATCAGGTTTGAATTGGGTTTGATAGAGAAGGAAGGCTTCATGGATAGATGGAGGAAAAATTTGAGGTATGGACCCAAAGTGAGTCCACCACGAAAAGAACCAATTTGGAAAATTGAAAGGAAAGTTCGTCTTGAATATAAACATCCAAGAGTGATTGAATTTGGGATTTTGGAAAAAAAGAAGTATTGAACCAGGCTTGTTGGTAATCATAAAAATTGAAAGTAGGAGGGTTGTAAACTTTAAAAAAACGGCGGGGACCGAGAGGATGAGGCCCCCATTGTTCTTGGGTTAAGATTTGGTTAATGTAAACAGTAGAATAGGCAATGTGGATTTGATCAGGATTATAATGGTTTTTGAGGGAAATGGAATCAGTTTCAATGAGGATAAATTCATAAAATTGTTGGGTATGCAAAGGGGAGATTTGGAGAAAGTGTGTGTTCGGGGCAAACACTCTAGGAGGAATTTGAAATGGATCCTCATTCCATGTTTGATTTTCCAAAAGAACAATAGCTTGTTCGCATCGAGTTTTGAGAAAATATTTAGATTTGACTATGGGGTTATTAACCACCACAGAAGAAGAAAAAGTGTGGCGAGGGGCCACCACTTGTTATTGTTGGGGAATGGTTATAGTTTGAACATAAGTCTGGGATAATTGTTGAGTTTGGTCAATAAGTGTTTGGTTATACCAATCACTGGGGGACATGGGACGAAGTGTTTGGAGAGGAATTGGTTTCATGGCATAAGAAGCTTTGGTTTTGGGTTGATTTTGAGCAGGGGCTTTGCCGGGGTCGCGACTGGGTTTAGGAGGCATGGTGTGAATCTCCCTGTAAGAATTCTCGAGTAAGAAAATCTAGAGTTGAATTATCAGCACCTTTAATATAATAATCAATTAGAATACTTTTAGACACATGTCCAACTTTAATTAGAGAAAATATGTGTCTTCTTCCTTGTGAGTCCCATTTGAACAAATGGCACACTTTGATTGGCTTAAAACTTGTCATTTAAAGGCTGCATCATTCTGACACGTGGTGGCATTTTATTCGCCCCGTCTTGCAGGTTTTGACACATGACAATATTTGATTAGTCAAAATTTATGACTTCATAAAACACTTGGCGACTTCTGACTCGCTAAATTTTGCGTGTCTACAAATGCCCCCTTGAAACTTGTTCACGTACATGCTCCAGCAATGGTAAAAGTGAGCACATCTCGAAATTTGGATCACATTTTTCGTCAGTGAAAATTCTCTATGTGTTTATCACTGACTTTTTGATCTTGAAATTTGATGTAAGTCATTCTTGAGTTGAGATCTTGAATCTCCAAATTTAATAACAAATGAGTCTGTTGAGATTTGCAATTCCAAATTTAATAAGGAATTGGCTTGATTTTACAACTCCAAATTCAATAAGGAATTGGCTTGATTTTACAATTCCAAATTTAATAGTTGAAGACAAATCTAATCCCCTTAAGATTAATCATAATTCCCAATTTGTTGAGGAATTGAGATCCAATTTTGAGTAGGAATTAAATTCATAATGTAGAAAGATTTATCCTTTTCTTCTATAAAAAGAACTCAACCCTTCAGATTTTGTCACAATTGATTCAACAACCAATATTTGTAAGCAAGCCACATGCCACGAGAGTTGCTCGGGGACTCAACCTTTCTCTAAAAGCACCGAGCAGTTTGAGCAAGAAGTTCTTTTTTCTTCTCTTCTTATTGAAGCAACCAGGTACGTGCTGTATACGTGTATAGACTAGTACAAACAATTGCCTCGTTTACTTTACTGTTATGTCAGAGAGATATGTTATATCTGGCCTTTGCCCAACCCCTAGAATAATATATTTTTTAAACAAATCTTCACCTGAAAACTAGTTTCATGAACATATCAATATATATATATATATATACATACTTTCTTTCTTGTACTGTAACAAGAAATCTCTTTCTATGAACATATGTATGCCTTCTCTGTTGATGAGAGCTGCACTTTACCCGTAAACAATTCTTAAAGCTTTTCTCTCTTCTTTGGCTTTTTTTTTCCTTCTTTTAAAGTCCACCTTTACTTAACTCCTTAGCACCGAACATTTCAAACCTTGAGAATTCAAAAAAGAATCTAGACAGCATTCATGCGCAGAAAACATAATTTTCTCCACAAGCCATTACTATGGCCTACGGTTTTGTAATTCTTTTTTTTTTTTTCCTGGGTTCAGGAGTCTTAATTTCAAAACAAACATTGCTTTTCCCCTTTTATAAAAGAACTGAATCCCTTTGATTTTGCCACCATTGAAAATTTTTATTCCCAACAGTTTACTGCGAGAGTTCGTCCAAGAAGCCTTCTGTTTCTCTTGAAGCAACGACCCAATTTTTCCTTGAAGCAACGAGCAAATTACAGGGATCTTCTTTTTGGTTTTCGTAGCAACCAAGTAAGTGCTTTATCTATTTTATTACATCGTGCTCTGTATATATGTTTTTTTTTTTAGAGCAAGGAAACCATGTAGATAGATCAATAGAGAGCACCACAATATGTCATCATCCATGACTTCTCTTCATGGAATTATGTCGGCTGGAGCGGAACATAGTTAAGTAATCACAATGCCATTGTTTAAGGAAGACTAGCCTGTGCTTGTGACCGTGATACTACTGCAGCCGTTGCTTATATTTCTTGGTTCGATGGATGAAATTATTTCGGTTTCCACCAGTGCATGGCCATTAGTGCTGGACATTGATCCAAGTATTGAGCATCAGTGGCTACCTTGATAACAGTGTCTGCAAGTTTTCTATTGCCAAAAAAAAAAAAATGACAAAGACGATGAGCCTTGTGATCCACTGCTTCCTTTGCCGATGATTATATGAAATTACTTAGGGGAGTCGACCACCGGAGCTGTGAAAGTTGATGAAGAGCCACCCCTTCACAATATATTATTTGCTAATAGTTCTGCCGTCGAAGCCTTTCAATTCGATGAAGGACTGCCCCTTCACGAATCGCCGATGTCAAACAACTTTGATGAAAGATTGTCAAATCCATTCTGATTGATGAAGGGCCGCCCCTTCACAATCTATCAAGTTGATGTTGGGATTCACTCTCTAGGCGTTGCGTCGTTGAATAGTCTTTTTCCATGAGTTCTATTCTTCCTTTATGGTGCCACCACCATGTTTGGATAGAACCTTCATGGGAAATCTTCCAAATACATGCTACCCACAATATTTATTCCTTGCTTTGCAAATTTTAGCACATCAAGCCACTGATGATCAATACATTACTTTATTGTCATAGTCACGTCTATTGTCGCTTTTGTAATGCTTAACTTCCTGATATTTTGCCCAACAAGTATGCTGATCTCACTTTTCTTTCTCTTTATTTTTCAGGAAAAGCTCAAACAATGGTAGTATTTAGAGATCTTTCTTCTTTAACGGAAAAGTATTTGCTTATTTTGAGGAATGAAAGTGAGCTCGAGGAGAATGCCATAAAACTGCCTATTCACAAACCATTGATCGGCTCATTTGCCGACATATAGCCAAAACCTATTAGCTTTCCCAATCTGTCCAATTGGACATTAGCAGCCATTCGAGACAACGATTCTAAAGTATTCTTGCGATCTGCGCTCCACAAGATTTCACCAAGTCACTCTAAAGAATTCTCCACTCTGGGATGCAGAATTATCTCTGGCAAAGCACGTTGAGGCCCCACTTTGAAGATCTACGGCGAATTTTCCTTTATTCCCAATTATTGGGAATGGCTTGAAGATGTCTTAAGTCGCAGCCATAAAATCTTGAAGGAAGCGTGCATTTATAAGGTCGTGTATGCGTCTCTGTTCACTTATGACCGAAATTCTGACATTTTTTGAGCATTTTGTGAAGCGTGGTACCCTCAGACAAATTCACTACATACTTCTGTAGGAGAATTGTCTATCTCTCTTTGGGACCTGCACATCCTCGGAGGACTCCCTATATTTGGGAAGTTCTATGATGAGTATATCTCATGCGCGGCGGAATTGACTGGCAAAGATGAACTGGGCAAAAAATTTACTCCGAAGTGCTGCGAATATTTATTCAAAGCATTCCACACTATTCTTACAAATAGCGATAAGAAAGAAAGTGTTTCTATTGAAGATTGGATTGCATTCTGGTATAAGGGAGCCTCATCATATGTTAAGCCTCCACCACGGAAAGCAAAGAGGTATTCTCGCAGCAAAGCCACTTGGAATTCAACTGGATATATTGGCGAGCCTAAGGAGCGGTCGGAGGAAGCCAAAGCCGTTTTCGTCAGCCTCGGTATCGATGATGACCTGGTGGAGCAAGCTTATCTCGCCGCATTGTTGTCTTGCTGGTTATGCACCTTTGTCCTTCCAAGTGAAGAAGTCAACACTATCTGGCCGGCCACCTTCAAAGTTGCAAGCATGATGGCATCTGGTCAAGAAATCTGCCTTGCTATACCTGTCTTAACAAGTATCTACAAGGGCTTGAACAAGATTGCAAACTCACCCACTCCTGGATGGTCAGAGTCTTATTTTCCTGCTCACTATCTTTATGCATGGCTTGCATATTACTTTTATACTCATTACCTCATCCCGATCGCACTAGCTGGCCCCAAGATGACTGAATATTCTGGAAAGGGTGCCGCCAAGTATTTCGACGGACTTGCTACACGAACTCTCATCCATAAAGGAGATGTTATATCTTGGAATTCTACTTCACGCTTTAACAATGTTAAGGGGCTATTTATCGATAAGAAAGTCGCAGACAATCCTCAAGGCCTTGCTTATTTCATCAGCATCCGTTCTAGTAACAGCGACTCCTTCTTTGTAGAGCCATACAGCCCCCTGTAAGCACCCCATTTTTTACCGCTCGGCAGTCTACACTCCGTCCAGACTTGTTTTCAAGTCATTTTGGGCATATTCCAATCAAAACCAATTCTCTAGGTCCAAATTCCGTCTTTCCATCGCTTCGCGGGCCTGTCAGGCCCAAATAGAGGTAAAATGACCAAAATGCCCTTAAGGGCATTGTCCTCTCTTATTCCAATTCCAATCCTTCTCTCGAGACAGTTTATTCCTCGAGATGGTTCGAGTAGCAAAACTACTCACAAAACCGTTATAGTGGCAGAAATACTCACAAAACCGTTAGAGTAGCGGAAGTACTCACAAAACCATTAGAGTGGCGGAAACACTCACAATCCAGGCACGTCTCTTCGGAGACGGTAAGACCCCTTTCCAATCCCACTCTCGAGACAGTTTATTTCTCGAGACGGTTTCAATCCAGGCACGTCTCTTCGGAGACGGTAAGACCCCTTTCCAATCCCACTCTCGAAACAGTTTATTCCTCGAGACGGTTTCAATCCAGGCACGTCTCTTCGGAGATGGTAAGACCCCTTTCCAATCCCTCTCTCGAGACAGTTTATTCCTCGAGACGGTCCGAGTAACAAAACTACTCACAAAACCGTTAGAGTAGCGGAAATACTCAACCCCGTCCGAGTAGCGAAAATACTCCCATATCATCAACCCCGTTAGAGTAGTGGAAATACTCAACCCCGTCTGAGTAGCGGAAATACTCCCAAATCATCAACCCCGTTAGAGTAGCGGAAATACTCAACCCCGTCCGAGTAGCGAAAATACTCCCAAATCATCAACCCCATCCGAGTAGCGGAAATACTCAACCCCGTTCGAGTAGCAGAAATACTCCCAAATCATCAACCCCATCCGAGTAGCGGAAATACTCAACCCCGTCCGAGTAGCGGAAATACTCACAAATCATCAACCCCGTCCGAGTAACGGAAATACTCATACCGTTAGAGTGGCGAAGACACTCAAAACCTAGGACAACACCCGTGTCTGTTAGCTCACTTCGGTGAAAAATGACCAGACTACCCTTAGGACCTTTTCCGAGACTTTCCGGTCAAGATGACCATTTTGCCCCTAAGCATCCGAATGCCCCGGGAACCACACTAGCTCTGGGTATCAAACCGATAATGTCCCGAGAATACTTTTTATAGTGTTCTCGACCTTCCTTTACCTTTCCGGACCATTCCGAGTCAGTTCCGGCAAACCCGGTACAAAATGACCGTTTTGCCCCTGGAGGGCCGGTCTTCTTCTTCGACCACACCGGCTCTGGGTATCAAACCGGTAATGTCCCGAGAATACTTTTTATAGTGTTCTCGACCTTCCTTTACCTTTCCGGACCATTCCGAGTCAGTTCCGGCAAACCCGGTACAAAATGACCGTTTTGCCCCTGGTGGGCTGGTCTCTTTTTCCAACCACGCCGGCTCTGGGAATCAAACCGGCAACCTCTGGGAACATTCTAAATAATGTTTCCAGATCCCAAGTCTTTTTCCAGGACAATCCGGGTTCGCCCCGGCAGTTTTCCGGTCCGATTGACCGTTTTGCCCCTAAAGGCCTGGTCAACCTTTTCGACCTACCTTATCCTCACTTTCCAAGTCAAATACCTCCAGGACACTATTTTAAGTGTTCTTGCTCCTTTTCGGCCTTCCGGGTCATTCCCGGCTCCTTCAAATCATTCCCGGACTTTCCGGAGTCACTCCTAGTGAAGCCAGACTAAAAATTGCATGGTAGTCACTAGTACAGGCGCTCAAATCTAGTCAAAGATACGTTGCTTGCCGACCTTAAATCTTTCCTAATTGGCTGGCGCCACTAGTAGTGGCGCCAAGCCAAAAAATGGCCTGGCGCCACTCCTAGTGGCGCCAGTGTAAAGTTTGCCCTGGCGCCACTACAACAGGCGCCAGGTTTGTCCTCCTTCTATAAATACAGAGTCTCATTCAACGTGAAAAGGGTCTGCAAACTTAACCTAAGAATCCTATATTTCGATATACAGAGCTCGAGCACCTCCTAAACCCTAGCCTCCCTAGGTTTTCCCAAACCCTAGCCACCATACATAAACCCTAGCCTCCTATACACTCATACACATCCCCATACACTCATACCCTAGCCTTCAACCATCCTTTGAAGATCGGAAGAGCTGCCATCAAAAGTTTGAAGACAACCCTTGAAGGTTGAAGAAAAAGATCAAGACGAGGATCGAAGATCGAAGACAAGCAAGGCGCACAAATTAAAGAAGATACAAGGTAGGCTTTCTCTTTAATTTTCTGCACTTCCCCCCTCTCTCTTCTCTCTCCAACCCACTTGGGTTTTCTCTATTTTAATCCCCCATCTCTTTCCCTCCCTTTCTTTGCATGCTTGAAACAAGGAGACTCCCGGTCCATGTGTACAATTAGACTATTGGAGAGTCACCGTGTCGGGGGCTTTCTTCTAGTCTAACCAAAGACCACGTGGGTCCGGCCCCCTTGATTATGTGGTGAAGCCTTAGCCTTGTATGTTCACGACCCCAAATTGCATTGTGCATATCATAATCTTGCATCTTCTAAAATTCGTTTTCAAAGTTGTTTTCAAAATTGTTTTCAAACTTGTTTTCAAAATTGCATCAAAATCTCTTTTTCAAAAACTTGTTTTCAAAACCACAATTCTAGGGTGATTCTAGCCTTTCCATGGCTAGAGTTGCTTTAGGAAAGTGTTATATTAAAAGTGACATTTTGGTCTATATTTTCAAACCTTGTTTTCAAAACAACTTTCTTAAAGTGGTTCTAGCCCTTTTATGGCTAGAATCGCTTTAAGAAAGTGAGATATTTTTATACTTTTCAAAAACTCTCTCTTCAAAAATCTCTTCCTAAAAATCTCTTTTTCAACATACTTTCCTAAAACTCTCCTCTCCAAAATTGTTTTCAAAAACTCCCTTCCAAAATTTATTTTTCAAAATTCCCTTTTTCAACTCCTTTCCAAAAACTCCCTCTCTTTAAAATCTCTTTCTAAAAACACTCCCTAGATTCACTTTCCTAAAAACTCTCTCCAAAAACCTTTCTAAAAAAAACTCTCTTTCTAAAATCTTCCTTCTAGAAATTTCCCCTCTAGGATTTTCCTTCTAAAATCTTCATTTCTAAAAACACACTTTCCAAAAAACTCCTTCTTTCCAAAAATCTTTCCAAAAACTCTCTATCCAAATTCACTTTCCAAAAACTCCTCCCTAGGATTCCCTTCTAGAAAACCTTCGTTCCCGAAAAACGCGTTTTCCAAAAAACTCTTTCCTTAGAGCCCAAGTCAAGCCCTAGAAACCACGATTAGGAAACCCTAATTTTCTTTTCAAAAACATGATTTTCAAACTTTGCCCCAAACCTAGGTTTCTAAAACCTCCTGTTTTCTACATCCAAACCATACATGTTTCCAAAACCTATTTTCTACGCCGAAACTATAATTTTCCAAATCTAGGGTTTCTAGAATCTCCCTTTCCAAATCCTAGCCAAATCCTACCTTCCCTTTAGGAAACCGAATCAAATCTCTCCGTTTAGGAAACTAGATCCCGTCCTCCGTTTTTGGAAACAAAATCAAATCTTTTCTTTTAGAGACCAAATCCAATCCCTTCCCAAATCCAAATCTTTCCTAATTCAAATCCTTCCTAGACTTCCACCTTCCTAAACCATAAGTTTCCTAAAACTCAACTTTCAAATCTTTCCTAATTCAACCCCCTTTCCAAATCTTAACTTTCCAAATCCAAGTTTTTAAAACCTTTCCTAATTTCAAGACTTTCTAAAATTCAAACTCTAAAACTTTCTAAATCCTAAACTTTCCAAATTTCAAATCTTTTCAAATCCAAAGTTTCCTAAATTCAAAACTTTCTTAAGTTAAATCTTTCTAAACTTCCAAGCTTTCTAAATTCTAAACCTTTCCAAAACTTCAACATCTTTCCAAATCCAAAACTTTCTTATTTTCAAAACTTCCTTGTTTTCAAAGCTTTCCAATTTTCAAAACTTTTCTAAACCTAAAACTCTCCTAATTTCAAACTTTTCAAAAATGACACTTTCCTAATTCGAAACTTTCCTAATCTAAATTTTTCCTAAATTCCAAGTTTCCAAATCATTCAAGATCTTTCCAAATCCAACATTCCAATCTGATCTTTCTTAATCTCAAGTCTTTCCTAGGTCTCCCATCTTTCCTAAGTCTAGGTTTTCTCAAACCTTCTCTTTTTTCAAAACAAGTCCAAATCTATCTCTTCAAATCAAAGTCCAATCTTCTCAATTGCAATTTCCAATCTCCTCTTCTAATTTCAAGTCAAATTCAATTTTCAATTCAATCTCTTTTCAAATCAAACCTTCTATTTTCAATCGGACTCCGGTCTGAACTACGACTGACCTAATTTCCCCAAAGGGATACGTAAGCAACCTTCATAGGTGCAGTCACAACACTTTTCAAACTTTCAATTCCACCCTCATGGGTGCGGTTTCCCAAAATCTTTTCAATTCTCAAATTCCAATCTATTTTCAAATTTTCAAAATTTCTATTTTCAAATTTTTACTCTCAATTTTCAAACTTTCCAATTTCAATTCCATTTCTTCAAATCTATTTTCAAATCAAATCAATTTCTTTTCAAATCAATTTCTATTTTCCAATTCTCTCATCTTGCACTTGCATATCATGCATCATGCTAAATTAGTTTTCAAACATTGTTTTTCAAAGTGAATAGGGTTGAACTATAGTCAGTTAAAGACTCTCATAGTTAAATCTAGGGTAGATTGACATGTAGGTACCGAAAGGGCGGGGTACGGTGATACCTTAGTGCGTCTTCCCTACACGTAACCAACCTCCGAACCTAGAATCACTGTTTTCAAAGACCGAAAGGAGTTATTTTTCTAAAAAGGGCTAAATGTTTTCCAAATGCTGCCAAACAACCATTTTTCTTAAAAACACTCTCTTGAGGAGATATTTTCAAACCTTTTTCCAAAAACCCTAAGTGTAGTCTTCGGATTATGCTTCGTTTTTAGGTGGCCTAACTCACCTTAATCAAGTTAGGTGGCGACTCCGAATCTTTTTCAAAAGCCCTTTATTTCAAACCAATTTTTCAATTCAAACCTAGTCGCACTCATTCTTCTAGGAGGGTGAGTTCTAACGAGAGAGTACAGCATTTTTCCCACTTGGGTGAGTATTCCTCGAGTGCGAAAAATCTGGGCGCGACACCCCCATCGTTTTGGTCGCCAATTCGGATATTGTCAAGAGATTCCGAATGAGCTCGAAAGAGATGAACGCACCACCACTTCAAACATGGCCCTTAGACATTGGTGAATTAGTGTTCATTACAAAACTGAATCGAAAGCATTGTTCCCCTCCTTACCAATCAGTTTTAGAAGACATACTACTACTTCTTTTTAGCAATGGTGGGAAAAGGTACACGATGATCATCTCACAAAGGCAAAAGATCTTCTTGCACAAAGTACCCATCCTGATCCAACAAAAGCTAAAAAGGGTAAAGGTGAGGAAGATGAGACACGTCAAGTAGCCAAGCCTCCAACCAAGAATGCAAAGAATGTGAAGGATATGAAAAGCACTTCAAACAAAGCAACAGCTGCCAAGAACATAGAGACTCCTTCTTGCCGCCTTCCTCGTATAGTCTCCAAACCCTTGGGCAAACCTACGATGGTTCGTAATGCAATTAATAAGCATGCCATTCCTCAAGAACGAGAAGAAAGCAGCACAAGCAAGGAAGACTGCAATTGGAAGCGATTACCAAAGAAAGCAAAACCCTCTGTCGTAGATGATTTAAGACTTGGGGAGAACTTCTTCGATGGTGTGCTTTCTGCTTCTATTCCACTGGAAGACCTAGCAGAGGGGTTGCAATTGGAGAATCTCGAGATGCCTAATGGAGACACTGTGTTAATTTCTGAAGGAAGTGTGGGTTCGGTCGATGGTCCTAACTCCTTTGACTTACTTGCTCGAAGATGCGAAGACCCTACTGTAACCAAGGCATTGGAGCTGGTAGCTACACCTGAATCAATTGCTCGTGAAAGGACTTCAGATATCACTCCTATGGAGGTATCACCAAAACTTCCTACAATGCCAGCACGTCATGCGCCTTCCGTGATCTCCACATTTCAAGGAGAGGAATATATTTTTGAATGCCAACGCAACTATCTTCAGTCCTTATGGAAAGGAATCTCTTAAAAGATTGCTAGACACCGTTTAGATCTTCTTAATTCTCTCGAAGAAGAAGTTGGAAAAGTGATGAAAGAGATGGAGAGAACTAACATAGTGGACATCTCACCCTTGAAGAACTTACTTGCAACATTCTTTCAAAACATCGGACACTATAATTTTGCTCGCTCTTCTTCTATGAAGAAAAATGTCAAGAGAAATGAAAATAGAGTCATTAAAAAAGGCCAAGCATTTTGTTTTTGATGCTGAAGTTGAAGAAGGTGAAGTGATTAAAGATGTACAAGCCCTTCAAGTGACAGTTGCCAACATCGACTCCGAAGAAGTCCAATTGAAGAAAAAGTTGGAGGACCTACGCATCCGGAGAGAAGAGGCAAAGTCATCGCTGCTTGAGCGAGAAGAAAAGTTATTAAAACTGCAAGCTAACATCTTGAGCCTCAAAGAAGAAGCTTCTGCCATTAAAGATGCACAAGTGTAAAGTGATGAAGACACCCAATACTTGGCGAAGATGGAGGAATTACTTGAAACAAGTTGAAAAGAGTTGACAGATTTCAAACTCTTTCCTTAGTTGTTTTTTTTTCTC